>CM035412.1:6787362-7172422 GCA_020310875.1 Ceratopteris richardii
TTTGTCATTAATCGTTTCCTTGAGTATTTACAATTCTATTGCAATTATAATTATCTGCCTGCTCACAAAAGTGTTAAATGGTATATTTCCCTAAGGAGAACCTCCCTTGAGTAGGTGAAGTACTCGAGTGCATGGTGCATGCTCCTGCTAAAAGTAGATACCACACTACCTCCTTTACAATATTTGAATACTTGTAACCTTATTTATTGTATAAACTCTTGTGAGCTTGCCTAATTGACAAGCTTCACACTTGTATACCATGTATTGACCTTCAACATTTGGCAATCCAAGCACTACATCTTCAAACTCAGGCTTTTCTTCTTCCCTTGTAATGAAGGCCATCAAATCTTTGCTCATGAGGTGTGTATCCATCCTCATGCACCAAGCTGGATAGTTTTCCCTATCTAACTTATCAATCTGCAAGCTTTCTCCCATCTTTGATCTTTGTCTTCTGCACAATTTTAAAATAAATGAATATGCTTTGTAACTTCTAATGTAAAGCTTCAACCTTTTAGATCCTTTCGAGCTCAATCTTCACAGTTCTTCAGGTTGTCTTCAAGACTTTGATCTCGTCCACCTTCAATTAGAAGAAACTTCAATATCTCGAATATTTGGGACTTCAAATGCTCTTTACTTCACTTTATATTGCACCTTTTGCTCTTATACCACTGATGGAGACATGTTTATCTCCAAATGCTTGATCCATACTGATTTAAGAACACTTCTATATCAATTATAGGTCAAACTTTACACAAATGTTACCATGATTTGCAAAATCATTCACAAACACTTTTCTGTATGAAGTCTCTTTTCTTCAAGAAGTCTGCTTCAGAGATTACATTAGGGGAAAAGTGAACCCTGCATGGGCCTTGTAAGAATCCCTAATTTTTAGGGATAAAATTAACAAAAGAGGGATTAAGGCCACAAAAAAAACCACTAGTGGTTTTGCAATCAAATATTTCTTTTAAGAAATGTGATCATGTTGCATATAGTTATGGGAGATCGTATCCCTTGGATAATCACACAAAAATGGCCACGATCTTCTTCACTTTGCCTGTCAAAAGAAGACAAAAGAGATCCCAAGTAAGGAACAGTCGTGGGCATTCTTATTCATTGGATGAAATGCTCATGGACGACATTAAATGAGGAGAGAGAGCATGTAGACTAGCAGAAACTGACAAGAGATGAGGCACAGTTTCGTCAGGGGGTGGATTCTAGTACGTCCGATGGCTCAAGATCCGACGGCTCTAACTTGATCTTGGGATCCTCTCAAGAAAAAAGATTCATAGCCATTGAATCTAGAAGTGATCCAATGGCTCCACCTCAAATCATTCCAAAATTCAAGGCAAATGAATCTGGACCACTCCCTTTTAAGCCAATCCGATGATGGAGATACAAAGGTGCAGTTTTTCAAGAATTTCAAGCTAAACCATTAGATCTTTTCCACATCTAAGAGACCATATTGTATGCCAACTTTTTTCTGACATTTAACATGAGCCATTAGATCCTTGAGTTAATCCAATGGCTATGATTCAAAATCTAGGCCTATCAAATCACTTTTGGAGAAAACCTCATCGTTTTTAGTCCATACCACCTTTGACTACAAAGAATCAAGGGAAGCCTATGCCTAGTCTAGATGATTAAGGGAATAGACTATGGCCACCACCCTCTTCCAATTGGTCCATCATAATCATCTCTTAATCTAAAAGGCCCATGCAGGAATCTTTTTTTCCCTAATGAACTTCATTACCTGCACATATCTTCAAATTTCTTCAATCTAATGATGTACATACCTCCACACTATCTTTGCACAATCATATCAACCATTAGAGCTTCAAAAGAATCATTAGAACTCTGATTTGATCATTAAGATCAAAAGTATGTCAGAAATTATCTTTCTAAACAAGTGACTTTGACATAGTTAACTTCTAAGTCTGATTTCTTATGGCATAAGTCCCATTTTGCTAAATGCTTTTAGACATAGCTTCCTTACATTCTAGCTTAGATTTTGAATGCTCATTCATCAAAAACTTTACACTGTGCACTGAGATCTTAGCAAAACTTTGACATTGAAATTAGACGTTGAAACTTTGAACATATCTTGATTAGCTTCTTAATTAGATGTATACAAAATATTTCCTGATGCACATGATCAAGCAGAGAGAAATCACAGAAAGTCTTGATGCTAACTCACGAAGATGACTCTCTACACTTCTATCACATGAACTCTTTGCTTCTAATGACTCTCTCACCTATTTCTTTACACTATTGACTTATATAGACATGATTCTAGACTCAGCCCACATCTATTACATTACTCCTTATCATTCTAATGATCATCTATACTCATTGTACAAGAATTTTCATCTGTAATGTACACATGTATACAAGCTACATTTAGGTTGGCTTAAACAAACCTTTCCCCTTTTCTTGCATTAAAAATTCCCCTACTTCCACATCCAAGGAATCAAGAAACATGTGGAAAGGTAATGAACAATATTGTGGTTGCAAAGATAATGCAACATGCAAGAACCTAATGATTAAGAGACACCACATGCTAGAGAGATGACTCTCCTCCCAACCTTATGCCTATATATATAGCTACTTGAATCAACGAGGACCACAAATGTAACTAGAGTCCACAAGTGCATGTGGAATCTCCTCCACTCCTTTCATATCTACCACTAGAGTCTACTAGTGGCTAGAGTGTTCTCGACCATTGCTTTACTACCTTCCACTAGAGTCCACTAGTGGTAGTTGTACTCACCTCTTGAGTTAAGTCTCCCTGGACTCAAGTTAACTCACGTTAACTTGAGTTAGAAGGTTGTAGAGCGCTTTGGGAAAAACTCTCTCCCCATGCTCCCCATGGGGATTGAACCCAAGACCTCCTCCTTCACACCATGATACTTAACCACTACGCTAAGCGGATCACTTGAATATGAGAGCACATGAACTTATGCTTGAGTGTATTCTTGAGATCTTTAGTCTTAGAGACGAGTGACCAAAATAGATCGGCTAAAGTAGTCGGATCCCTAGACCATAGACTTACTTTATTACATTCTTCCCTCCTTGGAAAAGATTATTGAACCTCATAATTACGACCACCACGTGCTAGAGAGATGACTCTCCTCCCAACCTTATGCCTGTATATATAGCTGCTTGAATCAACGAGGACCACAAATGTAACTAGAGTCCACAAGTGGTGGTTGTACTCACCTCTTGAGTTAAGTCTCCCTGGCATCAAGTTAACTCACATTAACTTGAGTTAGAAGGCTCTAGAGCTCTTTGGGCAAAACTCTCTCCCCATGCTCCCCATGGGGATTGAACCCAAGACCTCCTCCTTCACAACCATGAGACTTAACCACTAGGCTAAGTGGATCACTTGAATATGAGAGCACATGAAATTATGCTTGAGTCTATTCTTGAGATCTTTGGTCCTAGAGACAAGTGACCAAACGGTATCCGACTTTAGATTTGTCTGAAGCAGTCGGATCCCTAGACCATAAAATTACTTTATTACACAACAACTACCATCTTCTTTAACAATTGAAATGCTTTTTTGTGCACCTTTGCCCACATAAAAGGAAGATCTTTCTTGGTTAAATGCATCCATGCCATAGAAATTTTAGCTAAACATCTGAAGTACCTGGCATGCCATTTAATCTAACCTACAAATATCATTACTTCTTTTACATTTCTTGGAGATTTTGGTGTCTGAATAGTCTCCACCTTCTTTACATCTATTGCTATGCTTTCAATAGATATTACATGAAATAATAGAACTCCACTCTTGAGTATAAATACACTCTTATATGGATTCAACACCGATCTATATTTTTTGCATCTTTCCAAATATAGCTTGAGATGAAGTAAGTGCAAGTCCTTCTTACCAGAAACTAAAAAATAATCAACCACAACTCTCATGAAATCCTACAAATAAGGTCCATACACCTTATGTGCCACATAATTAAAGGAAGGTGGTCCATTATTTAGGAAAAAGCTCATCACTGAGAAAACATATACACCAAATTCCATGATGAAGGTATTTTTGTGTTGAGCCTCTTTAGCAACACTAATCTGACTATACCCTAAAAAGGCCATCAAGAAAACTATACATGTCATGATGAGCTACTGCATCAAGTATTGCATTACAAAATGGCATAGGAAAAGGATCTCTTATCATTGCTACATTGAGTTTGCTTAAATCCACACATATTCTCAACTTCGCATTCTTCTTAGGAACTACAATTTTTGTCTATAAATTAATTCCTTGCTAATGTAATTTCAGAAATTCGTGAATGAAAACCACCAATGAAGCCCTATTTTTCTTTCAAGCATCCCTTCACTAGTATTTCTTCTCCTACATTTGAGTGCCCACCTACTTTCCAATGCCCCCTGCTTTCCAAGCCTAAATCATGAACCCACAAAACCTCCAACCCTTCAAACTACAACAATGATTGCTCAACAAAAGAGGCCCTATATTACTTGCTGACATTGTGGTAAGTTTGGTCATACTAAAGCTAAATCATTCACTTGAAGAAGCTCAATGGATTCATAGGACATCACTACCTCCACATTATGACTATTTCATTTCTACTTATCATGCACAATAACCTTAAATTCTCGTTTTCTAGTTTCATGCATGGGTTTTTTACATGGAACATGATTATGATTGTTTGGTGATGAGACATGTGGATGGCCATCCATGTCTATTTTATTCTTATCAACTGAGGTCAATTGCTCATCAATTGGGAGGCATGCTATACTTTATGGAATAATGGAATGTTAAATGGATTTTATTGCCTGGAGGTTTTTAATGTGTTTTGTGTTTTGATTTAGTAAGTGAAGATTCTTGAGGGTATTAGCGTGCATGGACTTATTCAAATATTTTTGGAGATATTTATTAGAATATTCAAAAGATAGTAGTTTAGGTTTTTTTTGTAAAAATAATAGATCGCATTAGAAAGCCATATTTTTTTAAAAAAATTGTAGATTATGATTTTGTAAATAAAGTGGATTTTTGTAGAAAGCATGCTTTTTGAAGCATTGGCATCATGTATCTTCTATTCCAGAAGTAATAAGAAATACCTATAAATACACATGCTTAGATCGACTCGTCCAGGAGAGTATGCGGGGGGAGATTGTACCAATCTAGTGATGATTCTCTTGTCCCTTTCGATTCTCTAAGTACCTTTGTGAGATTTTGTTTCTATAATATACTCTACATACATGTGTGTGCGGAATCCGAAGGGCAACATTTACAACATAAGATGTAGAAATTGTAATGAAAGGCAATCGATAAAGTGCAAATGTTGTAAAGGATTTTGGTTTAGTAATAGAAATTGGGCTTAGATGAAATTCTAAGTACGTAAATGGATTAGGAATGAGCTCTATTATACTATCTAAATATCATCCTACAATGAATAGTATGACGCTTGTTATAACATCACTAAATGTCAAAAGTATTTTTGCCATATTAGGTCCCAATCTTAATCTAGCTCGCGAGCCATATAGGGTTCTTGGGATATACCATGGAAATGTTGTATCCAGCAATATGGTATTATGGAAACACTTTCTCATTATATCTCATAAGAATATGGTGCAAATGTTGAAGAAACACTCACGAATTTGACAAACAGACATGCATAAAAGGAAAAAGAAAAGAGAAGCAGAATCAAAGAAAATCAAAAGCCTTAGTGGAGGGACAAATCCACGACCGTTATGTATAGTACAGAATCTTCTAGGATCAGAGTTCGTTACACCGAATCAAACTCTACATATAGAGAACGTGCATAGGAATAATAGAAGGGGAAGTGCGAGCTAGAATGTGCGTGGGAAGAGCACGCAGTATAAATAAGAGCACAAATAGAAGAAAAAAGAAGAGAGGGAGAGACAGAGAGAGTTTTAGTTATGGTTAGAAGAAGACGCCAGAGATCGCGTATGTAGAAGAAGAAGCCAGAGATCACGTATGTAAAGATGAATAACAGAAACCTGAAATGTCGGGTATTCATCTAAGAGAGATGGTAGGAAGGAACTACTCACTGTAGGAGAGTTTCTGTAGCTTGAGCAAGAAGAGGCCAAGCCTATTTGTACACATCTTCTCTAATAGAAAACACATGTTCATGTGGAAATTCGCGTGCACTGTTCGTATGTGAAGAAACCGAAGTATTGTCATATTACGGTTAAAATAGGTAACAGTTAAAGTTTTCACAGTAAACGTATTTCTGGTCAGTTATAGTTTCTCAGTAAAACGAGTAATTTCTGGTAGAAGAACAAAGTAGATCTCGCAGAGTAATGCGAAGTTTTGTAAGAGAGATAGCTCATTCTATAGCTAGACATCTCTACTTTCAGTTGATCAAGGTTTCCGGTGGAAAAGATATCTACACATAGTACAAAGTCTGACCGGAAAGAGGTGTTCTGAACTAGTGGAATTTTTTCTTAAACTTCAGGAAGAGTTCGGTAAGTTAAGGAAGTTCACGCATCACTCCCTTACTTCATAAACATTCACTTGAAGTAATTATAAACAAAATTGAAGTTCATTCCGATACAATTCCGGTACGATGAGGGTGTCAGTCCAGTGACGGTTTGGTGAAGTTTCGGTGAAATTTTTTAGTGAATTTAGAGCGCAGTCTTATACGTTGAGCGTCAAAAAGTTTGCTAAGCTATTGATTGATTAGAGAGGTGTTCTAAATCACACTAGCTTAGTTCTTCTTGGGCGTGGTGAATTTCGCAGGCTTAATAAGGTTCAACCTTCGTCGTGTCGACAAGAAGTGGTATTAGAGCAAAAGAAGGATACCACACATCCGCAACAGTGGTATCAGAGCTAGGCATATCTAATCAGAGCCAAGGCTAGACCCAAGAGTTGAAAGATTTTGAAAAGGAGAAAGGTTCTCCAGGAACAACCAGAAGTGAAGATACAAGAGAAGTCGAAAACTTTCATAAGGAAAGGAGAACGCTGAAGAGATCAACAGCAAACGGTATCAAGAAGTATTCTGAAGTCATCTTCAAGAGTAAAGGTTTGTGAAAGGTAAAACCCTTAACATCATACTCACTGGAAAAATTATGGCAGACCACGTTACTATTGACAAAATGGACAGAGATAATTATCCTGCAGTGCATGGAAGCCTTACTTATGAGTAAGGACTTAATGATGTATGTGACCGGAGAAGAAAAGAAGCCGACTTTCGAAGATGATAGTCAACCGGAAAAAGAGGAATTAGAAGCCTTGAAGCTGTGGCAGAAGAAAGATGCAACGGCAAGAGCCTACATCTATAATACCGTAACAGACCATCTACTACCGCACATTAGAGGTCTGGAGAAAGCAGAGGACATATGGAGTGCATTGGAAGATCATTTCCAAAATACTACAAAAGCTAGGAAGGCTAGCTGATGGTCCGAATTTACGACATTCAAATAGAAGTCGAGTCAAAGCATTAGTGACTATGTTACTAAGATGAAGGATCTAGCAGATAGTCTTGGATCCATAAATGAAGATGTCGAAGATCACAGATTGATAGTGCAACTACTAACAGGTTTGAGAGGAGATGAAAGGTGGAAACCTTTCGTACTTTCAACTGAACTTTCTTTAAATCATTTTGTGCCAGATTTAAATCAGTTGCTTGGTTTGATGCTCACATATGAGCAAGACTTGAAAGGAGATGCAGATAAAGGACAAAGTTCAGCGATGTACATGAAGAACAAGAAGAAAGACAAAGGTAAGTCAAAAGACGAAGAAGAGTCGAGCTCTCAGGCCTATTATGCAAGAGGTAAAGGCACTGGCAGAGGAAGAGCAAGAGGTTTTGAAAGAGGAAGAAGTAGCCAGAATACCAACAAGAAGGCTTGCTGGATTTGTGGATTAAGTAATCATCTGGCTCATGATTGCTAGCACAATCAACAAGGATCAAATCAAAATCAAAACAGTAATAGTAGAGGTAGAAGCGGAAGATATCAGAGTAATTTTCAAAGAAGAAGACAAAATCAAAGAGGAGGCTATGGTAGAGGTGGAGCGAGAAGTTGGGGACAGAATCAATTCTACAACACCACCTACAACAACTACGCAAATGACACGCAGAATGAAAGTCATACATCGTTGATGATGAACTCTATTAGCACATCAGAAAATGAAGACCTAAAGGTATTTTACATTGATTCTGGATGCTCTAATCATTTGTCAAGAAATATAGAACTGATGTCAGAACTAGAAAAAGGTAGTTCCAGTCACACTGTTCAAACATGTGACAATACGAGACATAGCGTACATTCAATTGGAAAAGTGAAATGCAAGAGTGGAGCAGATTTGCTAACCAATTTTTTGTATGTTCCAACAATACCAAAAAATTTGATCAGCGTAGGACAGATAGTTGAGAAAGGTTTTCAGGTCAGATTTACAAACAAAGGAGTATTTGTAGAAGATCCCAAGAATGGATATAATCAGATCGTTTCTGGAAAGAAAGAAGGAAGACTCTTTACTTTAAGAGTACAAGGGAACATCGGCCAAGCGTTGCTCACACATGGAGAAAAGGTAATTACAGAACTTGATCTCTGGCATAAGAGATTGGGTCATTTCAATGAAAAAGGAATAAAAGCTATGATTTCAAATCAGTCAGTACTGGGATTACCGAATGTACAAAACCAACATATGATTCATAAGTGCGAAGCATGTCAGATGGGAAAAGCCCAGAGGTTACCTTTCCAGAAGAAAGGATTCAAACATGATGGAGTACTCGAGCTTATTCATACAGATGTATGGGGGCCAACGAAAGAAGGATCAATTAGCAGATCGAGGTACTATGTCTTATTCATTGATGATGCAACAAGGTGGATAACTCTTTATGTTTAGAAAGAGAAATCAGAAGTGTTTGGAGCTTTCAAGCATTTTCATGCATATGCTGAAAGACTTACCGGACGAAAATGTAAAAGACTGAGGTCTGATGGAGGGGGAGAATACTTCTCTCGAGAATTCAATGACTATCTTTGGAACGCAGGTATTAAGAGAGAAATAACCTGCAGATATACACCACAACAAAATGGAGTAGAAAAAAGAAGGAACCGAGTTCTAGTTGAATTTGCACGAGCTATGCTAAACGAAAAAGATTGTCCAAATTATCTTTGGGCTGAAGCTGTAAACACAGCTACATACTTGGTAAATAGATTACCATGTACAGCATTAGAAGGAATGACCCCTTATGAAGCTTGGTGGGAAAGAAGCCAACACTTGATCATTGCAAAGTGTTTGGATCAGTAGCGTATGCTTATGTACCATCACAACTGAGACATAAGCTTGAACCGAAAGCAGAAAAATATGTGTTCGTCGGATACGATGAAAAACAGATGGGTTATAGGTTATGGATTCCTCTAACGAAACAGTTTATTGTTTCCAGAGATGTTACTTTTGATGAATAGAAAAGCTGGTATGCAGATCAAAGTCATACGACTGAAGAAATTGAAGAAGAGGTAAGAAGGAAAGAGAAAGGAAAATCAATTGTGCAGGTGAACAGAGATGAAGATCATATGCAGGCAAGTACGTCCAGGATCGGATCAGGTATGAGAAATGAAGATGAAGAAGTGTATTCAGACACTTATGAAGAACCAAGAAGGTCAAACAAGACTAGAAGACAACCAGAAAGGTATTCATATGATACCTCATACATAACTCAGAAAGATTATGCATATATGGTCAAAGATGATGAAGAACCACAGAGCTATGATGAAGCTAAAGGCAAGAAGCAATGGGAAGAAGCAATGAAAGAAGAAATCTGCGCACTAGAGGAGAACAAGACATGGGAACTTGTTCCGAGACCAAATGGTAAGAAAGTAATCGGAAATAAATGGGTTTTCAAAATAAAGAAATTTGCAGATGGAAGGATAGCCAGATACAAAGCGAGGCTGGTGGTCAAAGGCTATGCCCAGACCCATGGCATAGATTATGATGAGACGTTTAGTCCGGTCGCAAGAATGTCAACCATAAGGACAGTAATTGTTGTAGCTGCATCGAAAGGATGGAAGCTAAGTCAGCTAGATATAAAGAACGCATTTCTGAATGGATACATTTCTGATGAAGTGTACATGGAACAACCTGAAGGGTTCGAAAGTTTCAGATACCCAAACTTTGTCTGCACATTAAGAAAAGCACTTTATGGACTGAAGCAAGCTCCAAGAGCTTGGAATTACAGACTTGTGAAATATCTAAATGAACTTGGATACCAAAGTTTGAAGGCAGACGCAAGTCTACTCATAAGGAGAACAGAAGAAGGTATGATCTACATTTGTATTTATGTAGACGAATTAATAATCACAGGAACCTCAGATGAAGGGATTACAGAAGTAAAGAAACTACTCGAAACAGAGTTCAAGATCAGTGACCTAGGGAAATTATCATATTTCTTAGGAATGGAAATCACATACACAGATCATGGTGTATATGTTTCACAAGAAAGGTATCTCCTAAACTTACTGAAGAAGTTTAATATGGAGAATTGCAGAGAAGCTTCAACACCACTTGAAGTAAATCATAAACTCAGCAGATACAGTGGTGCAGAGTTTAAAGATATGAAGAGATATCAGTCATTGTTGGGAGAGATGGTTGGATGCACTCAAGAGATTGAGTTGAAGCTGCTAGACCTGCTTTGCTTCAGCCCTCCTTTGCTTCAGATATGCTTAGTAGACTCCTTGAGCCTCCAAATGATACCCAAATATGCTATATGTACTTTGGAAATAGTTTAGGTAATGACTTGATCAAAACAGATAAGTTTGTAAGTCACAAAGCTCAAAAACTTCCTATTTTTGTCTGGATACCTGTTCAGTCTTTCACTCAGTATGACCAGTGTAGTTACAATTGGCGACATTCCTTCTAGAGGTATTCTATTAGCTTAGTAAGCTACCATTTGCAAGTGGAATGAGATAAAATGATAGACTATACTCAAAGAAATCACTTTAGCAAAGTTAGGGACACTCCCGACTTTCTAGGAACTCTGCAGAGAAATACCAGAGGTCACTTCGAGCGCGATTTCTCCGAGATGGCTGATCCTTTGACCTTGCAATTTTGTAGGCGTGTAGTATGCTTGGAGCTGGTTCCAATGTGCTTTGAATCACTTGATTTGGTTTGGTAGAGCCTGAGATACGCCCCTTTGAAGTTGACAGACCTGGAGATGATGACTCAGAGAAAAAACAGAGATAATGAATGTAATGATATGTATTAATTCACATTGATGTACATTCCCATTGACATGATAAACATTTTCAAATGGTACTCAGAGGTGTAGACTATGAAAGAGTCCTCACACACTCAAGTGTTGATACAAAATTGGCTCGGGATATGAGCTGAAGTGCCCGCGACTTTTGCATTACATCTTTTATAGAAGTTGAGTTGAGATTTGAATTTGAATTCAAATTCAAATCTCCTATAATCAATCCTCTAAAATTAGGGAGATATTCTCTCCATTTACACCATCCGATTTCCACGACTAATCAAGTAGGTATGTGTTCATAAATGTCAAGTCACTAAGACTTTTACAATGGAAGTAAAAAAGGTAATAAATCATAGGTATGGTTCCTATGCCATTTCCTTCAAGTGAAGCCTTGATGAAAGTTGTCCAAGCTAATATTTCAAAGTTCCAAGCCAAGTGTGAAGGCTTGAAATGCACCAACAACTCCCCCTCAAGCCAAGCACTTTGGCTTAACTCTTCATCTTTAGTCTTCAATCACATCCTGCAATCCAATCATGGATTTGAATCTGCATAACTTGTTTCCATCCAATGCTTTAGTGAGTAAATCTGCACATTGCATATTAGTAGACACATAAGTCAACTGAATGTCTTTACTAAGCAACTTCTCTCTCACATGGTGGTAATGAACCTCTAAGTGTTTGGTTCTAGCATGATATATTGGATTAGCTGCAAGGTGAAGAGAACTTGTGTTATCTCCAAAGATAATTGGAGGTCTAGTGTATAGACCTAACTCTGTATATAAAAGCTTCAACCAGATAGCTTCTTGAGTGGCATTGGCTAGCCCTCTATATTCTGCTTCAGTGGATGACAGTGCCACTGTAGGTTGCTTCTTGGCTGACCAAGAAATAGGTTTATCTCCTGCAAAACATATGTATCCTGATGTGCTCCTCCTATCATCCTTGCATCCTGCCCAATCTGCATCTGAATATACTTTAATGTCAATATCTGATGTATAAGGAAATAACAAACCATGGTTCTGAGTTCCCTTCAAATACTTCAAGATCTTCTTTGCTGCCTCTAGGTGAGGTGCCCTTGGTTTGTGCATGAATTGACTAAGTACACTAACTCCATATGCTATGTCAATTCTTGTCAAGGTAGCATAATTCAAACTACCTACCATGCTTTGATATCCTGTAATGTCTTGTATTTCATCCCCTTCATGAGCACTTAGCTTTCGATTGACCTCCATTGAAGTAGTTGAGACTTTAGCATCCTGCAAGCCAAACTTCTTGACCATATCCTGTACATACTTCTTTTGAGTGATATATATACCTGAGTTGGTGTAGACTAACTCAAGACCTAAGAAGTACTTCAATAATCCAAGATCATTGATCTTGAATTCTTTCATCATCTGTCCTTTGATGTGTCTAATCCCATTGACATGATTACCTGTAATGATGATGTCATCAACATAAACACACAAGTATATTACCTCTGTACTAATCCTCTTTATGAATAGAGAAGTGTCTGCTTTACTCATCACAAATCCTTGGTCTTGGAGGTAGGTTGTCAACCTGTAATTCCATGCTCTAGGTGCCTGCTTCAATCCATATAGAGCCTTCTTCAATTTAAAAACATACTTTACCTTCTTGGGATCTTCATAGCCAGGTGGTTGTGAGATGTAGACTTCTTCAGATATCCATCCATTCAAGAAAGCATTCTTGACATCTAATTGGTACATGTTCCAATTCTTGGATGCAGCTACACTCACCAATATTCTGATAGTGGGCATTTTAGCCACAGGAGAAAATGTCTCCTCATAATCAATGCCTTGGGTTTGAGAAAAACCCTTGGCTACCAACCTAGCTTTGTACCTGTTTATTGTTCCATCAGAATTCCTCTTTAGCTTGTAGATCCATCTGGATCCTATCACCTTCATATTGTCCTTCTTGGGTACCAAGTCCCAAGTATCCCTCTCCTTGAGAGCTTCCATTTCTTCATCCATAGCTCCTTTCCATTCTGGTTTGGTGATTGCTTCTTCATAGGTACCTGGTTCTTCATTCAACAAATCCTTTGCAAGATATACAGAATGGCTTCTTCTTTTCTCTCTGAGATCTCCTCATTGCTTGAGTTGAGGATTCTGGTGTATCCTCTAGCTTCTTCATCTTCATCTTTCCTTTGGACTTCCATGCCTTGAATTCCTCAAGGTTAATTTTATCATCATAATCTGAGCTTGATTCTTTATTCTGGATTGGTTCCTCCTTGGTGAGCTTTGGGAAATCTTCTTCCATATCATAGGGTAGACTAACCTTCCTGCATTCATTCTCATACCATGAGTCATTCTCATCAAAGATTACATCTCTGCTTACCTTGAAGCCTTTGTTTGTTGGGTTGTAGAATCTGTATCCCTTTTGGTTCAAATCATAACCAATGAAGATACATTTTTCAGCTTTAGGGTCTAGCTTTCCCCTTACCTGTGAGGGAATATGCACATATGCTACACAACCAAAGATTTTGCAATGATCCAGAGAAGGTCTCTTACCATGCCAAGCTTCATATGGTGTCATGCCATCAAGTGATTTGGATGGCAACGTGTTGATAAGGTAGGTGGCAGTAGATACACTTTCTACCCAAAGATAATTTGGCAACTTCTTTTCATTAAGCATAGACCTAGCTGTTTCTACAATGAGTCTATTCCTTCTTTCAGCTACCCCATTTTGTTCAGGTGAGTACCTTGTAGTTATCTCCCTCTTGATGCCTCTTTCCTGCAAGAAATCTTCAAACTCATTTGAGAAGTATTCTCCTCCACCATCTGACCTTAGCCTCTTCAAGCTTCTTCCTGTTTGGTTTTCAACAAGTGCAAGATACCTCTTGAAACAATTAAACACTTCATCTTTATGTTTCATAAAGTATAAGATGGTCCACCTGCTACAGTCATCAATGAAGGACACATAGTACCTTGAACCTGAAATGGAAGGGTCCTTGCTAGGTCCCCAAACATCTGTGTGTACCAAGTCTAGGTAGTCTTCATGCATGAAACCTTTCCTTGAATAGGGCAACCTGTGAGACTTACCAAATTGACATGCTCCACACTTATAAATCATTTGTTGCTTGGATACATTAGGTATCCCAAGCACACATTGATCCCTGCACATTTGCTTTAGGGTTCTTTCACCTATGTGCCCTAACCTCTTGTGCCATATGTCTAACTCTGAAAGTGTTTGATCCTTGTAATTATATAAAGCAATGTTCTTGGTGTCTTCTAGCTCAAAAGTAAACAATCTACCTGATTTCTCCCCCTTGGCAATTCTTTTGAAACCATGTCTTGGGTCCTCCACATATGCTCCATGTTGAGTGAACCTGACCTGCAAACCTTTCTCCACAATCTGACCAACACTCATTAGATTCTTGGTGATGGTTGGTACATAAAGTACCCTGCTCAATAGATTCTGGTTACCATCACATGTCTTTACATTTCCAATTTTTACTACAGAATGTTTAGTATCATCACCTGTCTGTACCTGATGTTTGCCCTTGGGTTCTTCCAAATCAGAGAGTAGTGCCACATTACCAGCTACATGGTTAGAACACCCTGGATCAATATAAAATAAATGATCATCATTTGTACCTGCCTTGGAGGTCATATTCATGATCAATAGGGAGTCATCTTGCTCCTCTGTGTAGTTGTTGTAATCCCTTCTGTTTCTAAATCCACCTTGGTAGTTACCATTGTGGTTGTGATTGTAATTGTTATTGTACTGATTGTTGTATCCATTGTAGCCTTGGTGTTGGTTGAACCTGCCTCTCCCTTGAGAGTATCCACCTCTTGAATAGCCTCTTCCTCTCTGATTCTTGTAGTTCTTGTAGCATTCATCTGTGGTATGATTGGACAATCCACAAATGTTGCATGGTGATGAGTTGTAGGGTCTCCCCCTACCTGACTTACCTCCTCTACCTCTTCCTCTTGAGGATCTACCTCTCCCTGCATAGTTTGCTTGGGAGGTAGAACCTTCTTCATCAACCTTCTTACTTTTACCTTTATCGTTAACCTTCTTATCAGTATATAGAGCAGAGGGGTTGTTACCTTTTGATTGATCTCCTGCCTTTGTAAACTTTGCTTCATGTGTGAATAGTTGGCCCATGAGTGTTGTGAGATCTGGGGTATGCATGTCCATCTAGAGGTCCATTGCAGTGGTGAAGCTTTCCCACTTATCATCTGCCTTGAGTCCATTTGTTACTTGCCTGACTATTTGCTCCTCTTCAATCTCCTCTCCAATGCTTGCTAATTGGTCTGCCACATCTTTAATCTTGGTCACATAATCTGAGACTGATTGCTTGGGCTGATTCCTAAGGGTTGTGAATTCAATCCACAGTTGATTCTTCCTCGCCCTTGTGTTGGAAGAGAAATATGTTGACAGAGTCTCCCAAGTCTCTTGGGAAGTCTTACAGTTCCTTACATGAGGTAAAAGGAAATCAGATATAGAGTTAAGAACGTAAGACCTTGCCAAAGCATCTTTTGCACACCATTGGTTGAGTCTCTCTTGTTCATCCTTGGTGGCTAATCCTCTAGCTTTGAATGAGGGCAATTCCTCATCTCCTGATATGTATCCAAACAAGCTTCTTCCTTGCAGATAGGTCTTCATCCTTAGAGACCAAGCTTGGTAATTGTTCCTGTCCAATTTTTCAATAAATGAAGGAAAACCATCTCCCATGTTTACCTTATTTGCTCTGATACCACTGTTGGGAGAGATGGTTGGATGCACTCAAGAGATTGAGTTGAAGCTGCTAGACCTGCTTTGCTTCAGCCCTCCTTTGCTTCAGATATGCTTAGTAGACTCCTTGAGCTTCCAAATGATACCAAAATATGCTATATGTACTTTGGAAATAGTTTAGGTAATGACTTGATCAAAACAGATAAGTTTGTAAGTCACAAAGCTCAAAAACTTCCTATTTTTGTCTTGATACCTGTTCAGTCTTTCACTCAGTATGACCAGTGTAGTTACAATTGGCAAAATTCCTTCTAGAGGTATTCTATTAGCTTAGTAAGCTACCATTTGCAAGTGGAATGAGATAAAATGATAGACTATACTCAGAGAAATCACTTTAGCAAAGTTAGGGACACTCCCGACTTTTTAGGAACTCTGCGGAGAAATACCAGAGGTCACTTCGAGCAAGATTTCTCCGAGATGACTGATTCTTTGACCTTGAGATTTTGTAGGCGTGTAGTATGCTTGGAGCTGGTTCCAATGTGCTTTGAGTCACTTGATTTGGTTCAGTAGATCCTGAGATACATCCCTTTGAAGTTGACAGACTTGGAGATGATGACTCATAGAAAAAACAGAGATAATGAATGTAATGATATGTATTAATTCACATTGATGTACATTCCCATTGACATGATAAACATTGTCAAATGGTACTCAGAGGTGTAGACTATGAAAGAGTCCTCACACACTCAAGTGTTGATACAAAATTGCCTCGGGATATGAGCTGAAGTGCCCGCGACTTTTGCATTACATCTTTTATAGAAGTTGAGTTGAGATTTGAATTTGAATTCAAATTCAAATCTCCTATAATCACTCCTCTAAAATTAGGGAGATATTCTCTCCATTTACACCATCCAATTTCCATGACTAATCAAGTAGGTATGTGTTCATAAATGTCAAGTCACTAAGACTTTTACAATGGAAGTAAAAAAGGTAATAAATCATAGGTATGGTTCCTATGCCATTTCCTTCAAGTGAAGCCTTGATGAAAGTTGTCCAAGCTAATCTTTCAAAGTTCCAAGCCAAGTGTGAAGGCTTGAAATGCACCAACAGTCATTAGTAGGAATTTTAATTTATGCTACGCTAACGAGACCGGATCTTAGTTATGTAGTGGGAGTTCTCTCACAATTCATGCATTGTCCGGCAAATCAACATTGGGTTGCAGGACAAATGTTAGTATATGATCAATGTCTACCCCTCATGATTGTATGCACATTTTGTAAGGCCCCCTTTATGAGGAGAAGCCAAGCGTGCATTACCCAATTGATGGGAATCCCAACTTGAATGTTGGATGGTCATATTGGACCATGTAAGGTATTATAGGGAAAGGGAGTTACCAGGGTCCCCAATTGTGGGGTCCGGGGTATATTCCATGGAATATTCCCTATCGGAGTCATAAATCATTTATATTTGTTAGGTCGGTTCAACCAGTCTAAGCCGTGTATGGCAATTACGCGGGCGGTGGCCGCCCATGCTCTACCGCCCATGTATAGCCGTCCATGGCAGGCCACCCATGAGCCTATATATATATGACTTCTGCACTACCTAAGACACTGAGTTGAGCCAGCATACCTCTACCTTGTATCTCCCTATCTAGAGTTGTCTAGATCACCATTTAAGCTCTACCTTGAGAGCGCACGGGTGGACAATGCCATCATCTTTGTACTTGCTGCTAGTAGAAAATTGTTGAGATTCTCCTATATCTGTTATCTTCTTTGCTATTGCTCCTGTGTTATATTGTGTAACTATTGTCTTACATGGTATCAGAGCTGTAAGGTTCGAATAGCTTGAGAAGTATCATTATTTTAGCCTACTAGCAGACTAGAATATCAGTAGATTATTCGAGTTATTACATGATGGCTTCATTGTCGAACACTAGTCTTGGTGCTTCAGCTAATGTTAATGCTGCACCTATTCGAATTCGTCCACCTGCATTCACTGAAGGGAAGCTGGATGGAACCAACTATACACTCTGGAAGTTCAAAATTTCTGCAATTTTGGACTCCTATGAATTACTTGACACTGTCATGGGACCGATGGGATTGGATCCAGAGCCTATACCAGTTGAAGATCTAGCAAATTCAAGATTGATGATTCAGCCAGATCCAGATCTTCTACGAGCTTGGAAGAGGCAGAATGCTGATGCATTATGTGCGATTGTCACTAGTGTAAGTGATTTTGTGCTTACTTTAGTTCAACATACTACTAAAGCACATGAGGCTTGGGGCATATTGGCTCGACAATATGAGACCAAGAACCACACTAGGATACAGAATTTAGAAAATCAATTGGCAAATGAAAAGCATTCTGATTCTGAAAAGGCTGAAGATTTTATCAAACGGATAAAGCATCTTCAAGATCAATTGGCTGCAGTTGGTGTTGTTATAACACCAGAAGAGCTGGCTCGAAGATCTGTACGTGTTCTTCCAGCAAAGTATGATGGATTAGTAACAGCCCTTAACACTCAGGTAAGGCCAACTCCTCTTACATTTGAAGAGTTTTGTGCCATGCTTTTAGAAGAAGAGATGCGGCTGAAGAATCGACAAAGTACAACTGATGCTGCATTCTCAGCAAATGCAAAAGGTAAAGGCTCTTCACAGGGATCAAAGAAGAAGCCAAAGAAGAAAAAGTTCACAGGAAGTTGCTTCTATTGTGAAAAGAAAGGCCATGCCATCAAGGATTGCAGAAAGAAGCAAGCTGATGAACGGAATGGGACTGTAAAATCATCATGGAAGAACAAAGAGTCTGCAAACAACACAGAGCTGGAACTTTGGGTAGCTATTGAAGAGGTATGTTCATCTGCTCAAGCTCGTGTTGATGAAGCATGGATTTTAGATAGTGGAGCTTCTCGCCATATGACTAGTAAAAAGGATTGGTATAGTTCCCTAGTGCCTCTGCGGGAATCCATCAATGTAGTGGTGGGAAATGACTCCAAGTGTCCAGCTGAAGGAACTAGAACCATCTCTTTTATCACTTCTCCAGGTGTTGAGAAAAAGTTATCCGATGTTCTCTATGTACCTACACTCAAAAGAAATTTGTTGTCAGTTTCTGCAATAACAGATCGTGGACTCAAAGTTCACTTCAATAAGAGTGGTGCGGAAATCATGGATTCATCAGGTAATGTTGTAGGTAAAGGCATACGACGGGATAACTTGTATGACTTAAGTGCTTTAACTGCTACAGAAGATAAAGATGTAAGCAGGTTATGACACCAACGATTTGGGCATCTCGGATTTGCAGTTTTGAAGGAGATGCAACGAACAGGGATGGTTGCTCATTTGCCTGCATTTTCAGAGTTGCAGGAACCTTGTGAAGCTTGTATGATGGGCAAGCAACAACGAAAGGCGTTTCCAAGAGAGACCAGCAATCGATCTCAAGCTCCTCTAGAGTTGGTACATGCTGATCTCTGCGGTAAAATGTCTACACCTACTTTAGGAGGATCTTTCTACTTCTTGCTGTTAGTCGACGATTATAGTAGAAAGATGTGGGTTTATTTCATTTGAGAGAAGGCTGATGCTTTTGAAAAATTTAAAACGTGGCATAAGTATGTAGAAAATGAATCAGGAAGGAAACTGAAGAAATTTAGAACAGATAGAGGAGGTGAATTCTTGTCAACAGAATTCAACAATTACTGTAAAGAGCATGGTGTGAAAAGGCAACTTCCCACAGCTCATACACCCCAACAAAATGGCGTTGTTGAGCGCAGGAGCAGGACAGTAGTTGAAATGGCTCGTTGTATGTTGAAGGCTCAAGACATGCCTGATTCATTATGGGCAGAAGCAGTCAATACAGTAGTCTACATCCTCAATCGAAGCTACACAAAAGCACTGAAGGGGATGACTCCTCAAGAAGCATATTCTGGTAAAAAGCCTTCAGTTTTGCATTTCAGAATTTTTGGTTGTTTCTGTTATGCACATATTCCTGATTCAACAAGATCAAAGTTGGATTCAAAAAGCAAAAAGTGTGTCTTCCTAGGATATAGTAAAGAGTCTAAAGCATACAGGTTATGGGATCCTAAGGCAAGGAAGATTTTTGTCAGCCAAGATGTGGTGTTTGATGAACGACCACACTTAGTCGAAGATAAAGGTAAATCTACTATCTCATCAAACGGAGAAATATCTCACCTTGTGCCTATCAAAAGACAGGTTAAAGTTGAGGAGGAGGAAACATCTGATGGAGAAATTTCCTCAATAAAAAGCCAACCAGTTGTAGTTGCACAGCGTAAGCCACTACCGAAGTGGGCACAACAGCTCTTTGATGATCACAATCCACATGTAGATGTACCAGAATCATCATCGGATGGATTACGAAGATCAAAGAGAATAGAGGAGCAAAGAAGAGCCTCAGAACACATTGTTAACATGGATCTAATGGCAGATATCATGGGTTCGATAAAGGAACCTACCACCATTGAAGAAGCCATTGATGATCCAGGTTGGAGAGCGGCAATGCAGTCTGAGTATGATAGTATACTCAAAAATGATACATGGGATCTAGTCGACTTGCCGCCAAAGAAGAAGGTAATAGGTACTAAATGGATTTGGAAAGCTAAGTATAAAGCTGATGGAACATTAGAAAAGTATAAGCACGATTAGTTGCACAGGGTTTTTCACAGATTGAGGGATTTGATGTTCAAGAAACTTTTGCACCAACAGCACGCATGACAACTATTCGGACGGTACTAGTAGTAGCTGCACAAAAGTCTTGGCCTATTTTCCAGATGGATGTCAAATCTGCATTTTTGAATGGTCACCTCAAGGAGGAGGTATATGTATCTCAACCACTAGGTTTTGAGGTGCCCAATTCAGAAAATAAAGTTTGCAGGTTGAAGAAAGCTTTGTATGGACTTAAGCAAGCTCCACGAGCTTGGTACCAACGAATAGATCATTTTTTCAAAAATATGGGTTTTGAAAGAAGTACTTCTGATGCTAACTTGTATGTAACGAAAAGGGATAGCAAGCTAGTTGTTGTCATTGTATATGTAGATGATTTGATCATTACAGGAGATCATCAGGAACTCATCAATCAAACTCGGATCAGCTTGGGAACTGAGTTTGAAATGACAGACTTAGGTCTACTCCATTTTTGTCTGGGAATTGAAGTATGGCAAAGGAAGGATGGCATTTTCATCTCACAACAAAAATATTCCAAAGAAATTCTCAAGGCATTTGGAATGATGGACTGCAAACCAACTAGCACACCTATGGAGGTAAATCATAAGCTATCTATGGATGATAACATGCCTGATGTAGATGCTAAGAAGTATAGGAAGCTCGTTGGAAGTCTTATTTTTCTGTGCAACACTAGACCAGACATTTGCTATGCTGTTGGAGTGTTAAGCAGGTTTTCCAACAAACCTAAGGAGAGTCACTGGAATGCTGGATTGCGAATTCTAAGGTACATTGCAGGAACCTTGGATTTTGGTATTTTGTATACCACAGGTGATACACTCCAAGGATATTGTGATCTAGATTGGGCTGGAGATTGTGATTCTAGAAAATCAGTTTCTGGATATTGTTTCTCACTTGGTTCAGGAATATTTTCTTGGGTAAGTAGGAAGCAACCAACTCTCGCACTCTCCTCCACTGA
Organism: Ceratopteris richardii; assembly: GCA_020310875.1. NCBI lineage: Eukaryota > Viridiplantae > Streptophyta > Polypodiopsida > Polypodiales > Pteridaceae > Ceratopteris > Ceratopteris richardii. The sequence goes on from CM035412.1 coordinate 6,808,883, forward strand.
AGCAGAGTACAAAGCAGCTTGTTTTGCTTCTTGTGAGGCAGTCTGGTTAAGGAGAATTCTTGCAGATCTAGGCTTTCCATCAAATATGCCAACTGTACTCAAGTGTGATAATCAAAGTTGTATGGCTATTGCAAAGAACCCAGTATTTCATGCTCGCACTAAGCACATAGAAGTACAGTACCATTACATTCGTGAGCTAATTGAAGATGAAATTGTGGAGCTAGAATATTGCCCAACAGAGGCAAATTGTGCTGACATATTCACTAAAGCACTTGGAAGAGAGCAACTCAACAAGCATCTTCAACAGATGGGCATAGGACCGAGACCTACTTGATTTATCATCGGTAAACATTGAGGGGGGGTGTTAGTATATGATCAATGTCTACCCCTCATGATTGTATGCACGTTTTGTAAGGCCCCTTTATGAGGAGAAGCCAAGCGTGCATTACCCAATTGATGGGAATCCCAACTTGAATGTTGGATGAAGGTCATATTGGACCATGTAAGGTATTATAAGGAAAGGGAGTTACCAGGGTCCCCAATTGTGGGGTCCGGGGCAATGGTGAGCAGCCCCCGGCGCGACGGTAAAGGGAATATTCCATGGAATATTCCCAGTCGAAGTCAGAAATCATTTATATTTGTTAGGTCGGTTCAACGAGTCTAAGCCGTGTATGGCAATTACGCGGGCGGTGGCCGCCCACGCTCTACCGCCCATGTATAGCCGTCCATGGCAGGCCACCCATGATCCTATATATATATATGACTTCTGCACTACCTAAGACACTAAGTTGAGCCAGCATACCTCTACCTTGTATCTCCCTATCTAGATTTGTCTAGATCACCATTTAAGGTCTACCTTGAGAGCGCGCGGGTGGACAACGCTATCATCTTTGTACTTGCTGCTAGTAGAAAATTGTTGAGATTCTCCTATATCTGTTATCTTCTCTACTATTGCTCCTGTGTTATATTGCGTAACTATTGTCTTACAACAAAGAGTTCTTCGATACATCAAAAGAACTATAAAAGAAGGATTATATTATCCTTTTACGTCAGATATAAAGCTGAAAGCATACAGTGACTCAGACTGGGCTGGAAGTCAAGATGATAGAAGATCAACGCACAGATATATGATATACCTAGGAGATAAGCTAGTAAGCTGGTGTTCAAAGAAGCAACACACAGTAGCGTTATCGTCAATAGAAGCCGTATACAAAGGACTCGTAGAAGCAGCTAAAGAAATAATATGGATGTAGACCTTGTTCAAAAGCATGGGTATTGATCAAGGTGTACCTATCATACATGGAGATAATATGAGCTCGTTGTATCTTGCAGCAAACGCAGTATTTCATGCAAGAACAAAGCACATAGAGATTCAGTATCATTTCGTGAGGGAAAAGGTAATGGAGAAAGATATAGAAATAGTATACACTCCGACAAAAGATCAGATTGCAAACATTTTGACAAAGAGCTTGGATGGAATGAAGACAAACAGATTCAAAGAGATGGTAGGTATAAAAGAAAGGAAGATATATGAAAGACCGGAAGATGTCAAATTAGTGATTGAGGGGGAGCTGTTGAAGAAAAACTCACGAATTTGACAAACAGACATGCATAAAAGGAAAAAGAAAAGAGAAGCAAAATCAAAGAAAATCAAAAGCCTTAGTGGAGGGACAAATCCACAACCGTTATGTACAGTACAGAATCTTCCAGGATCAAAGTTCGTTACACCGAATGAAACTGTACATAGAGAGAACGTGCATAGGAATAATAGAAGGGGAAGTGCGAGCTAGAACGTGCGTGAGAAGAGCGCGCAGTATAAATAAGAGCACAAATAGAAGAAAAAAGAAGAGAGGGAGAGACATAGAGAGTTTTAGTTATGGTTAGAAGAAGATGCCAGAGATCGCATATGTAGAAGAAGACGCCAGAGATCGCGTATGTAAAGATGAATAACAGAAACCTGCAGTACAGAATCTTCCAGGATCAAAGTTCGTTACACCGAATGAAACTGTACATAGAGAGAACGTGCATAGGAATAATAGAAGGGGAAGTGCGAGCTAGAACGTGCGTGAGAAGAGCGCGCAGTATAAATAAGAGCACAAATAGAAGAAAAAAGAAGAGAGGGAGAGACATAGAGAGTTTTAGTTATGGTTAGAAGAAGATGCCAGAGATCGCATATGTAGAAGAAGACGCCAGAGATCGCGTATGTAAAGATGAATAACAGAAACCTGAAATGTCGGGTATTCATCTGAGAGAGATGGTAGGAAGGAACTACTCACTGTAGGAGAGTTTCTGTAGCTTGAGCAAGAAGAGGCCAAGCCTATTTGTACACATCTTCTCTAATAGAAAACACATGTTCATGTGGAAATTTGCGTGCACTGTTCGTATGTGAAGAAACCGAAGTATTGTCATATTACGGTTAAAATAGTTAATAGTTAAAGTTTTCACAGTAAACGTATTTCTGGTCAGTTACAGTTTCTCAGTAAAACGAGTAATTTCTGGTAGAAGAACCAAGTAGATCTCGCAGAGTAATGCGAAGTTTTGTAAGAGAGATAGCTCATTCTGTAGCTAGACATCTCTACTTTCAGTTGATCAAGGTTTCCGGTGTAAAAGATATCTACACACAGTACAAAGCCTGATCGGAAAGAGGTCTTCTGAACTAGTGGAATTTTTCCTTAAACTTCAGGAAGAGTTCAGTAAGTTAAGGAAGTTCACGCATCACTCCCTTACTTCATAAACATTCACTTGAAGTAATTATAAATAGAATTGAAGTTCATTCCGGTACGATGACGGTGTCAGTTCAGTGAGAGTCTGGTGAAGTTTCGGTGAAATTTTTCAGTGAATTTAGAGCGCAGTCTTATACGTTGAGCGTCAAAAAATTTGCTAAGCTATTGATTGATTACAGAGGTGTTCTAAATCACACTAGCTTAGTTCTTCTTGGGCGTGGTGAATTCCGTAGTCTTAATAAGGTTCAACCTTCGTCGCGTCGACAAGAAGTGGTATCAGAGCAAAAGAAGGATACCACACACATCCGCAACAGCAAAGCTTGCAAGTAGGTCCCTCTTCTCTACTATAAAGATACCTCCCCCACTTCTTTTTATTCATCAATGACATACCTATGTTTTCTTTATCATCCTTGCATTCATCCTCTCCTTTAGCCCCTCGATATCTTTATCACCACTTTTGCCTTCAATCACATTATCTTGAGGGTCGCAACTATCGCAAATGGAGTTTTTTTGTTTGAAGTTCTTCCTTTTTGAAGGTCACTCTTCTTTGCATCTTCAATAGCCTTATCTACATGAGGAGTTTTGTGGTATTCTCATTAGTGTTGTATTGATCTCCAAGGTAGAGAGCCCTCTAGCTCTAGGCATCTATAGATCCCCAAGTGTCTTTTGATTTAGATTAGTTTTTGAAACCTTTTAAACCCGCCTGCCTAGCTTAAAAGGGTACATATGGATCACTTTGATTGTCAATGTGAAACTCTTGTGTTTTTTTTTGTATTGTCATTTTATCACATAAGAATATTACTTATAAAAAGTCATCAGTAAAAGGAACAAGGAATGGGCATGCTTCTTAGACATGTGAGTGACATGTAGGAGACTGAGTCCAAGTTTTAGTGGCTCACTTCAAAACTAGAGGACAAGCTCTAAGTGAATGGCTTGTTAAGGAAGACCTTGGTAATCTTTAGGGAGAAATCCGAGGCTTTGGCTGCATGAGTGACTTGTTAAAGAAGATCTTGGTAATCTTCAATGAGAAATTCACGTATAGATGAAGACATGCATGGAGATCTCTTGGGGATAGAAAGTTAAAGCTCCACTTATGTTGGACATGAAAGGAAAATTATGAAGAAAACGGAGATATGAAGACACAAAGAAGATTGTAAGAAGGCCATATGAATAGCATATCATAAGCATCATCATTATGGACTTTTCGAAATACGTATTAAATCCTTTTTGATTGACCATCATCAATACTAGTGTCTTTCTCAGATAACAAAGAAACCATATTCAAGTAGTAAGCTGTTGAACAACAAACACTTTACATGAATTGGATCCTCTCTCATGTTTGTTTCTTCATAAGTAAACCCAACGTGTGTACCTCCAGGCTCCTGTCATCCTGCATTGTCCGATCGTTGACGCCTGTCAACTGTAGAGCATGTGCCCTTTCGCCCACCTTCATGGCCTAGTGGGTTGTTCTGGAGTGCACTATTGTTTCGGTTCTCCATCAATGTAGAAACAGAAAGACTAGAGTGCATCAATGCCTATGATCTAGCGTTTGACTCCAACTGTGCATCATGTTCCATAGAGAGCAGCTACCACTCACCGCAATACTCTGATATGAATCTACAAGACCCTTATGAGCAGTTTGCACAAGCATCTAGCAAGACATTATGAGCGGAAATCAACTCCTTCACATCTTTATTCTTTTTCAGAAATATATCCATACCTATGCTCACTCTCCAAATGTTTTCAAAGGTCTGCACCACGAGCCTCATTTCTTACAAGATGTAAATTTATAAGTGTATCCCATGTATGCTTTGTTATGTTGCAAGGGCGAATATGAGGGATACTGGCATGTTTGATAGACAAAGCTATCAATGCATGTGCCTGAGCATCATTTCCATCCCAACAAAGATCCTCTATAGTAGGTGCAACAATAACCGCAGTATGTCCATGATACTAAAGGTCATCATCTTCAATGCGATCTATATCAAATACTCTATTTAGAGGGTAGTATGAATGTTTTCAACACCTAGCACAATATTCCATAGCATTCTTTCTACCAATACACAATGCATCATAAATTCCCACACTTGGTAATTAGGGCTATTCAAAATATCATCAACATTCAAGATACGGAATACATCATTTCTTTGAGCCATGCAAAGTGACTAAATACTGTGATGTGAAAAAATAATTGTATCTCAAAATGTTGAACACAAACACGCTATCAAGATCCCCTAAACATGTAGCAAACTTTGAGGCACTTGTACTCGTGAACCAAAACTTGTATATATGGTTTGCACAAAAGGAAAAACTTGCTTGCACACTTATTGTGATAGTGCATTTGGAGGCCAAAAGGAGCTAAGATTCAAGACTCAACACAACAAAGGGAAGATATGATGGACTCGTAATTGCCTCATGTATGATCACCAGCTTTCATAAGATTCTAAGGCTATGATCAGAGGGTTATTGATGATGTCTAAGCTGAAGTGGCAACCTTCTTTAACTATAGAGCCAATTTGTTGGGATGGAAGATGCATTGATAGCCTTGTTTATCAAACATTGCTTACCTCCAAAAAGATTCGGAGAGTGAGAACATGAATTAAGGAGATTCCATGGACTATTTTTGGACAAAGATCAAGGATTTGAATGAACAATTGATTTTTTGCTGATGTAATATTGTCTTAGAGCTCACGTGTGCAGACTCTCTTGACTGTTCTTCTTGATTCATATCAACGTTTTGCTTCTACTCTTCGTTTGATGATGAAAAAAAATCCAAATGCCTTGATATTGAGGAGTAAGTCTCTATTCTATTGCAGGAATATCAATCTAGGTAGAACAAGTCTATTATGTGTGTTACAGAATAAGCTTTCCTATCTAGTCAGAAGGGCAAAGGTAAATGGATCTCTTCTAGTAGTAAGCAAAAATGAACTAATTCGGCAAAATTGAAGAAGGAAGATAGAGAAGAAAAGAAAACAGAAAAGCAGCAATTGTTTTGCCAATACTATAAAGGAAATGATCATGTAATAAAGACCTATCCAAAACTGGCTACTAAAGAGGCAAGGAAGAAAGAAGTTGGAATGGTTGTTGAAGAGGGTTCTACACCCAAAATAGAGTCTTTACCTTGTGCAGAATGAAGAATGGTCATTTACCATTGTTTGTAGTTATGGCCCATCTTCTTATGAGCATTGTATGTCTGCAGTTGACTCAAAAGTTTGGTACTTAACAGGGAATACTATCACACGTGCCAACAACTCCTCTTATCTTGTTATGGGATTTGGTAAGATAATGCTCACTAGTGCTGATGGTAGTTCTTTTATATTGTTAGATGCTTTATTTGTGCTAGGGATCAAGAAAAATCTATTATCGGTTTCAGCATTAGCCAAGATTGGCTTGATTGTGAAACTTTTTGATGATAGATGTACAGTTCATGATCTATGAAATGGTGATTTCATTTTTGCTTCTAGAATTTTATGTTGTAGGTTGTAGAAGCTCATAGGCTATGAAAAATCTGTGATGATTAAGCAGGTGTAGTACATGATTCTCAGGCTTTATCAAATGCAAAGCTTTGGCATGAATGCTTTGGTCGTCTAGATTTTTCTTGTTTGCTACGCCTGTAGAAATCTTAAATGGTGTCCTCTCAGCCCGAATTTGAGGCACCTAGTAAACATGTATGTGAAGGATATATTTTGGTTAAAATGCAGCGTTTCTCCTTCCCAAAAGATGGTTCATCTCAAGCTACTCAAAAATTGCAGCTTATTCATCGTGATCTCTATGGTCCTATGCAAACACCTTCTTTTGGGATCTACCTTTACTTCGTGATGGGCAAAATGTTGCATTCCTCCTTCCCAAAAGATGGTTTAGTTTGATCTACTGAAAAATTGCAACTTGCTCATAGTGATGTCTATGGTCCTATGCACACACCTTCTATTGGGAACTATCTTTACTTTGTGACCTTCATCGGTTATTTTTCCAGGTATACATGGTTATATCCATTGAAAGAAAATTATGAGGGTTTTATGTACTTCAAATAGTATTTGGTTAAACTTCTAAGGTTGATTTCTCATAGCACAAGTCTCGTTTTGCTAAATACTTTTAGCCATAGCTTCCTTACCTTCTAAATTAAAGTTTGAATGCTCACTCATCAAGAACTTTACACTGTGCACTCACATCCAAGCAAAAATTTTACACAAAAAAGTGTGTGACTCTGCGAGTTCTATTTGTGGACTTTACATATACATGTTCTTATTAATCATATACATAACCGGAAAGGAATTAGACCTTGAAACTTTGACTATAGCTTGATTAGCTTCTAGAATAGATGTGTACAAATGATTCTTGATCCACATGATCACGCTAAGAGAAATCACAGAAAGACTCGACGCTAACTTAGGAAGATGACTCTCTACACTTCTATCACATGAAATCTTTTCTTCTAATGACTCTTTCACCTATTTCTTTACATTATTGACTTATATACACATGATTCTAGAGTCAACCCATGTCTATTACATTACTCCTTATCATTCTAATGATCCTCTATACTTATTGTACAAGAATTTTCATCTGTAATGTACATATGTATAGAAGCTACATTTTTGAGATCTCTTCACTTTCTCCAATAACTTCTTTGGATTCATTTTAATTAGTGACTTGCTTCAAGTTATTATAATCATCAAGTGGGGATTACTTTGTTCCAACAGCTCCCCCTCAGTCAGTAACTATGATTATGCCAATCTTCTTTATTCCTGCCATCTCTTTGAACTTCTATTACTTAGGCCCATCTAAGATCCTTGTCATCATATCTACAACTTGCTCTTTTGTTAGTGTATACAAGACTTCAATATTTTTGACAAGTGCCTTTTCTCTCAAGAAATGATCCTAAATCTCTATGTGGTTAGTCCTCACATGAGAAACAGGATTGGCTGCCAAATATAATGAACTCCATTTCTTCTTTCTGCAACTCCATTTTGTTGAGGGGAGTACCTGCAAGTTACTTCTCTTTTTATACCTGCATTCCACAAATAATCATCAAAATCTTTAGAAAAATATTCTCCCCCTCCATGTGATCTCAACCTCTTGAGCTTTTGTGTTGTAATCCTTTCTGCAAAAGCATGATAATGTTTGAATGTCTTGAACACTTCAGATTTATCCTTGATTACATAAAGTGTAATCCATCTTCTTGCATCATCAACAAACAACACATAATAGCTGGACCCATTTATGCTATACTCCCTTGAAGGATCCCACACATCTGTATGAACCAACTCAAGCATATTTGAATACTTCTATCCTGATTTATTGTATGAACTTCTGTGAGCTTTACCTAATTGACAAGCTTCACACATGAATACCATGTATATACCTTCAACATTTGGCAATCCAAGCACTACATCATTCTTTGACATTTCTTTTATAGCTCTCTCATTAGAATGACCTAGCATTTTATGCCATAGGTCTAACTCAGACATCTTTTCACTTCCATAAGTAAACAATGCATGTCCCACATTACCTTGGACCTTGAGAGTAAAAAGCCTTCCTTCTTTCTGACCTATAATGATGCTTCTATATCCCTAATTTGGATCTTGCACATAAAAACCATCATTTGTGAATTTGACTTCATATCCCTGCTCCACAATTTGTCCTACACTTATCACGTTTTTAGGAATATTACGAACATAAAGTACCTTGCTTAAGAGTGTGCTTCCACTCTTTGTCTTCACTGATCCAATGCGTTCCACTTTGTGCTTGGTGTTGTCACCTATTTGAATTGTTTGTCCACTCACCTTTGCTTCCATATCAGTTATCAATGATATGTTGCCACTCACATGATTACTACATCCTGAGTTAATATAGAATACCCTTTCATCTTCTCCTATTGCTTCACGTGTTGCATTCAAGATGAGACTCATGTCATCCTTCTAATCTGATTATAATAGTTGTTATTATATGAATGAGGTTGAAAGTTTCTTCCACCTCCTCTAGCATATGATTTCCTACCACCTCTTCCTCTGAAGTTACCTCTTTGATTTTTGCATCCTCTAACTCTTTGATGAAAACTCTGATTATGACTTCCACCATTTTGATTATTATACAAACAATCATTTGCCAAATGATTTGTTCTACCACAAACCCAACAAGATCTAGCATTATCTTTGTTCTTACCTCCTCTTCCTTTGCCTCTTGAATTCATCTTTGCTTTTGTGAAATAAACTTGGTTTGAAGGACCTTCATCATTAGTTGCCTGCTTTCCTTTGGCATTCTTTCTCTTGTCCTTGGAGTACATAGCTTGGCTTGCACTGCTATCATTATCTCCATTAATGTACTTCTCAAAAGTTAGCATGTGTCCTAGCAATTCATTAAGATCAGGAGTAAAATGATCTAATGACAATTCTATGGACAATATAAGAGTTTTCCATTTATCATCTCTTGTCAGACCTGTAAGTAGTTGTCTTACCAACTTATCCTCTTCAATATCTTCATCTACTACTCCTAAGCTATCTAAAATATCTTTCATTCTTGCCACATATTCAGAAATTGATTGTGAGCTCTTCTTCTTGAAGGTTGTGAACTCACCCCACAATGAGGACTTCCTTGACATAGTTGTATTTTGAAAAGGATCTTCCAATGCATTCCACACATCCCTTGCACTTTCTAATCCTCTAATATGACTTAGAAGATAATCGTTTACAACCATGTTAATGATGCTCCTAGCTTGAGCATCCTTCTTCATCCAATTCTTCAAATTTGCAAGCTCTTCCCTAGTTGGAACACTAGGTATCTTCAAACTCAGGCTTTTCTTCTTCTCCTGTAATGAAGGCCATCAAATCTTTGCTGATGAGGTGTGCCTCCATCCGCGTGCACCAAGCTGGATAGTTTTCCCTATCTAGATTATCAATCTGCAAGCATTCTCCCATCTTTGATCTTTGTCTTTTGCAAATTTTAAGATAAATTAATATGCTTTGTACCTTCTAATGTAAAGCTTCAACCTTTCAGATCCTTTTGAGCTCAATCCTCACACTTCTTCAGGTTGTCTTCAAGACTTTGATCTTGTCCACCTTCAATTAGAAGAAACTTTAATATCTGTGACGAGAGATGGTGGATGCAATCCAAAGATGAGTAGGTGCCGCTACAACCAGCTTCACACCAGCCAACTGAGACTTCAGAGTTGATTAGTAGACCCTTTGAGCTTCCTAAATCCACCAAAATATCAGCCAAGTACTTTGGAACATGTATCCCAAAAGTTTAAGTCAAGACCGACAAGTTGCGAAATGACTAGCTCCCAAAACTTGCTATTTTTGGACATACACCTGCTGGAAAAAATGAACAGTGCTCTCAACCTGGAAGGAAATAGAAAAATTCCTTTTGGGCATAGAAAATAGACTTAGCAAGCTTCCTATTCCAAGTTAAAACACTTCAAATGATGGACTGAGCACTGAGAACAAGTTTCATCAAGTTCTGGAACATTCCCACAATTCTCGGGGCTCTGCAGAGATAGACCAGTAAGCAGTAAAATGCAGATATCTCCAAAAGTATAAATCCAATGACCTTGAAAATTTAAAGGTAGAAACTAGACAGTGAGAGCTATCCAACGCACTTTACAACACTGAAAAAGGTTCAGTAAAACTCGAGATATGACCTTCTGAAGTTACTGCTCTGAGTGAGTATAGCAGAGAACAAAACAGAGAGGTAGATGATAATAAATGTATAGATTCACATATGATTACAACCACATTGGCAATGAATCTTTGCACAATGGGAGTAGAATGATAGAGCTATGGAGTAAGCTCTTCAATCTCTACAAAATGACATGAAGTGGTCACGTACAAGGCTTGCTAATCGCCTCTTCCTTCTTGCTCCTTTTATAGCAATTCTTGGAGGGAGTTTTGAATTCGAATTCGAATGGCTCCACCTAAAAGTGATCCCCAAAGTTAGGAGAGATTCCCTCAGCTCAAAAATTCGTGATTTTGGTAGTTGGAGCCACGAATTTGCTTTTACATCATGGATGAGGTAAGCCATCCTTTTACTTTTTTCTTTTTCCATTTACAAGAGATAAAATGTACTCTTTTACAAGAGGTGTTCACATGACTACTCATGTGACTTACAAATGAGGATAATATCAAGCATATCAAGCATGTAGGCTTGGGCAAAATGCACCAACAGCTCCCCCTCAAGCCTAACATGCTTGGCCTCCAAATAAGTCTTCAATTGTCCTTGATTTCCTGCAAACCAATCATCAACTTGAATCTACTTAATTTCGTACCATCAAGAGCTTTTGTCAACATGTCTGCACATTGCATATCTGTAGAGACGTAGGATAGTTGAATATCCTTGCTCATTAGCTTCTCCCTTACATAGTGGTAGTGGACTTCAATATGCTTGGTTCTAGCATGGTATACCGGATTAGCTGCTAGATGTAGTGAGCTTGTGTTGTCACCAAAAATGTGAGGTGTTGAAGAATGAAGTCCAAGATCTGTGTACAAAGATTTTAACCACATGATATCTTGAGTTGCATTAGCCAAACCTCTATATTCAGCTTCAGTAGAAGATAATGCCACGGTTGGTTGCTTCTTCGATGACCAAGAAATGATTTTGGAACCTGCAAATGATATATACCCTGATGTGCTTCTTCTATCATCTTTAGATCCGGCCCAATCTGCATCTGAGTAGACCTTTAGCTCAATATCTGAAGTATATGAATAGAACAAACCTTCATTCATGGTCCCCTTTAGGTACTTGAGGACTCGCTTGGCCGCTTCCATATGTGGTCTTCTCGGCTTATGCATAAACTGACTCAATATGCTAACACTATAGCATATATCCACCCTTGTGAGTGTTGCATAGTTCAAACTTCCAACCAAGCTTTGATAGCTTGTGATGTCTTCAATTGGCTCTCCTTCATAAGCACTAAGCTTATGATTTTGCTCCATAGGTGTACCTGCACACTTTGTATTTTCCATCTTGAACTTGACGAGCATGTCATGGACATACTTCCTTTGTGTGATGTATATACCTGAATCTGTGTAGATCAACTCCAATCCAAGAAAATAAGTGAGTGGTCCGAGGTCACTTATTTTGAACTCCTCCTTCATTTGACTCTTTACCTGTTTGATTCCTTCAAGATCATTGCCTGTGATAATAATATCATCAACATACACACATAAATAGATCACTTCAGATCCATTCCTCTTTATGAACAAAGAGGTATCCGCCTTGCTAGCTTTGAATCCTTGGTCCTGCAAATAAGTCACCAATCTGAAATTCCAAGCTCTTGGAGCTTGCTTCAATCCATACAAAGCTTTCTTTAGTTTGCATACATAGTTAGGATGATGTGCATCCTCATATCCAGGAGGTTGTGCCATATACACTTCCTCAGAAATCCATCCATTCAAGAAGGCATTCTTTACATCAAGTTGATAAAGATTCCAATTTCTAGATGCAGCAAGACTTATGAGAACCCTAATTGTAGGCATTTTTGCAACAGGAGAGAAAGTCTCCTCATAATCAATACCATGGGTTTGAGCAAACCCTTTAGCAACTAACCTTGCTTTGTGTCTATTTATACTTCCATCTGGATTCCTCTTGATTTTGTATATCCATCGAGATCCGATTATCTTCATAGATGGCTTGTTAGGTACAAGCTCCCAAGTGTCATTCTCCTTCAAGGCTTCCATTTCTTCATCCATTGCATCTCTCCAAGCTTTCTTGCTTTGTGCTTCTTCGAATGTGGTAGGTTCTTCATTGGTTGAATCCTTTGCAATGTAGATTGAGTGCTTGGTGACCAAAGAAGTATCATAACCAAACCTCTCTGGTTTCTTCTTCTCCCTCGAAGACCTTCTAAGTGGTTGATGTGAGCTCTCGGGTCCATATGTAGCATCCTGCATCTTTGCTTTACCTTTGTTCTTCCATAGCTTTAGTCTTTTCAAGTCTTCTAGGTCAATCTCCGGATCACTTTCTTCAATCTGCTTTGGCTCCTTTGGTTGAAGTGATGGAAAATCTTCATCCAAGTCATATGGCAGCTTCACTTTCCTGTCATCATCAAACCATGATTTGTTTTCATCAAAAATTACATCTCTACTCACAGAAAATCCTTTATTGGTTGGATTGTACAATCTATATCCTTTTTGGTTTTGATCATAACCAATGAATACACACTTCTCTGCCTTGGGATCCAATTTCCCTCTTACTTGAGAAGGAATGTGAGCATAGGCTAAGCATCCAAAGATTTTACAATGCTCTAGACTAGGTCTTCTTCCATTCCACACTTCATATGGAGTGGTTCCATCTAGTGACTTAGATGGAAGTCTATTTATGAGATATGTGGCTGTCGACACAGCCTCTGCCCATAGGTAGTTCGGCAATCCCTTTTCATTGAGCATGGACCTTGCAGCTTCGACAATAGCTCTGTTCCTCCTCTCTGCTACACCATTGAGTTCAGGTGTATACCTTGTAGTGACTTCCCTTTTAATGCCTCTTTCATGCAAGAAGGCATCAAATTCAGAAGAGAAGTATTCTCCTCCACCATCTGATCTGAGTCTTTTCAAAGTCCTACCTGTTTGATTTTCAACAAGAGCAATATACTTCTTAAAGCAATTAAACACTTCATCCTTGTGCTTCATGAAAAACAGAATGGTCCACCTGCTACAATCATCTATGAAAGACACATAATATCTTGAGCCTGATATAGATGGCTCCTTACTTGGACCCCACACATCCGTGTGCACTAGATCCAAAGGATTTTGATACATATATCCTTTCTTATTGAAAGGTTGTCTATGAGCCTTGCCGAGTTGACAAGCTTCACACTTATAAATCATGTGTTGCCTTGTGATATTAGGCAAACCAAGTACACTTTGGTCCCTGCAAATCTGTTTGAGTGTCCTCTCACCAATGTGAGCAAGCCTTTTGTGCCATATCTCCAACTCTGTTAGAGTTTGAGATCCATAGCTAAACAAAGCTATGTTCTTTGTATCTTCCACTTCAAAAGTGAAAAGCCTTCCTGTCTTTTCTCCTTTGGCAATCCTTCGAAAGCCTTGCCTTGGGTCTTCAACATATGCTCCAAATCGATTGAATCTAACCTGCAATCCTTTTTCAACAATCTGTCCAACACTTATTAAATTTTTGGTAATTGTAGGGACATACAAGACTTTGCTTAAGAGGTTCATATTCCCATCTGATGTCTTCACATTACCTATCTTCTCCACTGAGTGCTTTGTGTCATCTCCTGTCTGCACTTCATGCTTGTTATGAGGATCTTCCAAATCAGAAAGTAAAGCCACATTTCCTGCTACATGGTTCGAGCATCCCGAATCAATGTAAAATATGTGATCATCATCCTTACCCTTCTTTGTTGATAGATTCATAATCAATAATGAATCTTCTTGACTTTGGTCCTCTGCATAGTTATTGTAATCTCTTCTTCCTCTATGGCCACTTTGATAGTTGTTGTTGTTGTTGTTGTAATTGTTGTTGTTGTTGTAGCCTCCATTGTACCTACCTCTATTTGATCCATAGCCACCTCTATTGAATCCTCTTCCTCTTGAGTTCCTTGGATTCTTGAAACATTCTTCAGTAGTATGGTTAGATAAGCCACATATGTTGCAAGGTTGAGATGATTGGAATCTCCCCCTGCCTTGCTTTCCACCTCTGCCTCTTCCTCTAGCTCTTCCTCTACCTGCAAAGTTTGCTTGGAAAGAGCTTCCTTCATCTTCATTCTTCCTATTCTTTGACTTGTCCTTGACCTTAGCTTTATCAGAATATAAGGCAGAAGTTTGATTACCTCTTGAGGACTCACCACCTTTGCTAATCTTTGCTTCATGAGTGAAGAGTTGGCCCATGAGTGTGTTGAGGTCGGGTACATGCATATCCATGTATAAATCCATGGCTGTTGTGAATGACTCCCACTTGTCGTCTGCTTTGATTCCATTCATGATTTGTCTTATGATTTGCTCCTCTTCAATTACCTCTCCAATGCTTCCAAGTTGGTCGGAAATCTCCTTCATCTTTGTGACATAATCAGTCACATTTTGCTTCGGGCTTTTCTTCATTGTTGTGAACTCCATCCACAATTGGTTCTTCCTTGCTCGAGTGTTGGAAGAGAAGAAAGAAGCAAGTGCATTCCAGGTTTCTCTTGATGTCTTGCATCCCTTGACATGAGGTAAAAGAAAATCAGAGATTGAGTTTAGAATATAGGACCTTGCAAGTGCATCCTTCGAACACCAATTCGAAAGTCCTTCCACTTCTTCATGTGATGGTTGCCCTTTGTTCCTCATGGTTGGCATTGCTTCATCTCCGGATATGAATCCATATAGATTCCTCCCTTGAAGGTAAGCCTCCATCCTTAGAGACCATGCCGGATAGTTGTTTCGATCCAATTTGTCAATTGTTGATGGAAATCCATCTCCCATGTTGCTTGACTATGCTCTGATACCACTGTGACGAGAGATGGTGGATGCAATCCAAAGATGAGTAGGTGCCGCTACAACCAGCTTCACACCAGCCAACTGAGACTTCAGAGTTGATTAGTAGACCCTTTGAGCTTCCTAAATCCACCAAAATATCAGCCAAGTACTTTGGAACATGTATCCCAAAAGTTTAAGTCAAGACCGACAAGTTGCGAAATGACTAGCTCCCAAAACTTGCTATTTTTGGACATACACCTGCTGGAAACAATGAACAGTGCTCTCAACCTGGAAGGAATTAGAAAAATTCCTTTTGGGAATAGCAAATAGACTTAGCAAGCTTCCTATTCCAAGTTAAAACACTTCAAATGATGGACTGAGCACTGAGAACAAGTTTCATCAAGTTCTGGAACATTCCCACAATTCTCGGGGCTCTGCAGAGATAGACCAGTAAGCCGTAAAATGCAGATATCTCCAAAAGTATAAATCCAATGACCTTGAAAATTTAAAGGTAGAAACTAGACAGTGAGAGCTATCCAACGCACTTTAAAACACTGAAAAAGGTTCAGTAAAACTCGAGATATGACCTTCTGAAGTTACTGCTCTGAGTGAGTATAGCAGAGAACAAAACAGAGAGGTAGATGATAATAAATGTATAGATTCACATATGATTACAACCACATTGGCAATGAATCTTTGCACAATGGGAGTAGAATGATAGAGCTATGGAGTAAGCTCTTCAATCTCTACAAAATGACATGAAGTGGTCACGTACAAGGCTTGCTAATCGCCTCTTCCTTCTTGCTCCTTTTATAGCAATTCTTGGAGGGAGTTTTGAATTCGAATTCGAATGGCTCCACCTAAAAGTGATCCCCAAAGTTAGGAGAGATTCCCTCAGCTCAAAAATTCGTGATTTTGGTAGTTGGAGCCACGAATTTGCTTTTACATCATGGATGAGGTAAGCCATCCTTTTACTTTTTTCTTTTTCCATTTACAAGAGATAAAATGTACTCTTTTACAAGAGGTGTTCACATGACTACTCATGTGACTTACAAATGAGGATAATATCAAGCATATCAAGCATGTAGGCTTGGGCAAAATGCACCAACAATATCTACAATAGTTGGGACTTCAAATGCTCTTTACTTCACTTTATATTCCACCTTTTGCTTTGATACTACTGATGGAGACCTCTTTATCGCCAAATTCTTGATCTATAGTGATTTCAGAACACTTCTATATCAATTATAGATCAAATTTTGCACATGTTACCATGATTTGCAAAATCATTCACAAACACTTTTCTGTATGAAGTCTCTTTTCTTTAAGAAGTCTGCTTCAGAGATTAACTTCATTACTTGCACATATCTACAAATTTCTTCA
The DNA here is from genome assembly GCA_020310875.1 of Ceratopteris richardii. NCBI lineage: Eukaryota > Viridiplantae > Streptophyta > Polypodiopsida > Polypodiales > Pteridaceae > Ceratopteris > Ceratopteris richardii. The sequence goes on from CM035412.1 coordinate 6,825,387, forward strand.
ATCTACTGATGTACATACCTCCATGCTACCTCTGCGCAATCATACCATCCATTAGATCTTCAAGAGAATTATTAGAACTCTGATTTGATCATTAAGATCAAAAGTATGTGAGAAATTGTCTTTTTGAAGAAGTGACTTTGACATACTTAACTTCTCAAGCTGATTTCTCACAGCCAAAGTCCCATTTTGCTAAATGCTTTTAGCCATAGCTTACCTTCTAACTTAGATTTTGAATGCTCCTTCATCAAAAACTTTACACTGTGCACTAAGATCCAAGCAAAACTTTGACATGAAAAAGTGCATGACTCTAAGAGTTCTATTTGCAAACTTTACATATACATGTTCCTATTGATCATACACATAACTTGAAAGGAATTAGACCTTGACGCTTTGAACATAGCTTAATTATCTTCTAGATTAGATGTGTACAAAAGATTTCTTGATCCACATGATCAAGCTGAGAGAAATCAGAGAGAGTCTCGATGCTAACTTACGAAGATGACTCTCTACAGCTCCATCAGATGAACTCTTCTCTTCTAATGACTCTCTCAGCTATTTCTTTACACTATTGACTTATATACACATGATTCTAGACTCAGCCCATGTCTATTACATGACTCTTTATCATTCTAATGATCATCTATACTCATTGTACCAAAATTTTCAGTTGTAAGGTACACATGTATACAAGCTACATTTAGATTAGATTAAACGACCCTTTCCCCTTTTCTTGCATTAAAAATTCCCCTACTTCCACATCCAAGGCATAACAAACATGTGGAAATGAAATGAACAATATTGTGGCTGCAAAGCTGGTGCAACAACTACCATCTTCTTGAACAATTGAAATGCTTCTTTGTGCACCTTTGCCCACATAAAAGGAAGATCTTTCTTGGTTAAATGCATAAATGGCATAGAAATATTAGCTAAACATCTGAGGTACGGATCAAGCCATTTAATCTAACCTACAAATATCATTACTTCTTTTACATTACTTGGAGATTTTGGTCTCTGAATAGTCTCCAACTTCTTTACATCTATTGCCATTCTTTCAATAGATATTACATGAACTAATAGAACTCCACTCTTGAGTACAAATACTTTCTTATATGGATTCAACACCAATCTATATTTTTTGCATCTTTCCAAATATAGCTTGAGTTGTAGTAACTGCAAGTCCTTCTTACCAGAAACTAAAAAATAATCAACCACAGCTCTCATGAAATCCTACAAATAAGGTTCATACACCTTATGTGCCACATAATTAAAGGAAGGTGGTCCATTATTTAGGAAAAAGCTCATCACTGAGAAAACGTATACACCTAATTCCATGGTGAAAGTATTTTTGCATTGATCCTCTTTAGCAACACTAATCTGACTATACCCTAAAAAAACCATCAAGAAAACTATACATGTCATGATGAGTTACTGCATCAAGTATTGCATTACAAAATGGCATAGGAAAAGGATCACTTATCATTGCTACATTGAGTTTTCTTAAATCCAGACATATTCTCAACTTTCCATTCTTCTTACGCACTACAATTGTTGTTTATAAATTAATTCCTTGCTAATGTAATTTCGGGTCCATGCCTTATAAATGTGAATGTTCCCATGTAGAGACATCCATATAATCTTTTAATAACTTAATTAGATCCTATGGAAGCTCTTCTTTCAAATTCATGCTTACGTTTACTACCTTTGGGTCTGCTTCCATGGCCAAATTGAGTTCCTGTAGATTATCCTCTTTAGCTCTATTAGAAATTTCAGATTTCTTGTTACAAATCTTCTCCACCATCTGTTTAACATCCCTTTCCTCTTGCTCCATTCACGACTTGGTTGAGATCTTTGATTTTTCCTCAAGCAATATCTCAATAGTTTGCTTCATCAGAATTCTCTCTTGCTGTAGTATACTTTCAACATCAACTTTGAATACTAGAACAACATTTCGTTAGCTTTCAACATTCTGAACTTCATACTATTAGTGTTGAGTTTGTGCATGCTCCACCATTTGCATTGTGATGGTATTGTGCAGACACACACATATAGATCTCTCTCTCTCTCACTATACACACACTCATATTTTTTTATTTCTCTCTCTCTCTAGATCTCCCATCTTGGTAAGTGATTCACATACTCTTTCATCCTTTCTCTTTCTTTATGTTTCTCTTTTCTTTGGGTTTGCAATAGCTTTTTGGCATGGATTCTTTGGATTTTCATGAGAGACAACATCGATTGGGCTTTGATGACAGTGATCCAGAAAAATTACATCAATATAAGTGATTATATTGTTCTCTATTAGAAATAGAGAACGAGAGAGAGAGAGAGAGAGAGAGAGAGAGAGAGAGAGAGAGAGAGAGAGAGAGAGAGAGAGAGAGAGAGAGATGAAGGATAGAGAGAAAGAACGAGAGAGAGAGAGAGAGATGAATGGGAGAGAGAAAGAGAGAGAGAGAGAAAGAGAGAGAGATAGAGATAGATACACACAGACAAACATAGATGTAAGTGAATGTTTTGTCTTTATTAGAAAGAGAGATAGGAGAGAGAGAGAGAGACAGATGAAAGAGGCAGAGAAAGAGAGAGAGACATAAAGATACATACACACACATAAATGTAAGTGATTGTTTTGTTCTCTAGTAAAAATAGAGATATAGAGAGAGATGAAAGAGAGACAAAAGTAGAGAGAGAGAAAGATTACACAAAGAGAGAGAGAGAGATAAAGATAGAGAGAGATATATACATAAAGAGAGAGAAAGAGAGAGAGGGAGAGATAGAGATACATACACACACATGCATACTCATGTATATGCAGGCATACATATGCACATACATATACACAAATGCATATGCATGCATACATACACACACACATATACACATGCATACACATACATATGCATACATACAAACACACACATACATACTATATACACACATTCATATTTATGCATACGCATGCATGCATACACACATGTACATGGACATATAACAGCGAGTCGTAACAAACGAGAACTATGTCGTAAAAAGAGAACACTCTCGTCAAAAATTACATGTTTTCACCTCATTTTTGGAATTCCTTTACACCAGTATACATATATTACAAAAATGAGGTGAAAACAAGTAATTTTTGACATTTTTTGTCATTTTCTCAAAAACAAATGAGCTCAAAATGTAGTCAAAATTTCACTATATTAGGCATTGACGTGTCCCAAAATGTATATGATAAGACATTCACATGTCCAAAATCTATATGATAAGACATTGACATGTCTAAAATATATATAAGAATGTAGAAATCAATAGTTTTTACACAAAAATAACATTTTAGACATATCTTTAATGGGTGGATATCTGATTGTTATTCAAAATTGCTACAAAACATGGTTTCATTAACCAAACTACTTTGAGGCATTTACATAAGCACTAAAAATGTCTGAGAGCTTCAATGCAACTCACAACTTTGTCGATCTATGTCTACACCCTCATCATCTGATGCACTTGATTCAGTCTCATACTGTTGAGTGCTCTCTTCTTCTTCTTCTATATCCACAAGAGCTCTATCTTCATCCACATACATACCAAATTCTGCAGGATCATGCACAACTCTTCTTCTTTTCCTATGATTTCCTGTACCACATACATCTGGAAGCTTTTGTTTTATCATGTTGATGGTTGCTTTCCTCAAGTGACCAGTTTTTGTCAAGGAAAAATCATAAACAAGAATATCTACATCATCCATTTTAAGAGTGGATGTGCTTCGAATATTCTTTTTCCTTTTTGAACCTGTTCGTTTAGTATCACACACCATTTCTAAGTTATATTTACCTGTGAATGCATTACTACTTTTAGTGTAATACCAATGCACCATCAAAGCCTCTATTCTTCTCTGATCAATATCTTTAGTTATCTCTAAAACCTTTGCAATCCAAAATGGTCTGGTAGCCTCATCACCATCAGCAAGTACTGCAATAAGCGTTCCAACATTTATCTCTATTAAATTTCTTTGCCATCTTGCTTCTGCCTGTTTTGTCATCCTTGGGCCTACATAAATATTTCTTTCTGGTGGATGTATAGAACTTTGAAGTGCATCTGCATTACATGCTTGGGCCACATTCACGGATCTTTGTGTACAAAAATCCCATGTGAATGGAACATCAACTGGCCAGTGACCTGCAATTGTATACTGTATAATCTCTTCTTGATGATTGAAAAAGTCCTCCTCCAAGATACATCTTGATCTCCAGCATATTTTTTTGCACGCTCAATATGTCTCTTCTTTTCAATGAGTGCATGCATCGAGCTTTTACTTTGATCAACCACACTTCCACATCTTTCTGTATTGTTTTTATCTTCATATGGTGATTGTTCTGCACCATACACTGTTACAGTAGACAAATTAGGCACCTGCAATAAGAATCTGCATCCCTCTTTAGGCTCCCACCCAAGAGAAGATGAATACTGCTTTGCAAATAAAAGGGTTATTTCATCAACCCTCCTCATCAAGAATACATGGTTGAAACTAATATTGTGCAATGGAGCCAAAACCTTAGCACTGTTATCAAGGCCCATTGAGCAAAAGTGCTTAAAGTCATAAATCTGTGTGAGGTGTTGAACTTCTGGTTTTGGAGTATATGCTTCTGAAATCAGCTCAGATAAAATCGGAAGAGTAAAAGCATTGTTACGTGCCAACTTCTTAGAGAAAGTACTGAACATTTGATCAATGTCATCATGAGTGTGGCCAACTAGAAGAAAATTTACCTTAACCTTTTGAAATACCTGTTTTTCAACAAGCATGCTTAAATATCCAAAGACTGTAGAATTTTTATTCTCTCTTGCAGTATTATCTAGTTGCAAATATAGAGTTGGTGGCAAAAGACCCTTCCATGATTGCAAAACACGATGAATGACAGTAACTGTAAGGTTTGGATCATTATGCACATTCGGATATGTGAAGAAAACCTTGGACATTACAGTTCCATTGTATACCAAAGCACCAACCAAATGCATTTGCACAAGGACTTCATCTCCAATGTCCTTAGGGATGCGATAAAAATGTGGCAAACAAGTTTTTTTTTGATCCATACCATCGATCAACAAACACATATAACGCTCCGGATTTTTGAGTGCCTTACTTCGATGATGAATTGCTGTCTTTCTCTCTAATGCTTGACTGTCACGATGGTTGTTAAGAAGGTTTTTAAAATTATGCTTTTCCTGTGGTGTTGTAGCCCCTTTTGCCATGTTTTTCAAAGTGGCGCAAACTGAACATTCACCCATTCTAACTTTACGAGGAATAGAAACATTGTTAAACTCTTCCTTCCATAATCGAGTAAAGTGACGATACAACACATACTTCTCATTTCTATTTTCCATGTCTTCTCTATATATTTGAAATACCTCTCGACGAGTAAAGTTATCTGACAAGTGCAACCTTCCAGTTGTAAATGCATAACTTCACAATGCAAGCTAAAATAGTTCATCATCCAATTCATTGCATGACATCCAACAGATCCTTTGGTCCCAACATGGAACGTATCCAAAATGAGATCCCCATTCAAAAACCCTTGCTGAACCCTATGTATTCTAAAATTTCCTACACCCATTGCAATTTTAAATGCAGCCCTACAGCATGGCATCCCTTGAGTAAAGAAATATTCAAAACCAACACGCGTTACTGACATGTTATCCTCAATCATTTGCATGCAAGAAACAAGGTATATATCTTGCTTTTCACTATCTAAATGGAGGAATTTTTCTCTTATGTGCTTTAGTTTCTTCATTCCTAAATTATACAAACATTTCAAACCACAACAATGCTTCACAATATCCAATGCAATCTGTCTATCTGAAGTAAGAAATTTAAATCTTTTTCGACTTACTTCACGAGACCTTCTTTTAAATTGTAGATTGAGCTTGCTTTGCTTTTTCGTTGCTCCACATGCACTTGAGTCAGAAGGGAGATCAATGGTTGGATCAGATGGGAGATCAAGAGGTGCATTTGGTTGAGCAGCATTGCACTGTGAATTGGATAACTTAAATGACTCAACAGAAAACATGGAATCATCAGCACGTTCTAAATCATAGGGATCATCACTTCTCTAGAAAGGTTCAACTGAGAACAATGAATCAATATGAGCAGAGGAAGCTGATGCCCAAGCATCCACTGAAAAGATTGAGCTCATCTTCACTGAGTTCACAGAAGACTGAAGATGAATGACCTTTTTAAATAAGTAGAAATCCGAGATCAAGTGAGGATGTCACATCAAATGTCACATCAAGAAGATATGAAATCAAAAGCTTATTAAAGTATATTAAATAACATTAAACATCAAATTACATCAAATCACTTAATTACTCAAATATACACTAATAAGGGAACCAAAGATTTGATTCACTTTTGATTCAAATGAGAAACACAGTTGATTTCTAACTACATATGAGTCATTGAGTCTAAGCATTGTGAATGAATCAAAATATATCCAAGTTGAGTTCCAACAGGAATATATAATAAAATTGTTTGGAGAAATTTTACAAGAATTTTACAACTGGAATATATCCAAGTTGAGTTCCAACTGGAATATGCTATGCCATTGAACACTATACAAAAAGAAATTTTACATTTGGTTAAGATTTCAAGGATTAGGTTTTATTGTGGTCTTGGCTAGATATCAAAGAGGTAGATGAAAGTATATTAAAAAAGAATTATGTGTAAAAGAGGTACACAGAATGTTTATTCATACATTGATTTTCCATTTCAACAATGTGTTACAAGATAAATGTGAATATGAACTAAAGTGTGGAGGATAACACTATAAAGATGTCATTAATCTCACAACTTAGACCTGATTTTCTCCCAAGCAACAGACTCTAAGAAAAAACTTCTACATGAGATTAGAAATCCTCATGTACATACCATACTCTTGCCATTGAAGTTTAATTTCCATGCAAATGTATATAAATAGTTGCAAGGTTCTGTACTTGAATGTTTATTCATACATTGATTTTCCATTTCAACAGTGAGTTACAAGATAAATGTGAATATGAACTAAAGTGAGGAGGGTAATACTATAAAGATGTCATTAGTCTCCCACATTTAACACAACTTTGACTTGATTTTCTCCCAAGAAAGAGATTCTAAGAAAAAAATCTCTACATGAGTTTAGACATCCTCATGGACATACCATACTCTTGCCATTGAAATGTAATTTCTATGCAAATGTATATAAATAGTTGCAAGGGTCTATGAATATTTCATTAAAGTGGCTCTGAAACAGCCTATTTGTGTGGGTGCTATTCCCTGGTTAGATAAGTTGACAGATTTAGTTAGCAATTGGACTCATTCAGTTAGATCCAGTTAGTCTTTGGTTCAAGTTACCTAATTGCCTATAAATACCAGAGGAGGAGATCATTCGCATTTTCAAAATCCACGAGCAAGAGAGAGCAGCAGAGCACAGGCAGCCATGGAGCACAGAGCTCAGCATACCAGCAAGCCAAGTCTGATGGAGAAGAAGAATGTTGGCAAAAGTACCAAGAGGTAGACAAAATCATACCATAAATAAAGATTCCAAAAAGATTCCCTCTGTATGTCTGTGTAAAAAGTCTGATTTCTAGGTATTTATTTTTCTTACCTCTAGAAATATGGATCCAAAGCATGTACAGCTCGATGCCTGGCATCGACTTTAAGGTGTAAGTCGATGCTAGGCATCGACTTAGGATTGCAAGTCGATGCCAGGCATCGACTTGCACCTGCAAGTCGATGCCTGGCATCGACTTATAGCTAAATTCGATGCCTGGCATCAGTCTGCAGGCAAAAGTCGATGCCTGGCATTGACCTGCAGGCAGAAGTCGATGCCTGGCATCGACTTGGGGGCATAAGTCGATGCCTGGCATCGACTTGCAGCATAAGTATATGCCTGGCATCGACCTGCAACATAAGTCGATGCCTGGCATCGACCTCGTGGCAAAAGTCGATGCCAGGCATCGACTTATGTCCCAAAGTCGATGCCAAGCATCAATTTTCAGTAGAAGGTTGATGCCTAGCATCTACCCCAACAAGAAATCGATGCCATGCATCCGTTCCTTATGTTCTGTTTGCTGTATTGAAGAGCTCTTTTAATTGTCTTTCCAATTTTTTCTACAGAAACCAAGGAAAAGTAAGTCTACAGAGGTACTAGATGATTGCCCCCCTGCATTCCTTGCTCACATTCAAAGAGCAAGGCATGAGAAATCTAGACTGAAAGCGAAGGAGATGGATTTTGATGATGAACCTGATCTTAAATGTTTCTCCAATCCCGTAGACCCCCTTAGGCCTGTATATTACAATGTGTTCTGTAGTGATGTAAATAATATTTGTTCTGTTGTGCCTAGAAAACATTTCTCCCTTCTCATAGCGGACATACCCTATGGATTTAGGATGTTGGGATCAGTAAATGATGATGAACCCTTCAAACACCCTCAGATTCGGAAGATGGTCACTGATTTTGCAGAGTTGACTATGTCTCCTCTTTGGAGGATAGTAATTTTCCATAGCAGAGACCAGTCTTTCTCTGTTTCAACTGCTCTGAAGGCAAGATGTCATGCTGTGGAGTGCCTCACTTGGTAAGTAATCTTCTTTCTATCTCCATGGCTTTAATGATGCTCTCTGTGACTCATAGTTCTTTTTTGCAGGGTGAAGACAAACGTAAATCACACTCCTTTGCATCGGTTTGTGAGCGCCACTGAATGCATTACAGTTGGCTATTATGATGAAGTAAGCAAAAGGAGAGTCAGGGAGCATTGCAATGAGAATGGGATCTCAAATGTGCTCATGTTCCCAGCCGTTACCAAGAAACTTTGTCATGTAGGTGGGGACATGACATTGGTTAACCCTTAACAGAAGCCACAAAAACTCATAATGAGATTGCTTCAGCTATTCTCCAATGATGATGACTGGGTCCTAGACCTTTTTTCGGGCATAGGTAATTTCAATTTTCACAATTTTCATTAGTCATGGTTGATTGAAGCCTCTAAGTGGTTTTCTGCTGTTTCAGGAACGACTCTGGCTTGCTCCTTAAAGATGTTCAGGCACTGCATAGCTGTGGAGAAGGATGATGCTCAAGTGAGCTTCATTAGAATGAGAATCAATGGGCTGAATGAATGCCCAGATGAAGACCAAGAGGTTGGAAGGAAGCACATTGCAGATACGGAGAGATTCCAACCAGCTTCAAGGGAGCCTGTTCCCCCACTTGCAGATGAACCGGGGGACATGGCTGACCTTGAAGAGCCAATCTTGGAGCAAGAGAGGCAAGATAGGTGTTCTAATGTGCCAGAGGATCCCAATATCCTTGAGCCTGAGGAAACCTATGATCAGCTTCTATTGTAGATTCACATTACTCTTGTAGAACACATGAAATGTAAAAGATCATTTTAATGGAAATATAATTTGGAGTTCTGCTTCCACTTTGTGTTCAGCTTGATTTATCTTGAGCATTTCTCTGATCATGTGTAAATGTTTCTTAGTATAATTTTGTTGAATATTATCTTCTCGTGGGAATGCTTTTGTGAAATGTATTTCATATTCTGTTAATATGGCCAGGCATTCAATGGGGATCTTAACCATACAAAGGGGATGATCTTAATTGCCTTGTTAAAATGCTCTGATTTTTGCAACACATGTACTCTAATTTTCGAGTAACTTTTAATTAGCTATCATCTGTCCTTGTTGAGGTTATAGATGTAATGAAGGAGCTTCGCGAATTCTTACTTGTACCTTTTCAACTCTAATCTATTGTCCAAGATCATGATGTGGGATTCTTGGTCATGCTCAACAACTAGTTTTCATGGCAGCAAGAATTTTAGTATATCTATCTTGACTACTTGGGATATGAGATCAAGCTTCTAGTGACAATATTTACAAGCAAGACTCGTGATGCTTTCTAGATATTGTAAAATGCCCACTTTTTTGCTTCATATAATGGTCTTTAGGTAAAAAGAAAAAGAGAACATGTCTTTGTTCTCCTTTGTTGTGACTCAGTGTTATATGTATACACACACACATATACATAAACACATGCATATGCATACATACATACACACACATATGCATACACACACATAGAAACACATATACATACATGTTTAAGATCTAGGTCTTTAAGATTAAGGTTTTAGGTTTTTTTACATACATACACATATGCATACAAACATACACACACAGAGACACACATGTATACACACACACATACATACATACATACATACATACATACATACATATATATATATATATATATATATATATATATATATATATATATATATATAGTTGAAGAATCACTCACGAATTTGACATACAGACAGACATAAAAGAAAAGAAAAAGAAAGGAAAGATGAAGAGAAGCGGAATCAAAGTATTCAGAGAATCAAAAGCCTTAGTGAAAGGTCAAATCCACGACCGTTATGTATAGCAGAGAATCTTCCAAAATCAGAGTTTGATAGAAATCGTTACACCGAATCAAACTATATATAAAGAGAGAACGTGCAAGCAAATGTGGGGATGTAGAGGGCAAGTGCGCGTAGTGCGAATTGAACGAATATAGAAGTCAAGAATAGATTTAGAAGACCCCGGAGATCGCGTATGAAAAGAAGACGCCAGAGATGGCGTATGTAAAGATGAATAACAGAAACCTGAAATGTCAGGTATTCATCTGAGAGAGATGGTAGAAGAAACTACTCAGTGAAGGAGAGTTTCTATAGCTTGAGCAAGAAGAGGCCAAGCTAATTTGTACACATCTTCTCTAATAGAAAACACATGTTCATGTGGAAGTTTGCGCCCACTGTTCATATGTGAAGAAATCCAAGTATTTCTATGTTACGGTTAAAGTTAGTTAACAATTAACGTTTTCTCAGTAAACGTATTTTAGGTCAGTTACAGTTTTCTCAGTAAACGAGTTTTTTTGGTAGAACAACAAAGTATATCTCGCAGAATATTGTAAAGTTTTGTATGAGAGATAGCTCATCTTGTAGCTAGACATCTCTACTATAAACTGATCAAAGTTTTCGGTGAAATGGATATGTACACACAGTACAAAGCCTGACCGGAAAGAGGCATTCTGAACTGGTGAAGTTTTTCCTTAAACTTCAGAACGAGTTCATTCAGTGAAGGAAGTTCACGCATCACTTCCTTACTTCATGTACATCTACTTGAAGTAAGTAGAAATGGATTTGCAGTTGATTCCGGTAGGATTCCGGTATAATTACAGTGACGTTCCAGTGACAGTCCGATGAAGTTCTGGTGAAATTTTCAGTAAATTCAAAAAGCAGCTTTATATGTTTGAGTGTCAGAAACTTTGCTAAGCTACTGCTGATTACAGAGGTGTTCTAAATCACTCTAGCTTAGTTCTTCTTTGGTGGGGCGTATTTCCGCAGGCTCGACAAGGTCCAAGCCTTTGCTGCGTCGACAAGAAGTGGTATTAGAGCAGTGGTATAAGAGCAAGACAGATACCACATCATCAGTGGTATCAGAGCCAGGCATATCTAATCATCCTCAAAAGGAGAACATTTCGAAGTCATCCTCAAAAGTAAAGGTTTACAAAAGGTAAAACCTTTTAACGTTACACTCACCGGAAGAAACAGAAACAAGAAGATTATGGAACATCACGTTACTATTGATAAATTGGATAGAGATAATTATCCCTCATGGGTAATGCGCATGGAAGCCTTACTTATGAGTAAGGACTTAATGATGTATGTGACCGGAGAAGAAAAGAAGCCGATTTTCGAAGATGATAGTCAACCGGAAAAAGAAGAATTAGAAGCCTTGAAGCTATGGCAGAAGAAAGATGCAACGGCAAGAGCTTACATTTATAACACCGTTACGAACCATCTACTACCGCACATTAGAGGTCTGGAGAAAGCGGAGGGCATATGGAGTGTGTTGGAAGATCATTTCCAAAATACTACGAAAGCTAGGAAGGCTAGCTTATGGTCTGAGTTCACAACGTTCAAAAAGAAGTCGAGTCAAAGAATTAGTGACTACGTTACTAAAGTGAAGGATCTAGTAGATAGTCTTGGATCCATAAATGAAGATGTCGAAGATCACAGATTGATAGTGCAAGTGCTCACCGGTTTGAGAGGAGATGAAAGGTGGAAACCTTTTGTACTCTCAACTGAACTTTCTTTAAATCATTTTGTACCAGATTTAAATCAGTTGCTTGGTTTGATGCTCACATATGAGCAAGACCTGAAAGGAGATGGAGATAAAGGACAAAGTTTTGCAATGTACATGAAGAACAAGAAGAAAGATAAAGGTAAGTCAAAAGATGAAGAATAGTCGAGTTCTCAGGCTTACTATGCAAGAGGCAAAGGCACTGGCAGAGGAAGAGCAAGAGGTTTTGGAAGAGGAAGAGGTAGTCAGAATAACAACAAGAAGGCTTGCTTGATTTGTGGATTAAGTAATCATCTGGCTCATGATTGTTGGCACAATCAACAAGGATCAAATCAAAATCAGAACAGTAATAGCAGAGGCAGAAGCGGAAGATATCAGAGTAATTCTCAAAGAGGAAGACAAAGTCAAAGAGGAGGTTATGGTAGAGGTGGAGCAAGAAGTTGGGGATAGAATCAATCCTACAACACCACCTACAACAACTATGCAAATGACACACAGAATGAAAGTCATACATCGTTGATGATGAACTCAATCAGCACATCGGATAATAAAGATCTAAAGGTATTTTACATTGACTCTGGATGTTCTAATCGTTTATCACGAAACATCGAATTGATGTCAAAACTGGAAAAAGGAAGTTCCAGTCATACTGTTCAAACAAGTGACAATACGAGACATAGTGTACATTCAATTGGAAAAGTAAAAATGTAAGAGTGAAGCAGATTTGCTAACCAATGTTTTATATGTTCCGACAATACCAAAAAACTTGATCAGTGTAGGACAGATAGTTGAAAAAGGTTTTCAGGTCAGATTTACAAATGACGGAGTATTTGTAGAAGATCCCGAGAATGGATATAATCAGATCATCTCTGGTAAGAAAGAAGGTAGACTCCTTACTTTAAGAGTACAAGGGAACATTGGTCAAGCGGTGCTCGCACATGGTGAAAAGGTGATTACAAAACTTGATCTTTGGCTTAAGACATTAGGTCATTTTAATGAAAGAGGAATTAAAGCTATGATTGCAAATGAGTCTGTACTGGGATTACCGAATGTACAGAACCAACATATGATTCATAAGTGCGAATCATGTCAGATGGGAAAAGCCCACAGGTTACCATTTCAGAAGAAAGGATTCAAACATGATGGAGTACTTGAACTCATTCATGGAAATGTATGGGGGCCAAAGAAAGAAGGATCTATCAGCAGATCGAGGTACTATGTTCTTTTCATTGATGATGCAACGAGATGGATCACTCTTTATGTTTTGAAAGAGAAATCAGAAGTGTTTGGAGCTTTTAAGCATTTTCATGCATATGCTGAAAGACTCAGAGGTCGAAAGCTTAAGAGACTGAGGTCTGATGGAGGGGGAGAATACTTCTCCCGAGAGTTCAATGATTATCTTTGGAACGCAGGTATTAAGAGAGAAATAACCTGCAGGTATACACCACAACAAAATGGTGTAGCAGAAAGAAGGAACAGAGTTCTAGTTGAGTTTGCACGAGCTATGCTAAAAGAAAAAGATTGTCCTGTTGGAGATAGACGTCTGCGGAAGCATGCGAACAGCACAAGGAAGAAGAAGAAGCTTGGAGCACAAACACACAATACTGAATGTATTACTAGAGAATGTACAAAGATAAGTAGCCCATTAGGGCAATAGGCGTATATACAAGCCGGGGGAACAAAACCTCCTAAAGAGGGAAAAAAGTGCCCCGGTGGTCCTAGAATGTTCACACAAATCACTACCTAAATATATCAACAAATCCCCCCTGGGAGTGATGCGGTGAACAAGGAGCTGGCACTCATGTATAAGGAAGTGCCAAGCTATGTGGAAATCACTCCACAAAAGGAAGTAAGCCCAAAGCTTTGCGGAAAGCTTTGTTAGGAGAGATGGTAGGATGCACTCAAGAGATTGAGTTGAAGCTGCAAGACCTGCTTTGCTTCAGCCCTCCTTTACTTTAGATATGCTTAGTACAATTGATTAGCTTCCAAATGATACCAAGAAAGCATATATGTACTTTGCAAATGATATGTGTAATGATCAAATCAAAACAGATTACTTGTGACTTCAAAAATCAAGAAAACTTGCTATTTTTGTATTGACACCTGCTCAGTCTTTCACTCAGTGTGACCAGCACACTAACAATTGATCAAATTCCTTCTGTACATATTAAATTAGCTTAACAAGCTACCATTTGCAAGTGGAATGAAAGGAAATGACAAACTATACTCTGAGAAAGAAGTTTAGCAAAATTATATGTACCCCCGACTTTTTAGGAACACTGCAGCAGAATACCAGAGGTCACTTCGAGCACGATTTCTCCACGATGGCTGATCCAAATGACTTCAAAATTTGTAGGTGTGTAGACGACTTTGAGCTGAATCCAATGTGCTTTGAGTCACTTGATTTGGTTCAGTAGATCCTGAGATATGCTTTGTTGAAGTTGATAGACTTGGAGTAGATGACTCAGAGAAAACAGAGATGATGAATGTGTATACTTCTATTGATTGATGTAGTTGTACAATCTCATTAGCATGACAAGCATAGATAATTGAGGTATTGTGGTGTAGGCTATGAAGTAGCACTAACACACATAGAGTTACAATAGTGAAATGCCTCGGGGAGTGATCTCAATGAGACTAGCTTACCCGCGAGTTTTTTGTTCTTCACTTTTATATGAGTTAAGTGATCATTTGAATTTGAAATTCAAATCTAGGCTCCCTAGAATCTCTCCTCTAAAAGTAGGGAGATATTCTCTCAATCACAAGCTCCAATTTTTCACGAATCTATCAAGTAGGTGTGATTACATGTAAATGCCAAGTCATATAGACTTTTACAATGGGTAAAGAAGTAAGAACTTATAAGCATAAGTTCACATGGTCCTTTCTCCAAGTGAATTAAACCTCCAAGGTTTCAACACCAAATTTCCAAGGTTCCAAGCCAAGTTTGAAGGCTTGAAATGCACCAACAGCTCCCCCTCAAGCCAAACACTTTGGCTTAAGTCTTCATCTTTAGTCTTCAATTACATCCTGCAATCCAATCATAGATTTGAATCTGCATAGCTTGTTTCCATCCAATGCTTTAGTGAGTAAATCTGCACATTGCATATTAGTAGACACATATGTCAATTGAATCTCTTTGCTTAGTAACTTCTCTCTCACATAGTGGTAATGAACCTCTATGTGTTTGGTTCTAGCATGATATATTGGATTAGCTGCAAGGTGAAGAGAGCTTGTGTTATCTCCAAAGATGATTTGGAGGCCTTGTATATAGGCCTAACTCTGTATATAGAAGCTTCAACCAGATAGCTTCTTGAGTGGCATTGGCAAGCCCTCTATACTCTGCTTCAGTGGATGACAATGCCACTGTAGGTTGCTTCTTGGCTAACCAAGAAATAGGTTTATCTCCTGCAAAACAAATGTAACCTGATGTGCTTCTCCTGTCATCCTTGCATCCTGCCCAATCTGCATCTGAATATACTTTAATATCAATATCTGATGTATAAGGAAAGTACAAACCATGATTCTGAGTTCCTTTCAAATACTTCAAGATCTTCTTTGCTGCCTCTAGGTGAGGTACCCTTGGTTTGTGCATGAATTGGCTTAGCACACTAACTCCATATGCTATGTCAATTCTTGTCAAGGTAGCATAATTCAAACTACCTACCATGCTTTGATATCCTGTAATGTCTTGTATTTCATCCCCTTCATGAGCACTTAGCTTTAGGTTGACCTCCATTGGAGTAGTTGAGACTTTAGCATCCTGCAAGCCAAACTTCTTGACCATATCCTGTACATACTTCTTTTGAGTGATATATATACCTGAGTTGGTGTAGACTAACTCAAGACCTAAGAAGTACTTCAATAATCCAAGATCATTAATCTTGAACTCTTTCATCATCTGTCCTTTGATGTGTCTAATCCCATTGACATCATTGCCTCTAATGATGATGTCATCAACATAAACACACAAGTATATTACCTCTGTACTACTTCTCTTTATGAATAGAGAAGTGTCTGCTTTACTCATCACAAATCCTTGATCTTGGAGGTATGTTGTCAACCTGTAATTCCATGCTCTAGGTGCCTGTTTCAATCCATATAGAGCCTTCTTCAATTTACAAACATAATTTACCTTCTTGGGGTCTTCATAGCAAGGTGGTTGTGACATGTAGACTTCTTCAGATATCCATCCATTCAAGAAAGCATTCTTGACATCTAATTGGTACATGTTCCAATTCTTGGATGCAGCTACACTCACCAATATTCTGATAGTTGGCATCTTAGCCACATGAGAAAATGTGTCCTCATAATCAATGCCTTGGGTTTGTGCAAAACCCTTGGCAACCAACCTAGCTTTGTACCTGTTTATTGTTCCATCTGAATTTCTCTTTAGCTTGTAGATCCATCTGGATCCTATCACCTTCATAGAGTCCTTCTTGGGTACCAAGTCCCAAGTATCACTCTCCTTGAGAGCTTCCATTTCTTCATCCATAGCTCCTTTTCATTCTGGTTTGGTGATTGCTTCTTCATAGGTACCTGGTTCTTCATTCAACAAGTCCTTTGCAAGATATACAGAATGCTTGGTTACAAGAGAAGTGTCATACCCATATCTGATAGGTTTCTTACTTTCTCTCTGAGATCTCCTCATTGCTTGAGTTGAGGATTCTGGTATATCCTCTAGCTTCTTCATCTTCATCTTTCCTTTGGACTTCCATGCCTTGAATTCCTCAAGGTTAATTGTATCCTCATCATCTGAGCTTGAGTCTTCTTTCTGGATTGGTTCCTCCTTGGTGAGCCTTGGGAAGTCTTCTTCCATATCATAGGGTAGACTAACCTTCCTGCATTCATTCTCATACCATGAGTCATTCTCATCAAAGATGACATCTCTGCTTACCTTGAAGCCTTTGTTTGTTGGGTTATAGAATCTATATCCCTTTTGGTTCAAATCATAACCAATGAAGATACGTTTTTCAGCTTTAGGGTCTAGCTTTCCGCTTACCTCTGAGGGAATATGCACATATGCTACACAACCAAAAATTTTGCAATGATCCAGAGAAGGTCTCTTCCCATGCCAAGCTTCATATGGTGTCATGCCATCAAGTGATTTGGATGGCAACCTATTTATGAGATAGGTGGCAGTGGATACACTCTCTGCCCAAAGATAATTTGGTAACTTCTTTTCATTAAGCATAGACCTAGCTGTTTCTACTATGAGTCTATTCCTTCTTTCAGCTACCCCATTTTGTTCAGGTGAGTACCTTGTAGTTATCTCCCTTTTGATGCCTCTTTCCTGCAAGAAATCTTCAAACTCATTTGAGAAGTATTCTCCTCCTCCATCTGACCTTAGCCTCTTCAAGCTTCTTCCTGTTTGGTTTTCAACAAGTGCAAGATACCTCTTGAAACAATTAAACACTTCATGTTTATGTTTCATAAAATATAAGATGGTCCACCTGCTATAGTCATCAATGAAGGACACATAGTACCTTGATCTTGAAATGGAAGGGTCCTTGCTAGGTCCCCAAACATCTGTGTGTACCAAGTCTAGGTAATCTTCATGCATGAAACCTTTCCTTGAATATGGAAACCTATGAGACTTACCAAACTGACATGCTCCATACTTATAAATCATGTGTTGCTTGGACACATTAGGTATCCCAAGTACACATTGATCCCTCCACATTTGCTTTAGGGTTCTTTCACCTATGTGACCTAACCTCTTGTGCCATATTTCTAACTCTGAAAGTGTTTGATCCTTGTAATTATATAAAGCAATGTTCTTGGTGTCTTCTAGCTCAAAAGTAAACAATCTACCTGATTTCTCCCCCTTGGCTATCCTTCTGAATCCATGTCTTGGGTCCTCCACATATGCTCCATGTTGAGTGAATCTGACCTGCAAACCTTTCTCCACAATCTGACCTACACTCATTAGATTCTTGGTGATGGTTCGTACATAGAGTACCCTGCTCAATAGATTCTGGTTACCATCACATGTCTTTACATTTTCAGTTTTTACAACAAAGTGTTTAGTATCATCACTTGTCTGTACCTGATGTTTGCCCTTGGGTTCTTCCAAATCAGAGAGTAGTGCCACATTGCCAGCTACATGGTTAGAACATCCTGAGTCAATATAAAATAAATGATCATCATTTGTACCTGCCTTGGAGGTCATATTCATGATCAATAGGGAGTCATCTTGCTCCTCTGTGTAATTGTTGTAATCCCTTCTATTTCTGAATCCACCTTGGTAGTTACCATTGTGGTTGTGGTTGTAATTGTTGTTGTACTGATTGTTGTATCCATTGTAGCCTTGATGTTGGTTGAATCTGCCTCTCCCTTGAGAGTATCCACCTCTTGAATAGCCTCTTCCTCTCTGATTCTTGTAGTTCTTGTAGCATTCATCTGTTGTATGATTGGACAATCCACAAATGCTGCATGGTCATGAGTTGTAGGGTCTCCCCCTACCTGACTTACCTCCTCTGCCTCTTCCTCTTGAAGATCTACCTCTCCCTGCATAATTAGCTTGGGAGGTAGAGCCTTCTTCTTCCTGCTTCTTCCCTTTACCTTTATCCTTAACTTTCTTATCAGTATATAGAGCAGAGGGATTGTTACCTTTTGATTGATCTCCTGCCTTTGTAAACTTTGCTTCATGTGTGAACAGTTGGCCCATGAGTGTTGTGAGATCTGGGGTATGCATGTCCATATAGAGGTTCATTGCAGTGGTGAAGCTTTCCCACTTATCATCTGCCTTGAGTCCATTTGTTACTTGTCTAACTATTTGCTCCTCTTCAATCTCCTCTCCAATGCTTGCTAATTGGTCTGCCACATCTTTAATCTTGGTCACATACTCTAAGACTGATTGCTTGGGCTGCTTCCTAAGGGTTGTGAATTCAATCCACAGTTGATTCTTCCTGGCCCTTGTGTTGGAAGAGAAATATGTTGACAAGGTTTCCCAAGTCTCTTGGGAAGTCTTACAGTTCCTTATATGAGGTGAAAGGAAATCAGATATAGAGTTAAGAAGGTAAGACCTTGCCAAAGCATCCTTTGCACACCATTGGTTGAGTCTCTCTTGTTCATCCTTGGTGGGTAGTCCTCTAGCTTTGAATGAGGGCAATTCCTTATCTCCTGATATGTATCCAAATAAGCTTCTTCCTTGTAGATAGGTCTTCATCCTTAGAGACCAAGCCTGGTAATTGTTCCTGCCCAATTTGTCAATGAATGAAGGAAAACCATCTCCCATGTTTACCTTATTTGCTCTGATACCACTTTTAGGAGAGATGGTAGGATGCACTCAAGAGATTGAGTTGAAGCTGCAAGACCTGCTTTGCTTCAGCCCTCCTTTGCTCTAGATATGCTTAGTACACTTGATTAGCTTCCAAATAATACCAAGAAAGCATATATGTACTTTGCAAATGATATGTGTAATGATCAAATCAAAACAGATTACTTGTGACTTCAAAAATCAAGAAAACTTGCTATTTTTGTATTGACACCTGCTCAGTCTTTCACTCAGTGTGACCAGCACACTAACAATTGATCAAATTCCTTATGGACATATTAAATTAGCTTAACAAGCTACCATTTGCAAGTGGAATGAAAGGAAATGACAAACTATACTCTGAGAAAGAAGTTTAGCAAAATTATATGTACCCCCGACTTTTTAGGAACACTGCAGCAGAATACCAGAGGTCACTTCGAGCACGATTTCTCCAAGATGGCTGATCGAAATGACTTCAAAATTTGTAGGTGTGTAGAAGACTTTGAGCTGAATCCAATGTGCTTTGAATCACTTGATTTGGTTCAGTAGATCCTGAGATATGATCTATTGAAGGTTACAGACTTGGAGTAGATGACTCAGAGAAAACAGAGATGATGAATGTGTATACTTCTAATGTAGTTGTACAATCTCATTAGCATGACAAGCATAGCTAATTGAGGTATTGTGGTGTGGGCTATGAAGTAGCACTAACACACATAGAGTTACAATAGTGAAATGCCTCGGAGAGTGATCTCAATGAGACTAGCTTACCCGCGAGTTTTTTGTTCTTCACTTTTATATGAGTTAAGTGATCATTTGAATTTGAAATTCAAATCTAGGCTCCCTAGAATCTCTCCTCTAAAAGTAGGGAGATATTCTCTCAATCACAAGCTCCAATTTTTCACGAATCTATCAAGTAGGTGTGATTACACGTAAATGCCAAGTCATATAGACTTTTACAATGGGTAAAGAAGTAAGAACTTATAAGCATAAGTTCACATGGTCCTTTCTCCAAGTGAATTAAACTTCCAAGGTTTCAACACCAAATTTCCAAGGTTCCAAGCCAAGTGTGAAGGCTTGAAATGCACCAACAAGCTTCAAACTTCTCCCTAGGCAGAGCCTTCGTGAAAAGGTCTACAATGTTCTCCTGCGTGGGCACATATGCCAAGCTGATCTCCCCAGCAGAGAACCTCTCCCTGACATAGTGATAATGCACCTCAATGTGCTTAGTGCGAGCATGGAACACAGGGTTCCTCGCAACTTCCAATGCGCTCTGACTGTCAGTGAAGATGGTGGTGGCAGAAGACTGGCCAACACCCAAATCAGCCATAAGGCGTCTGAGCCACACACACTCAACAGTCGCTGTGAAAGCTGCCCTATACTCAGCCTCACAACTGGAAGTGGCCACAGTAGGCTGCTTCTTGCTCAACCAAGATATACATGAGCTACCAAGCATGAATCAAAAACCACTGGTGGACACACGAGTGTCATAGCAACCAGCCCAATCTGAGTCAGAAAAAGCATGCAAATCTGGCGGTAGTGATCCCCCCTTGGGATAAAACAACCCAAGTAGCCGAGTACCACTCAAGTAGCGAAAGATGCGCTTAACTGCTTTCCAATGCATGACTCCTGGGCAATGCATAAACCTGCTCATCTGTGAGACAGCAAACTGAATATCTAGCCGAGTAATGCATAAGTAAATCAAGCATCCAACAACATGTTGATAGAGAACAACATCAAATGCATCTCCAGCATCATGAAGACTCAATCGTAAATTTGTCTCCATAGGAGTGGCAATAGGCTTACAGTCTTCAAGGCCAAAACGCTGCAATAATGTGTCAATATATTTCGTTTGACAGAAAGCCATTCCACCATCAACGTGCATAAACTGAATGCCCAAATAGTGATGCAAATGCCCCAAATCAGACATCTCAAATGAGGCATGAAAATCAGCCTTAAAATCAGCAATATGTGTCTCAATAGGACCAGTGAGCAGCATGTCATCAACATAGACAACAATGATTAGAAGCACATCATTAGCACGTTTAACATATAAGGTGCTTTCAGTTGGACTGTTCTCAAAACCATGTGCAATAAGATAAGCATGTATCTTCTCATACCAAGCATGTGGTGCTTGCTTTAAACCATATAATGCCTTCTTTAACCTGCAAACCTGGTTTTCATGCTTTTTCTGCACAAAGCCACGGGGCTGAAAAACATACACTTCTTCATGCAAGTCACCATTCAAAAATGTTGTTTTAATGTCCAACTGATGTACATTCCAACCATGATGGGCTGCAAGTGCACAAATGCTCTAAACAGTAGTCATACGGCATGTAGGTGCAAAGGTCTCATCAAAATCAATGCCTCTTTCCTATCCATAACCCTTTGCAACAAGCCTAGTCTTATACCTGTCAACTGTACCATCAGGTTTACGCTTGAGCTTGTATACCCACTTAGTGCCAATGGCCTTCTTGCCAGGAGGCAAGTCACATAAAGACCATGTACCATTCTTCATTATAGCATCATATTCAGATTGCATAGCAGCCATCCAATTTTCTGAATTTTGTGCTTCATCAAAAGAAACAGGCTCATTCTCATCAGAGAGACTAGATGCAGCCATAGCATAGCAATCTGATGCAAAGGAGGCACTATGAGAGCCTGAACAAGTACGATATGACAAAGGTGCATCTAATTTGCTGTCACGCAAAGTCTGCACCAGCCATTTTGGCATAGTTTTTGCCTGCTCAATATCAGCTCTCTCATCAATAAGTGCATCATGTAAATCTGCATCAGAAATGGAATGATCTGCATCATCATATGAAACCTGCAAAGGCTGAGAAGTTGCCTCATTAGGACCAGCACTAGCCTGTCCACCTGTAAAAAGAGGCATCAAAGTATCATACATGTCTTTGGAGCTAACAGATGTCTCCTTAGTACATGAAAGCAATGGCTGAATAGCATCTTCCACAAAGACAACATCACGGCTAACCAGAATGCGTTTAGTCTGTGGATGATACAGACGATAGCCTTTACTTTCAGAACTGTACCCAACAAAAATACATTTTACTGCCTTATCATCCAATTTTCTGAGATGTTGTTCAGGCACTAATGCATATGCCAAACAACCAAAAACACGCAGATGAGCAACAGATGGCTTGCGGTCATGCCAAGCCTCATATGGAGTGATAGACTGCAATGCTTTAGTGGGACACCTGCTCAGTACATATGTTGCACACATGACAGCCTCAAGCCAGAAACTATGTGGTAAAGCCTGACTTTTGACCATGCACCTCGCCATCTCCATGAGTGACCTGTTCTTTCGTTCAGCAACTCCATTCTGTTGAGGTGTATACGGCACTGTACATTGGTGTTTTATCCCATGTTCAGCCAGAAATGCATTAAAATATGAAGACATATATTCCCCCCCTCGATTAGAATGGAGGGTGCCCATTTTACATGCTGACAGATTTTCAGCCAAAACCAAAAACTGTTTGAAGCACATGAACACTTCGGACTTTGCTTTGAGTGGATATACCCATGCATGCCTAGAAAAATCATCAATGAAAGTCACGAAGTAAAGGTAATTTCCAAAAGAGGGTGTCTGCATAGGACCACAGATATCACTATGTACAAGCTTCAATTTTTGCGTAGCCTGAACTGAACCATCTTTTGGAAAGGAAGAACACTGCATTTTGCCCAAAATACAACCTTCACAAACATGTTTTCCAGGTGCCTCAAGTTTGGGCAAAGAGGACACCATTTCAGATTTGTGCAGGCGTAACAAACTAGCAAAATTCAGATGACCAAAGCGTGCATGCCAAAGCTTAGCATCTAACACAGCCTGAGAATCATGAACTGCACATGCCGAATCATTCACAGATCTTTCATAGTCTATGAGCTTATACAGCCCACGACATAAAATGCCAGAAGCAATAATCACATCGCCATTTGAGAGATCATGGACTGTACACCTGTCATCAACGAATTTCACAACCAAGCCAATCTTGGCTAATGCAGAAACTGATAACAGGTTCTTTTTTATCCCTGCACAAATAAAGCATCTGACAAAGTAAAAGAACTACCATCAACAGTAGTCAAAATGATCTTACCAACTCCCATAACAGGATAAGAGGAGTTATTGGCGCATGTGACAGTATTCCCTGTAGGGGCAGGCTTGAGTGAAGAGAAGAAACTACGCTGCAAGGTAATATGTTTGGTCGCCCCACTGTCAAAGTACCAAGCATCTGAGTCTATTGCAGACATACACTGATCATGAGAAGATGGGTCAAAACTGCAGACAGTAGTAAACGCCCATTCTTCTTCCTGCACAAGATTTGCAGACTCTGTTTTTGGTGTAGAGGCCTCTGCAACAACCATTCTAGCCTCTTTCTTCTTTGCCTCTTTAGCAGCCAGTTTTGGACAGTTCTTTATAATATGATCATTTCCTTTATAGTACTTGCAGAACAATTTCTGCTTTTTTGATTTCTTCTCATCTTTATCCTGGTTCTTCGATTGTGCAGCATTTGCAGATTTTTGCTTACTAGTAGAATAGCTCCATTTTCCTTTGCCCTTCTGACTAGCCAGGAAAGCTTGATCTGTAACACGCATAATGGACCTGTTCTGCCTGGACTGATCTTCCTGCAACAGAACAGAGACTAATTCCTCAAATGACAAGGCATTCGGATTGCCTTTCATCATCAACCGAAGAGTAGAGGCAAAACTCTGATATGAATCAGGAAGACCATTCAGAACGGTCAGCATAAGTGAGCTATCTAGTATAACCTCATCAGCAGAAATCAATTGTTCCTTCAGGTCTTTGATCTTTGTAAGAAAACTGTCCATAGAATCACCTTCATTCATGTGCTCACTCTCCAACTGTTTTCGGAGGTAAGCAACACGAGCCTCATTCCTAGTCTGGTACAAAGTGGTAAGTGTATCCCAAGCATCCTTTGCTATTCTGCAAGAGCGAATGTGAGGAATAATGGCACGTTTGACAGACAAAGCTATCAATGCATGTGCCTGGGCATCTCTGCCATCCCAACGAATCTGCTCTGCAGTAGGTGCAACAGAAACAGCAGCACGAACAGGAATCTGCGGAATATCATCTTCGACACCATCTTCATCAGCTCCAACACCTGTATTTGCAGTACTTGTCGTTACAGGTGTAACAGGACGTCTTTCAACACCCTGCACAATATTCCACAATCCTTTTGCAACCAGTACATGTCGCATCATATAAGCCCATAATGGGTAGTTGGTACCATCCAACTTATCCTCAACAGCCAACATACGGAATACATCACTGCTTTCAGCTATGGCCGGTGACTAAAATACCTTGATGCAGAAAATTGATTGTATCTCAAAAAGCTGAACAGAACTGCCCAGACGAGTTCTGCTAGACCTGTAGCAGACTTTGAGACGCTTAAACTGGCGAATAGAAACTGGTATATACCTTTGGCACAAAAGGACGAAATAGCCTACACAAGCGCTACGATAGTGCGTTCGGAGGCCGAAAGGAGCTCAGATCGCGATTTCGGCACCACAAAGCGAAGCCGTTTTGATCTCGGAAACACCTTGAGTATGCTCACCAAATTTCGTGCGAATCTGAGACTGCAAACGGAGGAGTGTCGACGGCACCCTAGAAGAAGCGACGACCTGCTCTGATACCAATTGTTGGAGATAGACGTCTGCGGAAGGACGCGAACAGCACAAGGAAGAAGAAGAAGCTTGGAGCACAAACACACAATACTGAATGTATTACTAGAGAATCTACAAAGATAAGTAGCCCATTAGGGCAATAGGCGTATATACAAGCCGGGGGAAAAAAACCTCCTAAAGAGGGAAAAAAGTGCCCTGGGGGTCCTAGAGTGTTCACACACATCACTACCTAAATATATCAACATGTCCAAATTATCTTTGGGCTGAAGCTGTGAATACAGCTACATACTTGGTAAACAGATTACCATGTACAGCGTTAGATGGAATGACTCCTTATGAAGCTTGGTGGGAAAAGAAGCCAACACTTGATCATTGCAAAGTGTTTGGATCAGTAGCTTATGCTTATATGCCATCACAACTCAAACATAAGCTTGAACCAAAAGCAGAGAAATATGTGTTCGTCGGATATGATGAAAAACAGATGGGTTACAAGTTATGGAGTCCTCTAACCAAACAATTTATTGATTCGAGAGATGTTACATTTGATGAACAGAAAAGCTGGTATACAGATCAAAGTCATACAACAGAAGAATTTGAAGAAGAGGTAAGAAGAAAAGAGAAAGGAAAATCAATTATGCAGGTGAATAGAGATGAAGATCATATGCAGGCAAGTACGTCCAGGATCAGATCAGGTATAAGAAATGAAGATGAAGAAGTGTATTCAGACACTTATGAAGAATGTGAACCAAGAAGGTCAAGCAGGACTAGAAGACAACCAGAAAGGTATTCCTATGATACTTCGTATATAACTCAGAAAGATTATACATATATGGTCAAAGATGATGAAGAACCTCAGAACTATGAGGAAGCTAAAGGCAAGAAGCAATGGAAAGAAGCAATGGAAGAAGAGTTCAGCGCACTGGAGGAGAACAAGACATGGGAACTTGTTCCGAAACCAAATGGTAAGAAAGTAATCGGAAATAAATGGGTTTTCAAAGGCAAGAAGCTCGCAGATGGAAGGATAGCCAGACACAAAGCTAGACTAGTTATCAAAGGCTATGCTCAGATGCATGGCATAGACTATGATGAGACGTTTAGTCCTGTGGCAAAGATGTCAACCATAAGGACAGTGATTGCTATAGCAGCATCCAAAGGATGGAAGCTAAGTCAGCTAGATATAAAGAATGCATTTCTGAATGGATATATATCAGATGAAGTCTATATGGAACAACTGGAAGGGTTTGTAAGTTCCAGATACCCAAATTTTGTTTGCAAATTAAGAAAAGCTCTTTATGGACTGAAGCAAGCTCCAAGAGCTTGGAATTACAGACTTGTGAAATATCTCAATGAACTTGGATACCAAATTTTGAAGGCAAATGCAAGTCTACTCATCAAGAGAACAGAAGAAGGTATGATCTACATTTGTATTTATGTAGATGACATAATAATCACAGGAACCTCAGACGAAGGAATTACAAAAGTAAAAAGATTACTTGAAAAGGAGTTTTAGATCAGTGACCAAGGAAAGTTATCATACTTTCTAGGAATGGAAATCACATACATAGATCATGGTGTATATGTCTCGCAAGAAAGGTATCTCCTAAACTTACTGAAGAAGTTTAATATGGAGAATTGTAGAGAAGCTTCAAGACCGCTTCAAGTAAATCATAAACTCAGCAAATACAGTGGTGCAGAGTTTAAAGATATGAGAAAGTATCAGTTGTTAGTGGGAAGCTTAATTTATGCTATGCTAACTAGACCGGATCTCAGTTATCCGGTGGGAGTTCTTTCGCAGTTTATGCATTGTCCAAAGGATCAACATTGGGTTGCAGGACAAAGAGTTCTTAGATACATCAAAAGAACTATAAAGGAAGGATTATATTATCCTTTTACGTCAGATATAAAGCTCAAAGCATACAGTGACTCAGACTGGGCAGGAAGTCAAGATGACAGAAGATCAACACATGGGTATATGATATACCTAGGAGATAAGCTGGTAAGCTGGTGTTCGAAGAAACAACACGCAGTAGCTTTATCGTCAGCAGAAGCAGAATATAAAGGACTTGTAGAAGCAGCTAAAGAAGTGATATGGATGCAGACCTTGTTCAAAAGCATGGGTATTGATCAAGGTATACCTATCATATATGGAGATAACATGAGCTCGTTGTATCTTGCAGCAAACCCAGTATTTCATGCAAGAACAAAGCACATATAGATTCAGTATCATTTCCTGAGGGAAAAAAGTAATGGAGAAAGAGATAGAAATTGTATACACTCCAACAAAAGATTTGATTGCAGATATTTTGACAAAGAGCTTGGATGGAAAAAAGACAAGCAGATTCAAAAAAATGGCAGGTATAAAAGTAACGAAGATATATAAAAGGCCGGAAGATGTCAAATTAGTGATTGAGGGGGAGCTGTTGAAGAATCACTCACGAATTTGACATACAGATAGACATAAAAGAAAAAAAAAGAAAGGAAAGATAAAGAGAAGCGGAATCAAAGTATTTAGAGAATCAAAAGCCTTAGTGAAGGGTCAAATCCACGACCGTTATGTACAGCGGAGAATCTTCCAAAATCAGAGTTTGATAGAAATCGTTACACTGAATCAAACTATATATAAAGAGAGAACGTGCAAGCAAGTGTGGGGATGTAGAGGAGAACTGTGTGTAGTGCGAATTGAACGCATATAGAAATCAAGAATAGATTTAGAAGACGCCAGAGATCGCATATGAAAAGAAGACGCCAGACATCACGTATGTAAAGATGAATAACAAAAACCTGAAATGTCAGGTATTCATCTGAGAGAGATGGTAGAAGAAACTACTCAGTGAAGGAGAGTTTCTATAGCTTGAGCAAGAAGAGGCCAAGCTAATTTGTACACATCATCTCTAATAGAAAACACATGTTCATGTGGAAGTTTGCGCGCACTGTTCGTATGTGAAGAAATCCAAGTATTTCCATGTTACCATTAAAGTTAGCTAACAGTTAACGTTTTCTCAGTAAATGTATTTTCGGTCATTTACAATTTTCTCAGTAAACGAGTTTTTTTGGTAGAACAACGAAGTATATCTCGCAGAATATTGTAAAGTTTTGTATGAGAGATAGCTCATCTTGTAGCTAGACGTCTCTACTATAAATTGATCAAAGTTCTCGGTGAAATGGATATGTACACACAGTACAAAGCCTGACCGAAAAGAGGCATTCTGAACTGGTGAAGTTTTTCCTTAAACTTCAGAACGAGTTCATTCAGTGAAGGAAGTTCATGCATCACTTCCTTACTTCATGTACATCTACTTGAAGTAATTACAAATGGATTTGCAGTTAATTCCGGTAGGATTCTGGTATAATTTCGCTGACGTTCCACTAACAGTCCGGTGAAGTTCCGGTGAAATTTTCAGTAAATTCAAAACGTAGCTTTATATGTTTGAGTGTCAGAAACTTTGCTAAGCAACTGCTGATTATAGAGGTGTTCTAAATCACTCTAGCTTAGTTCTTCTTTGGCATGGCGTATTTCCGCAGGCTCGACAAGGTCCAAGCCTTTGCTGCGTCGATAAGAAGTGGTATCAGAGCAGTGGTATAAGAGCAAGACAGATACCACATCATATATATATATATATATATATATATATATATATATATATATATATATATATATATATATATATATATATATATATATATATATATATATATATATATATATATATATGTATATATTGTGTGTGTATGTGTGTGCATAGATGCACATTCACATACACACACATCACATATACATACACACATACACAAATATACATGTTTGAGGGTTAGGGTTTTAGGATCACCAAAGCCTTGAGGTTGTAATCCATCTCCATAAGGGTAGTACAACCCTTGGTTGATAGTGTGCTTGATGCACCTAAGCACTCTCTTAGCTGCATTCATATGAACATCAGTTGGTGAATATAGAAATTGAGAAAGAACTCCTACAACAAAAGACACACTTCCAATTATGTTGCGATATGCTGAAATATCTTCAAGAGGTTGTCCTTCACCTACC
Source organism: Ceratopteris richardii (assembly GCA_020310875.1). Classification (NCBI taxonomy): domain Eukaryota; kingdom Viridiplantae; phylum Streptophyta; class Polypodiopsida; order Polypodiales; family Pteridaceae; genus Ceratopteris; species Ceratopteris richardii. The sequence goes on from CM035412.1 coordinate 6,854,484, forward strand.
CATAACTTGGTGTTTGGATCCATAGGTTGTGTGAGTGGCTTACATCCACTCATACCATACTTATAAAGTACATCTAGCAAGTATTTCCTTTGATCAAGGTAAATACCATTTTCCACATAAATAACTTCAATCACAAGAAAGTATTTAAGAACTTCAAGATCTGAAATCTTGAATTCATTTCCAAGCATGGCCTTGATCCATGTGATACCTGCATCATCACTTCCTATTATAATCAAGGCATCCATACATATGCATACATAGACAACTAATCCTCCTTCCTTCTTGAGGTATAAGGAAGGATCTCCATCACTTGGCTTGTATCCACACGTGCATAAGTACTCCACAAGCCTTTGATTCCATGCCCTAGGAGCTTGCTTTAAACCATAAAATATTTTTCTAAGTTTACAAACAAAATCTAAATATTTAGGGTTTTCAAACCCTAGTGGTTGAGTCATGTAGTCTGTCTTCAGCAAAACACCATTAAGAAAAGCATTCCTTACATCCAGTTGATACATTGGCCACCTCCTAGATGTGGAAACCCCAATGATTGCCCTAATTGTGGTCATCTTTGCAACCGGGCTGAATGTTTCCTCATACTCAATCTCATAGAATTGAGCAAATTCTTTTGCCACAAGCCTTGCTTTGTACCTAGAAATTGAACCCATCAGAATTTCTCTTCACTTTATAGACCCATTTGTTACCAACTACCTTCATCCCTTCTTGTCTTGGAACAAGACTCCATGTATTGTTGTCCCTTTGTGTCATTGGCCTCTTGATAGGTAGAAGGTTCATGATCTTTGATAACCTTAGGCATGAAAGAATAATGCCTACAAATATAACCATCATAAACAAGCCTCGAGATTGGTTGTTTTACCCTTGTTGACCTCCATTCTTCTGCTTTTGGTGGAATGAAGCTTAATTGCCTTGGTGCCTTGTTTTCTACTTTTGATGTTGCTCCCCCTTCTAACATAGTTTCATAGTCTTCAACTTCATATCCATCTTCATCAACCTCTACCAATCTTGCCTTTCCTTTATTCATTGATTGATGGGCTCAATCCATGCTTGAACTCCTTTGTATGCTTGGACCACTTATTTCCAAGCTACTTAAAACCTAGCTTCATATCTTCTCTCTCCCTCTTTAATATCTTCATCCTACAATGCAAATTTGGAAGCATACCATGGTTTGAGTTCATCAAACACTACATCTCTAGATACCTTTAAATCCTTTATATTAGGATTCTAGCACCTAAAACCTTTTTGCTCCTAAGCATAACCAATAAACATACATCTTTCAACCCTTGCATCCATCTTACCTCCCAACTCTTGTGGCACATGTAAGTAGCATACACAACCAAAGATTCTAATGTGTGAAAAGTCTAGTTTCCTTCCACTCCATGCCTCCTTAGGTTTCATATCATGTACCCTTGATATGGGACACTATTCATCAAGTACACAACAGTAGATACAAAATCTCCCCAATATGTTAAAGGCATATTCATTTCATTTAACATAATCCTAGCCATTTCAGCAATATACCTATTCTTCCTCTCTGCCACACCATTTTGTTGGGAAGTATACTTGGAAGTGATTTGCCTCTTTATACCTTAATCCTCTCTCCTTTTCAACATGTTAAAGGCAAATGTCAATCTCCTCAATATAAGGGTGAAGAAGGTAAAATCCCAAAAAAGGTATTGAGACATTTTCCATTGGCTCCATGGATTAGACATATGTTTCAAAGCCCCGAATTATCAAAGCTTTTGACTTGGGGACATGATCACAAAAGTACTAATGGAATAATCAGAATTCCTCATGATAGTGTTGCCTTTCAGCATATTGATTCTACATGGCCTGAATTTGCACAAAATCCACAGAATCTAAAGTTAGGAGTTGCATTAGATGGGGTTAATCCATTCTCCATGAAATCTAGTAAATGGTCAACATGGCCAATGGTAGTCATAAACTACAATCTTCCGCCATATCTTAGCATTAAAAAGGAACATTTAATGCTTTCACTTTTAGTCCCAGGCAAAAGACAAGTTAAAGATATGAATGTATATCTTGCTCCTCACATTGATGATCTTCAAGAGTTATGGAGAGGTATTAATGTCATTGATGTATCGAAAAGCATCAATGAAAGACATATTACGGTTCGTGGTATTGTGGCTTGGACTATTCACGATTTTCCTAGATATGGCGTTTGGTCAGGTATTGATGTAATTTTTTTATTCAATATGCATGTAAATAAATATGATTTAATCTAATTATATTTTTATCATTTTCCATGATGCAGGAATATCTACTAAGGGTTATAAAGCTTGTCCATATTGTGGTGATTGGTTGAGATCAATCTATAGTAAGAATCTCAACAAGAATATTTATCTTCGACATCGACGATTCTTGCCTGATGATCATCCATTAAGATCTAAAAGAGAAGCGATACATTTTAATGGAAAGCTTGAAAAAGGCCAGTATCCAAAACCTATGACGCCTATGGATTGGTATAAAAAATGGACAAATGCACCTCTGATAGATTCAGAAGCAGAAATCTTCACTGATGATTCAGATAATGAGTATGTGAACAGAGGTAAAGGAAAATTGGCACTCGTAGAGAACATATCAATATGGTATTCTTTGGAGTATTGGAAAGAGTTAAAAGTATGTCATCTTCTTGATCCTATGAATATATTCAAAAATATTGGTTATTCACTATGGCAGCATCTTCTTGGACTAAAAGATACCACAGCATCAAAGAATAATTTGAAAGATCAAAAATCCAAACCAATGTTATGGCCAATTTTTGATAGACATCGACAAGAAACGACTTATGCATCTGCTCCTTGGGTACTTACAACAAAAGAGATGCAGACTATCAACAATAGAACTCAATTGATTAAGACTCCTACAAGATATGGAGCATCGTTTCAAAACATGTTTACTATGGATGATAACAGCTTATCTGGGTTAAAGACCCATGACTGGCATAACTTTTTGAAACATATTTTACCTTTGGTTATCGATGGATGTACAACGAAAGGAGTACGAGATGTGATCTATCGTCTTGGATCACTTATAAGGTAATTATGATACTTTTATATTTAATATGTATGAATATTGGATATCTTTTATTTTTTAATTAACTTCTTTATAATTGTTATGATATGTATAGGTGGATTACATCCAAAGAGATCGATAAAAATTCGATCCCACAAAAAAACATGAATGCAAAGAGCTACTATGTTTGATGGAAAAAGAACTTCCTTCTTCATTTTTTGATATTCAGGTTCATTTATTAGTCCATCTTGTAGATGAGATAGAGATTGCAGTGATGGGGGAAGTATCTCAACCCCTAAGCAACGATGAAGCGCGAATGACCTCCACAGGTATCCTTCTTTGACCTCTGCACACCAAAAATGCTCTTACTCAGAGCTTATGCAGAGAACTCCAGTGAGCTTTTGTAGACCTGTAGTAGACACCAAGGGCTTTCCAACAAAACAAATTTCACTTGAAATGGATGCTTACACAAAGAGAAACAATGTCTACAACATGAGCTAGTTGAATGCTCACAACTGCTAGTCAAGCAGAGACCTCACTTCACTCCAGCAAACTTTTCTCCGAGATTATACAGAGAATGAATCTCAAACTTATGTCAACTTTAAAGGACTCTAATAGCTACCCAATGACACCAAAATCATAGCAAATGGATACATAGAGAAGGAGAACCAGCCCTTACAACAGAGAGCAAAATATTTCCAACAGAGCCTACACAATGAGAGAGATATCAATCACACAACTTCACTAAAATGAATGTTGCTCCCAGCCTACTCAGAGAATGCTCCAGAGAATTGGTAAGCATAAAATAGACTCTTATAGCTATCCAATGAGACAAGAATTACATCAAATGGATACCATATGAGGGAGAACCAATGCTAACAACTCAGGGGTAGAGAGTTGCAACACTGCCTGCGCACACACATAGATATGCCTACTAAAAGAAAACAAACAAGCAAGCAAGGGGGTTGCTTAAGCAAGGGGCTTGCTTATCACAACTCCAGCACTTAGTGCTCACTTTACATGAGCTAAAACTCCAAGAAGATGGCCCAAAAGAAGTCGGGATACATGCTCCTTTTATAGTGAGAGGTGTGCCCCTAAAATCTAGGAACTACCTTTCCAAATCAGCCTCCTAACTTGGAGGAATTAGTTGAGATGACTTGGGGAGTGGTTGAGTGACTTTTCTTGATGGAATCTCGTGGCTTTTGGCTTCCTTTGATTGCTCCACATGTCCATAAAAGATTCCCCACGAATTTTTAGCTTGAAGCTTGACTTTTAACACTCCCCCTCAAGCTTCAATTCTTCATCCTCATCCAAGCTCCTTCATGTTGATGCATTGCTTGAATTTTGAAATCTTCATCCCATCCAAAGCCTTTGTAAACATGTCCGCAACTTGGTCCTTAGTACCAATATGATGTACTGAAACTTCCTTGGATATCACCTTTTCCCTTATGAAGTGATAGTGCACTTCAATATGCTTGGTTCTAGCATGATAGACAGGGTTCGATGCTAGATGAATGCTACTCATGTTGTCACAAAAAATTGGATATGTGTCAACCTGCAAATTAAGCTCCATAAATAACTTCTTAATCCACATTAGCTCACATGTGACTTGAGCCAAAGCTCTATACTCAGCCTCGGTGGAAGATAATGCCACCGTGGGTTGCTTCTTTGAAATCCATGAGATGATCTTGCTACCTAGCATGACTAGGTAACCACTTGTACTCCTTCTATCTTCCTTCGAACCGGCCCAATCGGCATCGGAATAAGCTTTGACCTGCATATCATCATCAAATGAGTAGAACAATCCTTCATTTATAGTGGCTTTGAGATATCGCAACATTCTTCTTGCAGCTTGCAAGTGTGTAGTCCTTGGACTATGCATAAATTGTGATAACACTCCAACTCCATATGCTATGTCAGGCCTGGTTATTGTGGCATAATTGAAAGAGCCTACAATAGATCGATACAAAGTTACATCCTCTAATGGCTCTCCATCAATGGAGCTTAGCTTTACATTAACTTCCATGGGATTTGAAATAGGCTTGCAATGTAGCATCCCAAACCTCTCAAGTAGGTCTAGAATATACTTCCTTTGTATGAGCATAATACCTTCTTCTTTGTATACAACTTCAATGCCAAGAAAATACCTAAGATCTCCAAGATCAGAGATCCTAAACTCCTTTCCAAGCTTTGCCTTGATCTCCTCAATGCCCTTTGTATCATTACCTGTAATGATAAGATCATCTACATACACACACATGTAGACCACAAGTTCTCCTCTTTGTTTGATGAAGAGAGATGGATCCGCCTTGCATTGATTGTAACCACATTTGATCAAATAGTCCACCAATCTTTGGTTCCAAGCCCTTGGAGCTTGCTTTAGGCCATAAAGTGCCTTCTTCAACCTACAAACATGATGTGGAAACTCTTTATGAACAAAACCTAGTGGTTGCTCCATGTATACCTCTTCTTCCAAGTCTCCATTGAGAAAGGCATTCTTGATATCCAATTGGAAGAGCTTCCATCCTTTGCTAGCAGCCATTGCAATGAGTGTCCTAATGGTGCTCATCTTTGCCACGGGGCTGAATGTCTCTTCAAAGTCCACTCCATAGGTTTGTGCAAAACCCTTAGCCACCAATCTTGCTTTGAACCTAGAAATAGATCCATCTGAATTCCTCTTTACTTTATACACCCACTTATTACCTATTACCTTCATGTTCTCCTTCTTGGGCACTAGAGTCCATGTTTGATTTTCCTCAAGTGCGTCGATCTCTTCTTGCATTGCCTCTTCCCATTCGGTGTACCTGCTTGCATCTTCATAGCAATCGGGCTCATGATCTTCTACTAAATTGTTCATATATGCATAATGTGTTGCCATGTATGAATCATAAGTAAACCTTTGAGTTGGATACTTAACTCTAGAAGACTTCCTTTCTTCACCTTTTGGAGGAATAAACCTCCTTTGCCTTGGGAACTTGATCTCTTTCTTTGACGTGGCTTCTTTCTCCATCATGTGTCCTTCATCATCTTCAACTTCATTACCTTCTTCATCCAACTCCACCAATGTTGCTTTGCCTTTGTTGATTGATTGTGCTTCATAGCTTGATGAAGGTCTCCCCCTCCATGGTGAGTTCATGCTTGAACTATCTTCATTGATGGAACACCTTGGGCCGCTTAGCTCTAGGTCGATTTGTTCTTCATCATGTCCATGCTTTTCTTCTTCATAGTCCTGCATACAATCATACTTCTTATACCAAGGGAGTAGCTCATCAAATGCTACATCCCTTGATATCCTCAAGTCCTTTGTATTTGGGTTGAAGCACCTGTAACCTTTATGATCATTTGAATATCCTAGAAACACACACTTTTCTGCCTTTGGTTGTAGCTTGTGCCTCAATTCACTTGGCACATGTACATAACAAGTACATCCAAATATCTTCAAGTGGGAAAGATCAGGTTTCTTACCATAATAGGCTTGATATGGTGTCAAGCCATGGATCCCTGAGGTAGGAGCCCTATTCATTAGATACACGGCGGTATTTGCTGCATCACTCCAAAACATGTTAGGTACATTCATCTCATTAAGCATTGCTCTAGCGATCTCGGCAATGTATCTATTCTTTCTCTCTGCTACTCCATTTTGTTGGGGTGTGTACCTGCATGTTACTTGCCTCTTGATGCCTTGATCCATTAAAAAATCGGAAAACTCATTTGAGAAATATTCTCCCCCTCCATCGGACCTTAGCTTCTTGATATATGTACCTGTTTCCTTCTCTACCATTGCCTTGAATGCTTTGAAACATGTAAACACATCTGATTTGTTTTTGATGAAATAAACCCAAACCATCCTTGTGCAATCATCTATAAAAGTGACAAAGTACTTGTTACCTCCAATGGATTGCTCTTTCGTTGGCCCCCACACATCTGTATGTATCAACTCCAATGGATGTTGGCTTATGTAGCCACTCTTCTTGAATGGAAGTCTCGCTTGCTTCCCTAGTTGACAAGATTCACATAAATGCTTCATACCTTGTCCTTGGAAGTTGGGAAGACCTTCAACCAGCCTCTTGAATTGCATTTCCTTCATTCTTTGTATGTTGATGTGACCTATCCTCTTGTGCCACAAGTCCAACTCCGAAATCCTCTTGTTTCCATATGTGAAGTAGACATGTTGAGTAGAATGAGAATTTACCTCCAAAGTGAAGAGTCTCCCTTGCTTCTTTCCTCTTGCTATGACCTTGTAACCTTGCTTAGGGTTCTCCACAAAGCATCCACCTTTGTTGAACCTTACTTGATAGCCTCTTTCAACCATTTGCCCAACGGACACCAAGTTCTTTGTGATGGTAGGTACATGCAAGACATCCTTGAGACATCTTCCTTCCTCCTTGTCATCCAAAGCTACATCTCCAACATGGGAGATCTCATGGGCTGTATCATCACCTGTTTCTACATGTCCTTTACCTTTGGGAACATGTAGATTAGTAAACCAAGAAGCATTGCAACTCATATGGTTGCTACATCCACTATCAATATACCAAGTGTTATCTACTTTGCTTGAATTCCCATTCATGTGCATCATCAAGAGATTGTCATTTTCTGAACTTGTAGAAGCATAATTACCTTGGCCTTTGTATGAAGAACCTTGATTATAGTTCCTTTGGTTTCCTCCTTGGTAGCAATCTCTAGCATAGTGGCCAAACTTGCCACATATGTAACATCCTTCGCCATCTTGATTCCTGTTTTGTTGATGTCGTCCTCCTCTTCCTCTTGATCTTCCTCTCCCTCTTTGTGATGAGGTGCCTTGGTCATGTCCTTGATTTCTTGAGTGGCCTTGCCTTCCTCCAAACCTTCCTTTGCCCCTTCCTTGTCCTTGTCTTCCTTTGCCCCTTTGATTACCTGCATAGAAAACTTGTGCATCTTTGCTTTTAGTTGAACTTCCACCTATGTTCATTTCTTCGATGACCATGAGAGCAACCAATTGCTCAAAATCGGGAAGATTATCCCTTACATAAACTGAAGTGGTAAAGGGTTTCCACTTCTCATCATCTCTCAAACCATTGAGAGTATAAGCCACAAGATCGTCATCGTCTACGTGGCTTCCAATGGATCCCAATGCATCTGATAACTCCTTGACCTTAAGTATGTAGTCATTTATGCTACTCCCTGAGCTCTTCCTAAGGTTGTTGAGCTCATTCTTGAGTTGGATCTTCCTTGCTTTGGTGCTTGTTGAATAAAGCCTTTCAAGTGTCTCCCATACCTTCATGCTTGAATCCAGGTCTTGGATATGGCCGATCATGCTATTGCTAATGTGTTGGGAAAGAATAAAGATAACCCTCTTGTCTCTTTCATTCCATTCCCTAAAGGCCCTTCTCTGGTCATTGGTTGGATTCTCATCCAACCTAGGTCTTGGTTCACTTCCACTAATCAACCCCCAAAGGCCCTTGCCCATAAGATAGTTGGAGACCCTAAATCTCCATGGTTGATAGTTACCTTTGTCTAGCTTTTCAATTTGAGTGTTGAAGTCTCCCATATCTAGTCTTTGATACTTGACCTAGCCCTTGGCTAATGCTCCAATGTGTGTAAAATGAAAATGAGGCTCTGAGGTTACCTCAATCCAAAGCTTTCCTTAGATGGACACCTTGTGCTCTTGCAAATTTGAGTAGAATAGCTCCCCCTTGATGTGAGCTACCTCCAAGAAGCTTTTGTTGATGCAACTCTTCAACCATCAACTCCAAGAGGTCTTCTTGCTTGTATGTGATACCTCCAAGATGCCCAAATGCTCTGATACCACTGATGGGGGAAGTATCTCAACCCCTAAGCAACGATGAAGCGCGAATGACCTCCACAGGTATCCTTCTTTGACCTCTGCACACCAAAAATGCTCTTACTCAGAGCTTATGCAGAGAACTCCAGTGAGCTTTTGTAGACCTGTAGTAGACACCAAGGGCTTTCCAACAAAACAAATTTCACTTGAAATGGATGCTTACACAAAGAGAAACAATGTCTACAACATGAGCTAGTTGAATGCTCACAACTGCTAGTCAAGCAGAGACCTCACTTCACTCCAGCAAACTTTTCTCAGAGATTATACAGAGAATGAATCTCAAACTTATGTCAACTTTAAAGGACTCTAATAGCTACCCAATGACACCAAAATCATAGCAAATGGATACATAGAGAAGGAGAACGAGCCCTTACAACAGAGAGCAAAATATTTCCAACAGAGCCTACACAATGAGAGAGATATCAATCACACAACTTCACTAAAATGAATGTTGCTCCCAGCTTACTCAGAGAATGCTCCAGAGAATTGGTAAGCATAAAATAGACTCTTATAGCTATCCAATGAGACAAGAATTACATCAAATGGATACCATATGAGGGAGAACCAATGCTAACAACTCAGGGGTAGAGAGTTGCAACACTGCCTGCGCACACACATAGATATGCCTACTAAAAGAAAACAAACAAGCAAGCAAGGGGGTTGCTTAAGCAAGGGGCTTGCTTATCACAACTCCAGCACTTAGTGCTCACTTTACATGAGCTAAAACTCCAAGAAGATGGCCCAAAAGAAGTCGGGATACATGCTCCTTTTATAGTGAGAGGTGTGCCCCTAAAATCTAGGAACTACCTTTCCAAATCAGCCTCCTAACTTGGAGGAATTAGTTGAGATGACTTGGGGAGTGGTTGAGTGACTTTTCTTGATGGAATCTCGTGGCTTTTGGCTTCCTTTGATTGCTCCACATGTCCATAAAAGATTCCCCACGAATTTTTAGCTTGAAGCTTGACTTTTAACATGCAGGTGTTGTCAACACTCGATGGATGTTTTGGGTCGAGCGATTTATGGGAATACTAAAAGGTTATGTGCGACAAAGAGCAAAACCAGAAGGATCCATGGCAAAGGGTTGGATGCTTGAAGACTGCATGTATGACGTTAGTGAGTACCTTGAAAGAGTTCAGGACCAACGAGTCTTCTTCAAAAATAACAGATGAGGTATTATCACGTAAGGGGGTTCAATTCTTATTTACCTTTCAAGAAAAAAATGATGTTTCTACTTTTGTAGCATATAATAGCTAATGCATGCAAGCATTCCTTAGCGATTACGAGGAACTTCAAAGTCTCTGAAGTAAAAGGCGAAAAAACAAAAGATCTAGACGTAATCTCGATAATAATGAGATTACAGATATACTTTCTTTCAGGGATTGGCTATATATTTCGTTTGCAACGTGCCAACGCAAATAATGAAGAAATCTCAGATGAGCAAAGAGAGTTAATGATAGGTTGTGAATGAGAGGTAATTTTATTAAAATAATATTTTATTTTTTTCATATATGTATATTAGTTTCTATTTACTAATTGAATTTATTTTGCAGGCTCGAATGTTCACTAATATGTGGGCTTTTGGACAGCATATTAGAATCAAAGCCATTGATTCTTTACCTAAAACACAAGATTCTAGTATTGTTGCTTCTTTCAAGCAACTATTACGTGCTATCTCAAAAGACACGAACATTATAGATAACAAACTTGGTTACGTAGGAACTATTGTTGGTATCTACGAAATTTCATTTCGTACATTCAAACAGGTAGAAAAAAGTTTATATATTTTTTTTAGAGTTAGTTATTTTTTTAAGCACCTAATAATGGGTTTTTGTTGTTATATATTTTGATAGGTCATTTTGAAGGTTGACTGGTTTCGAGCAGAGTATAAAGGTAGTAATTCTACATTAAGAAAGGAATTATCTACGTTTTGGGCAATTGATTCTTCCAAGGTAATGCGATCTACTAAAGAACCATATATTCTTCCTAGGCATATTGAACAAGCATTTTTTTATAAAAACACAGATGCTCATCCTTGGTGGCAAGGCATTCATGTGCAACCTAGAGGTAGGTCATTGTTTGAACAGTTTATTGTTAGAGAGATCGAAGAAAGTCCTCTTGATTATTCAGCATCAGATACTGATACATCAACATCTGAAATAGAAATTAGAATCATTATACGTGATAATGATACTAATCTTTTTGATGAAGAGGATAATTCGCTACATGCTAATTCTACTGATGAGGAAGAGGAATTACCAAAAATAGATATTAATCCATCAATAGATGATGTGATTCATGAGAACATAGATTTAACAATAGAAGAAATAAATGAAATTAATAAGGATAATGAAGATGAGACTATATTGATGTCTTACCAAAATGATGGCAATAATGAAAACATATGAGCAGATTAGATAGTAAATTCTACTCTAGTTATCGATCAATAACTTGAAGTTTCTGAATGGATATCAGATAATAGGTTTTTTTTATTAACTTGAATAACGATGAATCCTACTAGAGAGATGAAATCATCTTCTTCTAAGTTAGAACATGAAGCTTGGGGGTATGCCTAATTATTTTATATATAGCTTTATCTTCAAGGAGCAAATTTTTATCATGTATGTATGCATATGTGTGTGTATTCATGTGTATTATATGTATACATATGTTAGTATGCATATATATGTATTTCATGTATATGTATGTGTTTGCATGTGTGTGATATATGTATACATGTGTTAAATATGCATATGTGTATATATGCATATGCATTTATGTAAAATATTCATGGATTCATGTAATATATGCAAGTGTTTATAATTGTGTACATGTATATATGTATATGTGTCTATGTGTAAATATGTACATGTAAATATGTATGCATGTATATATATGTTTATGTGTGCATGTAGGCATGTATATGTGATGTGTACATGTATATATGTATATATGTCTATGTGTAAATGTGTACATGTAAATATGTTAGTATGTATATATATATTTATGTGTGCATTTAGGCATGTATGTGTGATGCATAATATATCTACTCCATTTTATATTTATGTATCCTATCTACAAGATGTGTATATATCTTTACATATATTATGATCCTCGTTGATTCGAGTAGCTATATATAAGGGCATAAGGTTGGGAGGAGAGACATCTCTTTAGTAGGACATCGGAGGTGTACATATAGTTCAAACATATGGCTAAAAGGTTGAATTCACTACAACATATGAGGGGCATACCGACGTTGCCCATACCAATGGTCACCCCTCGGCGTCGGTATGACCGTTGAAAATACTTGAAAAACCACGGATGCAATACCGATGGTCATTTAATCATCGGTATACACGACGTCGGTATGAGCACCAGTATAGGCATCGGTACTTTACTATAAGTTACCGACGCTTATACTGATGCTTATACTGACGCTCATACCGACGCTCATACCGACGCTCATACCGGTCACTTATACCGAGGCCACTTTTAACCGGGTCCCAAAGCAAAAATTCGACATCTACTTGCATTTTGAACCAAAGTTTGCTACTGTCGAGTTTGCGCGCGCAAAGTACATTCCGAACCTATTGTGTACACACATCTCTCTCTTTCTCTCTCTTTCTCTCTCTCTCTCTCTCTTTCTCTCTCTCTCTCTTTCTGTACATCTCTGTTTCTTTAGATCTGAAATTTTGGTAAGAATTGCACATACTGTAGCACCCTTTCTCTTTCATTTTGTTTTCCCTTTTCTAATTTCTCTTCTCTTTCGTTTTGTAGGAGCTTTTTGGCATCAAATCTTTGGGATTCGACGAAGGGCAACATTAAGTGGACCTTGATGACAACGCTCCAAACAATTACATCGATGTAAGTGATGGTTTTGTTTTCGATTGATATAGAGTGAGATAGAGAGAGAGATGAAAGAAAGAGAGAGATATAGAGAAACATAAAGAGAGATAGAGAGAGAAAGAAAGAGAGAGAGAGATGAAAGAGAAAGAGAAAGAGAAACACACATATACATACATACATGCATATTACATACAAACATGCATATTACATACACACATGCATATTAGATACACACATGCATATACATACACACATATATTCATTCTCATACTCACATACATACATACATGTATATACACATATACATACACACATGTACACACACATGTACACACACATGTATACATACACACATGCATATGCATACATACATACACACATATTTGCATGTACACACACATACATACATACACACATGCATATTACATACACACTCACATATGTATACACACATGTGTGCATGCACACATGCATATGCATACATACATACACACACATATGCATGTACACACACACATACATACATACACACATGCATATTACATACACACACACATATATATACACACTCACATATGTATACACACTCACATATGTATACACACACATGCATACATGCACATACACATACACACACATCACATATACATACACACATACACACATATACATGTTTTAGGGTTAGGGTTTATGAATTTCTCTTCTCCTTTGTTCTGCAGGAGATTTTTCGCATCAGTTCTTTGGAATTCGACGAAAGAAAACATTAAGTGGACTTTGACGACAACGCTCCAAACAATTACATCAATGTAAGTGATTGTTTTGTTTTCGATTCATATAGAGTGAGATAGAGAGAGAGAGAGAGATGAAAGAAAGAGATAGATACATACACACATATTTGCATGTACACACACATACATACATGCATACACACATGCATATTACATAGACACACACATATAAATACACACTCACATATGTATACACACACATATGTGCATACACATGTATATGCATACATACATACACACATATGCATGTACACACACACATACATACATACACACATGCATATTACATACACACTCACATATGTATACACACACATATGTGCATACGCACATGCATATGCATACATACATACACACACATACATACATACACACATGCATATTACATACACACACACATGTTAATACACACTCACATATGTATACAAACTCACATATCTATACACACACATGCATACATGCACATACACATACACACACATCACATATACATACACACATACACACATATACATGTTTTAGGGTAAGGGTTTTAGGATTAGGGTTTATGAATTTCTCTTTTCTTTTGTTTTGCAGGAGATTTTTGGCATTGATTCTTTGGAATTTGACAAGAGATGATGTCAATTGGGCTTTGACGAGAGTGTTCAAATGAATTACATCGATGTAAGTGATTGTTTTGTTCTTTATTATAAATAGAGATAGAGAGAGAGAGAGAATAAGAGAGAGAGAGGGCGAGAGAGAGAGATGAAAGAGAGAGAGAGAGAGAGAGAGAGAGATAAAGAGAGAGATATAGATAGAGAGAAAGAGAGAGACATAGAGATACATACACACAAATGCATACATATTACATACACATATGCATATGCATATGCATATGCATATGCATACATACACACACATATACATGCATACACGTGTACAGACACATGCATACATGCACATACACATACACACACATCACATATACATCCACACAAACACACATATACATGTTTTAGGGTTAGGGTTTTAGGATTAGGGTTTTTTTACTTTTACACATATACACACATAATACATACACACATGCACACATATACACATGCATACACACATACACATACACATACACATACACATACATACATACATACACACACATGCATACATACATACAGACACACATACATACATACATACACACATACACATAGAGAGAGAGACAGAGATTCACATGCACACACATGCATACATACAAACACGTGACGTATACATACACACATATGCATGTTTTAGGGTTAGGGTTAGGGTTTTTGGCTTTTACATATATACACACATGCATACACACATATACACATATGAACACATAATACATATGCACATACACATATATATACACGTGCATACACACATACACACACACATACACACACACACACACACACACACATATATATATATATATATATATATATATATATATATATATATACATGCATGCACACATACACATATGTGACATATACATACACACATATGCATGTTTTAGGGTTAGGGTTTTTGGATTTTACATATATACACACATGCATGCACACATATACACATATAAACACATAATACATATACACATACACATATATATACACATGTATACACACATACACACATACACACATATACATGTTTTAGGTCTAGGTCCTCAAAATTAGGGTTTTAGGATTTTTACATAGATACACATATGCATATACACACATACACATATATATATTCACCTACACTTATATATACACAAGCATACACACATACACCTGTTTTAGGTCTAGGTCTTTAGGATTAGGGTTTTAGAGTTTTTACACATGTAGATAAATATTTACACATATAGAAATATACACACATAATACATGTACACATACACATGTATATACATAGGCAGACACACATATACATGTGTTCTAGTTTTTGTTTATAAATATCATCTCTATGTGTCCCATTTCTTTGTACACAATTCATGATTCATTTTGCTCATGTCTTTTGTATTTGAGAGTATGTTTTGCTTTATCAAATCTTTTTTTTGTTGCCTGTCATACATGTCACATGTACTTGGGTTTTTCTTGGGCAGAGTGGAGTGTCTTTTGCTACAAAATAGCATGGGAATGTTGTTGTAGCAAGAGACAACACACTCTGGCCAAAACCATTTTCAGATATGGTCGTCGGTATAGGGGACGGTATAAGGGTCAGTATCCCGAGGCACATACCGATGCTTATACCGACTATTTTGCCCAGGGGCATACCATGGCTTATACCGTCGCTTATACCCTCGCTTATACCGATTCATATACCGATGCGTATACCGACGCATATACTGATGCTTATACTGACACTTATACCGACGCTTTGGTTCCGATGCCTACATCGACCCTTACACCGACGTCGGGGCAAAATTGCGCCCGTTCATTTTCCTCGGTAGAAGCCTCGGTATGCGCCTGATATGTTGTAGTGATTAGAGTTTTTTAATTAGGGATTTGAAAACCCTAGTATCAAAATTAGTGTTTTCAATTTAGGATTTTTGAAATAAGATTTATTTATTTATTTATTTATTTATGTGTATGCATGTGTTGTGTATGTATGTGTATCTATATGTGCATATGCATGTGTTTTGTGTGTATATATGCATGTGTATATGTATATATGCATGTAATATGAATATATGAGTCTATGTGTGTTTACATATGATTATGCATGTGTATGTGTATGTGAGTATGTGTACGTGTATGTGAGTATGTGCATGTGTCTATGTGTATTCATTATATGTGTGTAACATTGCATGTGTATGTGTGTGTAAAAATGTGCATGTATGTGTTTGTATGTATAAATGTGCATGTATATGTATATGTGTGTAAATGTGCATGTATGATGTATATGTGTGTGTATGCATGTATTTATACCTCTAGTCTCACTCTCTCTCTCTCATATACGTACATACATGCATAAACACAAATACTCATATCCACATATATATACATAAAAGCAGTGCATACCGTGCATTGTCGCGACGATGAGCCATAAGTGTCCGCATCTCTTTTAGACACCACTTAAGCGACCATCTTGTCCCAAACTCTGTCTCAAGTGAACTAAGTACGTATTTTTTATCCCTCTCATCATGCTCACTACAAAAATAAAAAACATAATGTAAATAAAACATAAGATATTTATTTCAATTAATATGTAAAACTTTTACTTACTTCC
Source organism: Ceratopteris richardii (assembly GCA_020310875.1). Taxonomy (NCBI): domain Eukaryota; kingdom Viridiplantae; phylum Streptophyta; class Polypodiopsida; order Polypodiales; family Pteridaceae; genus Ceratopteris; species Ceratopteris richardii. The sequence goes on from CM035412.1 coordinate 6,871,212, forward strand.
ACGGTACGTGGACAAAGCACAGGTAAGAGTCACATAGTGCCTACATTCTTCTTTTGAACTCCAATCCATTCTCTATGTACACAATGTTCCCCTCTGGCTCTATGTCGCACTCTAGTCCTAAGGTGCCTATGCATGTCCGCATAGGCAACTCTTCTCTGCTATCACATGCTGGAGGTGGTATAGGTGTCCTGAAAATAGATAGATAGAAATAAATAAAAATATGTGTTATAATATCATTAAAAGAGTTTATGAAAAAAAACATACCTATGAGCAGATAGCTCTCTTCCTGCATGTGGAGCCGCAGAAGAGTTCTTCTCTGATCGCTGGGTAAGCATTTAGATCGTATAATCTAGCTCCTCATCAGACATCTCTGAGTAATCACGCATTATGGCCCCTAGAGTATCAGACGGAACTCTTGCTCTCATAAGACTTTTTATGAGAGTGAGTTTCTCCTTTCTCTCTCTACTGGGATCCATAATACCTAACATATAAAACAAAATGGTTAGAAATCAATATATATACGTGTACATATGTAAGTGTGTATGCATTAAGTATGTGTATGTATGCATGTGTGTGTATGTATGTGCGTGTATATGTGTGTATGTGTGTATGCATGTGTATGTGTGTGAATGCATGTGTATGTGTGTGTATGCATCATTATGTGTATATGTGTCTATGTGTTTATGTGTGTGTATATGTGTGTGTGTATGTATGTGTAAATGTGTGTGTGTATGTATGCATGTATGTATGTATGTATGTATGCATATGCATTATGTATGTATATATATGCATGTATGTGTATGTGTGAGTATGTCTCTCTATGTGTGTGTATGCATATATGTGTGTATGTATGCATATATGTGTGTATGTGTGTGTGTGTGTATATGTGTTTGTATGTGTGCATGCATGTGTATGTGTGTGTATGCATCATTATGTGTGTATGTGTCTATGTGTGTTTGTGTGTGTATGTGTGTGTGTGTGTGTCTATGTGTATGTGTGTGTGTCTATGAGTGTGTATGTGTTTATGTGTATGTATGTATCTATGTGTGTGTATGTGTCTATGTGTGTATGTGTATGCATGTATGTGTATGCATGTATGTGTATGCATGTATGTATGCATATGTGTGTGTATGCATGTGTATGTGTGTGTATGCATCATTATGTGTGTATGTGTCTATGTGTGTATGTATATGTGTTTGTTGTCTATGTGTATGTGTGTGTCTATCAGTGTGTATGTGTTTATGTATATGTATGTATCTATGTGTGTGTATGTGTCTATGTGTGTATGTGTATGCATGTATGTATGCATATGTGTGTGTATGCATCATTATGTGTGTCTATGTATGCATGTGTATGTGTGTATGCATCATTATGTGTGTATGTGTCTATGTGCGTATGTGTGTGTATATGTGTGTGTGTATCTATGTGTATGTGTGTGTGTCTATGAGTGTGTATGTCTTTATGTGTATGTATGTATCTATGTGTGTGTATGTATCAATGTGTATGTGTGTGTGTCTATGAGTGTGTATGTGTTTATGTGTATGTATGTATCTATGTGTGTGTATGTGTATGCATGTATGTATGCATATGTGTGTGTATGCATATGTATGTGTGTCTATGCATCATTATGTGTGTATGTGTGTGTGTATGCATTATGTATGTCTATGTAATCATGTGCATTATGTATGCATATAAGTATATATGTATGCATATGCATATGCATTATGTATGCATATGTGTGTATGTGTGTGTATTCATATGTGTGTGTATGCATTATGTATGTGTATGTAAGCATGTGCATTATGCATGTAAGTATGTATGTATGCATATGCATATGCAATATGTATGCATGTATGTGTATGTTTGTTTATGTCTCTCTATGTGTGTGTATGCATATATGTGTGTGAATGTGTGTGTACATGTGTCTGTATGCGTGTATGCATGTGTATGTGTGTGTATGCATCATTATGTGTGTATGTGTGTGTATATGTGTGTGTATGTGTGTGTGTCTATGTGTATGTGTGTGTATCTATGAGTATGTATGTGTTTATGTGTGTGTATGTGTCTATGTGTGTATATGTATGTGTGTGTGTATGCATCTATGCATGTGCATTATGTATGCATGTAAGTATGTATGTACATTGTATGCATATGCATATGCATTATGTATGCATATGTATGCATGTATGTGTTTATGTGTGTATGTCTCTCTATGTGTGTGTGTATGCATATATGTGTGTGTATGTGTGTATGTGTGTATGTGTGTGTATATGTGTCTGTATGTGTGTATGCATGTGTATGTGTGTGTATGCATGTGTATGTGTGTATGTGTGTATGTGTCTATGTGTGCATGTGTTTGTGTATATGTGTGTGTATGTGTGTGTGTCTATGTGTTTGTGTGTGTATCTATGAGTGTGTATGTGTTTATGTGTGTATGTGTCTATGTGTGTGTATGTGTTTATGTGTGTATGTGTATGCATGTATGTATGCATATGTATGTGTATGCATGTGTATGTGTGTGTATGCATCATTATGTGTGTATGTGTCTATGTTTGTATGTTTCTATGTGTGTATGTGTTTGTGTATATGTGTGTGTATGTGTGTGTGTATGTGTATGTGTCGCTACGCATCTATGAGTGTGTATGTGTTTATGTGTGTGTATGTGTCTATGTGTCTATGTGTGTATGTGTCTATGTGTGTATGTGTATGCATGTATGTATGCATAGGTTTGTGTATGTGTGTGTATGCATTATGTATGCATATGTGTGTGTATGCATTATGTATGTGTATGTATGCATATGTATTATGTATGCATATGTATGCATGCATGTGTATGTGTGTGTGTCTCTCTATGTGTGTGTGCGTATGCATATATGTGTGTGTATGTGTGTATGTGTGTGTGTATATGTGTGTCTATGTGTGTATGCAATGGTGTATGTGTGTGAATGCATCATTATGTGTCGATGTGTCTATGTGTGTGTGTATATGTGTGTGTATGTGTGTGCGTGTCTATGCGTATGTGTGTGTGTCTATGAGTGTGTATGTTTGGATGTGTGTGTGTATGAATGTGTGTCTATGAGTGTGTTTGTTTGGATGTGTAAGTGTATATGTGTATCTAGGTGTGTATGCATGTGTATGTGTGTGAATGCATCATTATGTGTGTCTATGAGTGTGTATGTTTGTGTATGTGTGTGTATGCATTATGTATGCATGTATGTGTATGTGTGTGTATGTCTCTCTATGTGTGTGTGTATGCATATATGTGTGTGTATGTGTGTACGTGTGTGTGTACATGTGTGTCTATGTGTGTATGCATGTGTATGTGTGTGAATGCATCATTATGTGTGTATGTGTCTATGTGTGTATGTGTGTGTGTCTATGTGTGTGTATGTGTGTGCGCGTCTATGTGTATGTGTGTGTGTCTATGAGTGTGTATGTTTGGATGTGTGTGTGTATGAATGTGTGTCTATGAGCGTGTATTTTTGGATGTGTAAGTGTATATGTGTGTCTATGTGTGTATGCATGTGTATGTGTGTGAATACATCATTATGTGTGTCTATGAGTGTGTATGTTTGGATGTGTGTGTGTGTATATGTGTGTCTATGTGTGTATGCATGTGTATGTGTGTGAATGCATCATTATGTGTGTATGTGTCTATGTGTGTATGTGTGTCTATGTGTGTGTGCGTCTATGTGTATGTGTGTGTGTCTATGATGTCTGTGTGTATGAATGTGTGTCTATGAGTGTGTATGTTTGGATGTGTGTGTGTATATGTGTGTCTATGTATGTATGCATGTGTATGTGTGTGAATGCATCATTATGTGTGTCTATGAGTGTGTATGTTTGGATGTGTGTGTGTATATGTGTGTCTATGTGTGTATGCATGTGTATGTGTGTGAATGCATCATTATGTGTGTATGTGACTATGTGTGGATGTGTGTGTATATGTGTGTGTATGTGTGTGCACATCTATGTGTATGTGTGTGTGTTTATGAGTGTGTATGTGTTTATGTGTGTGTATGTGTCTATGTGTGTGTATGTGTCTATGTGTATATGTGTGTATGTATGCATATGTGTGTATGTCTGTGTATGCATTATGTATGCATATGTGTGTGTATGCATTATGTATGTGTATGTATGCATGTGCATTATGTATGCATATGCATTATGTATGTGTATGTATGCATGTGAATTATGCATGCATATGTGTGTGTATGCATGTAAGTATGTATGTATGTACGCATATGCATATGCATTATGTATGCATATGTGTGTGTATGCATGTAAGTATGTATGGATGTATGCATATGCATATGCATTATGTATGCATGTATGTGTATGTGTGTGCATGTCTCTCTATGTGTGTGTGTATGCATATATGTGTGTGTATGTGTGTATGTGTGTATGTGTGTGTGTGTATGCGTGTGTGTATGATTGTGTGTATGTGTGTGTGTGTATGTGTCTGTGTATGTGTGTGTATATGTATGTGTATATGTGTGTGCATGTGTATGCATTATGCGTGCATGTTGTATGCAACCTTATTTGTGTATGTGTGTATATGTGTGTGTATTTGTGTGTATGTGTGTGTGTGTCTATGTGTATGTGTGTGTGTGTGTCTATGTGTGTATATGTGTGTGTACATATGTATGTGTGTGTAAGTGTGTGTGTGTGCGCATACCTGCTTGCTGTTAGTTTGTGCGGCCCTCTCTCTCTCGCGCGTGCTCTCTCTCTCTCTCAGTCTCTTCTTGCTCGCATCCAAGTCCCGGCACAAATGTGACGGGAGAAATCAAAATTTTTTTTTTTACATTCCAAAGCATTGCATATGTGATGCTCTGCAGTTTGCCAACGTCGCTCAATCCATCGCTAAGAAGCGACGGGATTAGCGACGCTCTTAATTAGCATCGCTTATGTGACGAGGGTCGGGAAAAAAAAATCAAAATTTCTACAGTCGCTCATGCGATGACCTCGTCGCATAAGTGACGGTTCCCATTTTTTTTCCAATTCGGGGGCGTCCCTACGCCCCCCTTTTTCTTGTAGTGTCGTCATCAATCTAAGAGTAGAAAAAAAAACTCTGATATGAATCTCCGAGACCCTTATGAATAGTTTGCACAAGCATCTAGCAAGACATTATGAGTGGAGATCAACTCCTTCACATCTTTATTCTTTCTCAAAAACATATCCATACCTATACTCACGCTCCAAATGTTTACAGAGGTACGCACCACGAGCCTCATTTCTTACACGATGTAAAGTTATAACTGTGTCCCATGTATCCTTTGTTATCTTGCAAGGGAGAATATGAGGGATAATGGCATGTTTGATAGACAAAGCTATCAATGCATGTGCCTGAGCATCATTTCCATCTCAACAAAGATCCTCTATAGTAGGTGCAACAATAACTGCAGTATGTCCATGATACTGAAGGTCATCATCTTCAATGCGGTCTATATCAAATACTCTATTTAAAGGGTAGTATGAATGTTTTCAACACCTAGCACAATATTCCAAAACATTTTTTCTACCAATATACAATGCATCATAAATTCCCACAATGGTTAGTTAGTACGATTAAAAATATCATCAACATTCAATATATGGAATACATCATTTCTTTGAACCATGCAAAGTGACTAAATACTCTAATGTGAAAAAATAGTTGTATCTCAAAATGTTGAACAAAAACATGCTATCAATATCTCCTAAACATGTAGCAGACTTTGAGGCACTTGTACTCGTGAACCGAAACTTGTATACATGGTTTGCACAAAAGGAAAAAGTTTCTTGCACACTCGTGATAGTGCATTTGGAGGCCAAAAGGAGCTAAGATTCAAATTTCAACACCACAAAGGCAAGACATTATGAACTGTTAATTGCGTCATGTATGATCACCAATTTTCATAAGATTCTAAGGCTATGATCAGAGGGTTATTGATGATGTCTTAGCTGAAGTGAGAACTTTCTCAAATCAGAGAGCCAATTTGTTGGGATGGCACATGCATTGATAGCATTGTCTATCAAACATGTGAATTCCTCACATTGGCTCTTGCAGAATAGCTAAGGATGTTTGGGATACACTTACCACTTTATACAAGGCAAGTAATGAGGCTTGTATTGCTTACCTCTGAAGAGAGTTGGAGAGTGAGCACATGAATGAAGGAGATTCCTTGGACAGTTTTCAGACAAAGATCAAAGATTTGAATGAACAGTTGATTTTTGCTAATGAAGTCTTGTCTCAAAGATCACTTGTGCAGACTCTTCTGAATGGTCTTTTGGATTCATATCATAGTTTTGCTTCTACTCTTCGTTTGATGATGAAAGAAAATCCAAATGCCTTGATATTTGAGGAGTTCCTCTCTATTCTCTTGCAGGAATATCAATCTAGGTAGAACAGTTCTATTATGTGTGTTATAGAATATGCTTTCCTATCTAGTCAAAAGGGCAAAGGTAAATGGATCTCTTCTAGTAGTAAGCAAAAATTAGCTGATTCGGCACAATTGAAGAAGGAAGACAGAGAAGAGACGAAAAGAAAAAAGCAGCAATTGTTTTGCAAATACTATAAGGGAAATGATCATGTAATAAAGAAATGTCCCAAACTAGCTACTAAAGAGGAAAGGAAGAAAGAAGCTGGAATGGTTGTTGTAGAGGCTTCTACACCCAGAACAGAGTGTGCAACTTGTGTAGAATGAAGCATGGTCATTACCATTGTTTGTAGTTATGACCCATCTTCTTATGAACAGTGTATGTCTGCAGTAGACTCAAATGTTTGGTACTTTGATAGTGGGGGCATAAAACATATGTTAGCAGCAGACAAGGGAGTCAACGAAGATCTTGCAAATAGGCCAGTAATTTTCCTCATGAAGAAGCAAGTACGAGCACTCACGTAGATCTAGCACTAAGGCAACCTTTAAATTTTCAACTCCTTTACACCCATTCAAAGTGATTTTCATCACTAAACACCATTGTAAATACCAATTCATCTTTTTGTAGCTCCATTTTGTGCAAGCCAAGGAGTCCTTGAGCTTGAGGAGCTTTAGAAGTATCTACCTGCCAAATTTCGTATTTTTTAGATATCGTTTGAGCCCTCAAATAAGCCCTGGAACCTAATTTTTAACTAGGCCGGACACTAGGTCTCGACAGGGCCAAAACTTAGCCAAAAACTATAAAAAGAGCTAGAGAGCTCATTTTTGAGGTTAGATTGTAATTGAAACAAACTTGTAAGAGCTTTTGAAAGTAATCTAAGAACTCCATTGATTCTCCCTCTTTGTCTTGCCGTGTGTGCGCGTGTGTGTATGTGTGTGCATGCTAGTGTGCTTCTCACTCACGCACTTGTGCCGCCACTTGCTCGAGGTCTTCATACCATCCTCACGTCTTCCCGGATTGACAATTAAAGGAGGTGCTACTCATCACTGAGCTACACCAAATTTTGGCGCCGTTGCCGGGGATCGAGCTTTGAGGACGAGCGTGTGATGGTAAGACGTAGAGTTGACGCGTTGGAGTTGTAGGTATTTTCTTCACTCTCATCGATTTTCTTTTACTTTCTTCTCCATCTTCATTTCCATCATCATCATCACCATCTCCCACCTCCATCTCCATCATCGCGAAAATTTCTGTTTTTTGATCATATCACCTTCCCCACCTCATCTCCCTCATTTCACTTGTGAGAGAGAGCGAGAGAGCGATATTGTGTGTGCGGATTTTGCATGTTTCTTGAGTTTCATTGCAGGTTCTTGCCGTATCATCATCCCCAGCTTCCTGCGCAGGTATGAAAATCATCGAAACTGTCTCGCGGTCGCAGGCTTCTGTCGATCGCGACTGACAGAAATTTTTGGCTTTTCACAAAATTGAGTGCACCACTAGAACAAGCACAAGGAGCACATCCTAAAACATTAAAAACAGTAGAAAAATTCCGAGGTTTTCTGTCAATCGCGACTGACAGCCTCTGTCAATCGCGACCGACAGACCTTGTCAATCGCGACCGACAGACCCTGTCAATCGCGACCGATAGACCTCCACGATCGACTGACTGCCACGTAGGACCCTGTCAATCGCGATTGATACCGTCGATCGCGATCGACAGCCACGACCGACACCTCTGTCAATCGCGATTGACACCGTCGATCGCGATTGACTGAAATTCCGCGATTGATTGACTTTTGCGCGTAGCCACGTGTCCATCGCGACCGATAGGCCACCGATTGACTGAAATCTCGGCGAAAAATCCGGAAAACGTGTCGATCGCGATTGATACCGTCGATCGCGATTGACAGCCACGATCGACTCTGTCGATCGCGATTGACACTGTCGATCGCGATTGACACTGTCGATCGCAACTGACAGCCCCGACGGACACCTCTGTCAATCGCGATTGACAGACCTGTCGATCGCGATTGACAGGCTTTTCGGCCAAAAATTAGGGTTTGATTTTGTTCAAAAGTTGGGATAATTTTGGGGCAAAATAGTCAATCTATTAGCATTTTGGGAGGTTCCTACACTTGTGATTTGGAGAAAATCCTAGGATCTGTCGGCCAGATTGAATCTTGATTTAACCCCCTAAACCCTGAACAGTCATAACTTCTTCATACGAGATCAATTTTTTGAGCTCTAGGGCTTGTTGGAAAGCTCGTGGCATATACTACACGCCCTCAACTGTTTTTTATAAAGATAATGCATTGATTTTCAGATAGGGTATTTTGAATTTGACCATACCCAGGGGGATCAAAGTCAGGGGTCCTTAGGATTGTTTTCTTGAAAATCACTATGCAAGTTTGTGTTTGTGCTACAGGAATGAAAATAATTGGTTCTGTCTTTGGAACTTAAATCTCAAAGCTAACTTTGGAACTCTTACAGATCTATTGAGAGCATCGAAAGGCGTTCTAAGCAAGTGTAAGTGCGAGCTTGGGAACACATTTCCTGGGCACTCAAGGGCAACCGAACAGGAAACAAAAGGTTGGAAACTTTTAACCCCCTCTGTCAATTCATAGCCTAGGCTAAGAACGACTAGAGGTAGGAGTAAGTCAGGGTGACGATAGGCAGGTATCAAGTTGAAGACTGCCTAAAAACTCAAGTTCAAGCTAAAAACCTAATCCCTGTACTGTCGATAACATAAAGGAAAAGGACCTAACGTGGAACGATCAACCTAAAAGCACGAAGAACATTCAAGTATTCCTGACGACGTAATATCAGACAAGACCTTAAACACGAGGAATAACTAAAAAGAACCAAGCGACTTATGTAAAGTAACCAGCAACGAGGTTGTACTCTGGGCAAAGAATTGGGCTACTTAGATAGGCATATGAACCTTAGATCAGGACGACATTTAGTAAGGGAGAGACAAAGCCTTAGGTCTTCAGAGGCTAGTGTTAACCACACTGCTAGGTCTTGGGCCCAGTAGTTGAGCCACCACTCGTACTACCCTAGCTCTGAGACCAGTGAGTCAGAGATGTCTCAAGGCATGGACAGGCCTACGGGAAGTTCAAGAATGCCATATTTGTACAGGGTAGAAGGCCCTTACAAAACACAGCTGGAATACCTTAGGACCAACCGATTAGGTGCTAGCATCTATGAGGACGGCCTAGGAAGATCTGTGGTACAGATTAAGAATCTTGATCAATCCATAGGACTAGAGCACCCAGCAGTCAAGTTTGAAAATGGTACATACCTGGACAAAGAAGAAACCATATATGTAGTCACTAGTCACCCAGATAGGACAGATGAATTTGGGAATGTAATCTCAGAAGCGGACTTAGGTGACTTGGAACAAGGAAACATGGGTGTAGAACCTAGAACCCCTCGAGGCAAATCTGTTCTCACTAGGATTATCACACCGGAATGGATTCCCCAGGATAATAAGAGCATAGAGTTGCTCCTCAATCGAGAAACTGACGAAGCCTTTTGGAGGTATAAAGCTAATCAGCCAACTGATATAGGAACTATCAGGATCTATGAGTTTAAGGATCCGGATAGCCCAGGTAGACTGACCTACTTAGATCACACTTCGGAAAGGATCTTTGTGGTGACAGAAAATGATAGGCATGCTTACACTTGGAAGGGTGAATTCATTTTCCCCCAACCAAGATCGAATGTATCCTATGGTCATCCGGGAGCTGGAACATCCCAAGCTCATGGAACTCAAAGAGACAGAAGTAGAGATAGACCAGAAGTAAGCTTTGCCAACCCAATGGGCAGAGAAAGAGCGAGGACGGAGACGAATCGAGTAGAACCTGAGATACTTAGAGCTCACAGGAACCAAAGAAATGTGGATGGATTTCCTCTGCCGAGACCTAGAGAGCACACAAGAACGTTGAGACCGACCCAGCTAGTTAAGTCCATGAAGAATTACTTTGATGGCACAGGAGATCCCTATGATCATGTGGCGGAGTTCAAGCAAGTCTTGAGAGCTGAACAAGTGGAGGATCTATTCACGCAGTACAATGCCTTCGGTCTAACCCTTAGGAACACAGCACTCACATGGTTTCAGCCACTGGATGAGCGACAGTTCAGGAGCATAGACCAACTCCTAGAAGCTTTCATTGTAGAGTTCTCTAAGAGTGGCATAAGACACAATACCTCCTCATTGATTCACAGCTTCAAACAGACTCCCCAAGAGACTGTAAGATTGGCAGGAAGAAGATTTAGACAATATCTCGAAAGATGCCCTGTTTCGGAGCTACCCACATCTGCCAAACAAGTAGCCTTATTCCTTGATGGATTGCTGAGTACAAAATTGAGATCCTATGTGTATCTGAAGGACCCTAGGACTATAGAAGAGTGTGTACGCATGTGCATTGACATTGAAGATAACCTAGGGGAAGAACTAGAGCTCTCCAAAATCTACAAAGATTCAGATAGTGCATCTAGTCACTCTTCCACGCAATCCACATCAATTGAGGAACTCGCAGAGAAAGTAGCTCAAAAATTAGGTGTAACTAGCAAACAAATCCCAAGGTTTGCCCCTGTGAAAAGGTGCTATACATGCGGTGGTGACCATATGGCAAACGTGTGCCCCATTATGGCTCAACCCCAGGTCAATCCAAATAGCCAATATTGCACCATAGAACGAAGGTACACCAATCATACTGCACAAGATTGCCCATACAACAAGCAGGCAGTTAGGCAACCCTACCCTCAGCTCTACCAACAAGGCAGATACCAGAACCAGAATCCACCACCACAATATGCTAGACCCCAACAAACCTACCAACCACAATATCAGGCCCAACAAAGACCCCAACCGGTGCTAGTTCAACAGCCTCCAAACCCAGCTAATGTGATTCCGATAAAGTATGCTGTTGCAGAAGAAAACCTGAATAGGGCCATAGTACCAGTAACCCCATTGATTTCAGAAAGTGACCCGAGTGACCATAGCTTTGATTCTACACATGTCGATAGTCCCCAGGCTTACTACATGCAGTCTCCAGAACATGGTGAGTCCTACTATAGTGAAGAGCCAAATGAAATAAGTTGGGAGTCAGATTACACGAATGTCATGTATGCAAACCCCAACCCTAGGCCTCAACCTAGGCAAGTAAGACCTCCATTCCCAAGAGGACCATGCTACAGATGCCAAGGAGATCACCTCATTCGTGATTGCCCCTTACCTCCACCCACACAACCCCAGTCAGTGATGATCCAAGGCTTTTGCCAAGATTGCGGAAAAGAGCATCTCTTACGAGATTGCCCTAAAAATCCTAATAATATGCCAAAAATCACTCCCATTAATGTGATTGGGTTGGTTGTAGATTCCTCAGGAAGTGTCACTTCCACTGCACCAGTACAGGTAGTCACTAGAGCTCAGGCATTGCAGCAAAACCAAGGGGCAAGCCAGGAAAAGAACCCAGAGGCTAGTGAAACCGAGAGCATAACAAAGAAAAGGACTAGAGCGTGGAAAGATAGTCGGGAAAGAATGAAAAGACAATGGGCTAAAAAGATGAGTGAACTTGAGGAAAGCATAAGAGAAACCAAAGCCAAGATAACTGAACTCACATCTCAAACTCCCTCTCACACTACCCCACCACCACATTTCCCATCGCCATCCGACCAACCACCTTCCAACCCGCCTAACCTAAACCCACCACCCCCTAGAGTAGGATCAGTTCTAGCAGATCCCACTCCCGAAGACCTTAATATGATGCTTAAAGCATATCAGGCCAGAATCCAAGAAGGGCCAAACGTAACTGATCATGAAAAATGCTACCCTAGAGCCGAGCTAGAGCTTGAACGAACCAAAATTTGTGCCAAAATGGTGGAATTGGCTCAGACCATGTTTGAGGCCAGTCGCCTATTTAACATCTCTAGTTCAGCGAAGACACAGTTGCATTTTGAGGGACTACTAGAAAGAATAGAGAGGCTAATTGCACAGTCAGAAAAGGAACCTGCCCCTCAAAGAAAGGAAAGGGCAAGGGAACGGATAAGCCAGCCTCTTCAGGAAGCCCATGTGTCTCCTCAAGAAGCTTATCTTCCCCCCCAAAAGGTAGATGAGCCTCCCTCGAAAGCTTACGTACCTCCACAGGTTGCCTACATTCCTTCTCAGGGAGCGTATGAGCCTGCTCGGAAGAGTAATAGAATAAGTAATCCTTCCCAGGAAGCTTGTGCTCCAGCCATCTATGAGAACAAGGAGAGAGTCAACGATAGAATAAGCCCTCCTTCCTAGGTTGCTTATGTGCCTAACTCTACGGAGCCAGATAATTCTTCTTCTATGAATCGGTTTGCACCAGACTTCCTACGAGAGATTCAAGAAGACAAATGGGATAACGAAAGTGAAGTCGCCCCTCCTTTTGAACTTGTGGATGATGCACACGATCAATTCCCACAAGACATCCCATCTATTTACGGGGAACATGAGAGTACTCAGTCGCACGAGAGATTGGACTTTGAGTCTAATTCCATACAAGAGCTACCCCACTTCACAGGCCCATGGGAAGCAAAGTCCACGTGTATGAGAGCACCCACAGTCATGGTAAGGAACGACGACTCAGTCATACCTAGGAACACGGAGGTAGTAAAGAACACCAAGGTGCAGCGCGATCTCACTTTGGAAGAACTGCCTAAGGATAGACCAAAAGCGCGGAAATATGTAGCCAGTCAAGTAACTGAAGTTGCAAAACCTCGTTCCCAGATAGGATCCCATAGGACGGTGCCCGAAATTCCCTTGGATAAGATAGGAGATATGTGTGAAGGCGAAGAAGGGAACACCTATCTTCCCATCACCTACCAGGAGTACACCACCAAGGCAATTTTGGACTCAGGTGCAAGAGTTGCAATTACCACCACTTCCCTATGGAAGCGTTGGGGCAAGCCGGCACTCAGGCCAACGAGAATGAAATTGCAAATGGCCGATGGTCATATTGAGAGACCCTTAGGATTGCTAGAAGGAATAACTCTCACCACTTGTGGTGTCGAGTTTGAGCATACATTTGCCATATGTGACTTCAACAAAAATCATGCCTATGAGATGATTTTGGGAAGACCATTTATGCGACAGTTGCAAGTGGTACAGGATTGGGGGACCAATTCTTTGTACCTGCAGCACTTAGGTGTTACAACCAAAGTAAATCTCAAAGATTACTCTCACAGAGATGTACCCCCTATCCAGTGGAATCCCATCCATAGAGCCAAAGATGATACAGAATCGGTGCATTCCATAGGGTCAGGATCCTCTTGGATGCATGAAGACACCCACTTATGGATGTGCAAGGTAGCAGTAGACGAAGAGAAGAGAGAAAAAGCCAGAGAAATAGGTGCAAATGAAACTCATAGACCCATTCAAGACCCAGCCTATGCACCTGTAGTCTTTCCTGATGAGGAATTCGAACCCCATGGCTGGGCAGAAATTTTAGGAACAATGGACGTAGCCATCAATGAAGAACAATGGACACCTCACTGTGATGAGGATGGCTATGATATTTCAGTCTTTTCCATAGAGCCAATCATGGGAGAGGCAGTTCTAGAAGAATGTGAACCTAGCCCTGATGCATTTGAGGATGCAAGTGACTCCGATCTCGAGTCTATCATTATGGACCCACCATTTGCATCAGATGAAGAATACTTCCATGAAGAAGAATTTCAACCCCAGAGGCATGGAGAGATTACAAATGATGTAAGATTAACAACACATGTGACGCCGAAGGGAGAAGGAAAGAAACGAAAGAAGAAACAAGCCTCACCAGAAGAGGAAGAATCTTTGTTTGAGGTCCCGAAAAATTTTAAGAAGTATGAGATTGATGACAGGAGAGTCATGATCAGAATGCCGAAACGAGAGGCACAATCAGGAGAGGCCTATGATAACAAAGAAACTACCAAGAAAATCATAGTGGCCCTAGAAGAAGGAGAGGAGAGATGTACGTACATAGGTCATGACCTAACAGAAGAAGAAGAGTACGAATTGATTGCCTTGCTAAGAGAATACAGGGATGTATTCGCTTGGAGTTACAAGGATTTGAAAGGTGTTGACCCTGACATATGCTCACACACCATTCCCATGACTTCAGATGCCAAACCCTCTAAGCAAAAGCCCTACACATATAACAATAATTCCGCTGCTAAGATCAAAGAAAGAGATAGATAGACTGGTTGAAGCTGGATTTATCTATGAAATTGAGCACACCGAGTGGGTATCCCCCATTGTTGTGGTGCCCAAGAAAAATGGCAAGCTGCGTGTGTGTATTAACTTAAAAAAGGTTAATGCAGCCACGATTCGAGATAACTATCCACTTCCCATCACAGAACATCTCTTAGAAAGAGTGGCAGGCAAGGAAGTGTACAGCTTCCTTGATGGATTTTCGGGCTACAATCAAGTAGCCATAGCTCCAGAGGATCAGCATAAGACAGCCTTTGCCACAGAATGGGGCATTTTTGCCTTTAGAGTAATGCCATTTGGGCTTACCAATGCACGAGCTAGCTTCCAAAGGCTGATGTGCCATGTGTTTAAGGAGTTCCTGAGGAAGAGTTTAGAAGTCTATGTTGATGATCTTTGTGCTCATTCCAATATTAGACAAACCCATATCCCCGAACTCAGACAAATCTTTGACAAATGTAGAGAATATCAAGTCTGCATGAACCCAGAAAAGTGCGTTTTTATGGTCAGGCAAGGCAAGATTCTAGGACACATAGTGTCAAAGAATGGCATATCTACTGACGAAGAGAAAGTGAGAGCTATAGCAGAGTTACCTAGGCCAAAGAATGTCAAGGAAGTACAAGCTTTCATGGGGCATTGTGGTTATTATCGACGATTTATACACATGTATGCTGTCATTGCAAAGCCCATGTACGGACTTCTGACAAACTTTGAGTGGACGGATGAATGCGAGAATTCCTTCCAGGAGCTTAAACGAAGATTGTGTTCAGCACCAATCTTGACCACACCAGATTGGAATAAGCCATTCCACGTTCATGTGGATGCATCCAATTATGCCATTGGATGTGTGCTTGCACAACCTACTGGTGAAGGTAATA
Source organism: Ceratopteris richardii (assembly GCA_020310875.1). NCBI lineage: Eukaryota > Viridiplantae > Streptophyta > Polypodiopsida > Polypodiales > Pteridaceae > Ceratopteris > Ceratopteris richardii. Next base: position 6,886,662 of record CM035412.1, read on the forward strand.
TGGATCTTCCAATTGCCTATGCCAGTAGACAATTGAATGCGGCTGAACAGAATTACACCACTACAGAGCGAGAAGGATTAGGCATGGTTTATGCAGTTAAGAAATTTAGACACTATTTGCTTGCAAATAAGTTTAAATTTTTTACTGATCATCAGGCATTGTTATATCTCGTAAACAAGCCATGCAATACAGGAAGATTAGTAAGATGGTTTCTCTTGCTAATGGAATATGATTTTGAGGTTGTGGTAAGAAAAGGGAGGACTCATTTGAGAGCAGATCACCTCTCTAGGCTCACATCGGGAGAAGCCCCACAAGGAGTATCAGATGACCTTCCTGATGCTTACTTGTTTAATTTGGAAGTGGTGCCGCAGTGGGCTAAGCCATTGGTACCAGTATTGACATACGGGCCTAATCATCCAGTGGTAAACACACGGAATAGAGAGGTTGTAAAAGCTCAAAAGTACCACATCATGGCAGGAAGCATGTACAAGCACACGGATCAAGGAATCTTGGCTTATTGCGTAGAAGAGGATGAGTATGCTAAATGGTTGCAATTAGCACATGTAGGTGCGTTAGAGCAACACTACTCAAAGCAACGAACTTTACAGACCCTAAAGAGACTCGGAGTACATTGGCCAACCATGGAAGCTGATGTCCAAAAGTTGTGCAAGGAATGCCCAATCTGTTGCACTAAACCACCTGTGGAACATGCCACTCTTTATCAAGTATCCATAGTGCCAGATTGGAGCGAACCTCTAGTATCCTTCCTGAGGACAAACACAGTCCCTCCAGACATGACTCTGGCTAGGAAAAGGAGTTTAGAACAAGAAGCCCTCGATTACTCACTCATTGGTGATAATCTATACAAGCGTGGTAAAGATGGTTACCTGGATGGTTACCTGAGGCTATGTGTCCATGAAAGTGAATATCTTAAGATCTTAGAAACTGCTCACCAAGGTGTAGCAGGAGGGCACTTTGGACCAGATCGGGTGATCAAGGCAATACTATTTGCGGGCTTCTGGTGGCCTACCCTTCACATGGATGCACATACCTATGTGAAACGGTGTGATGTCTGTCAGAGGACTCAGTATCCTATACGCAAAGATGAGATGCCACTGAAACCTATGATGGGTGGACGTGCGTTCTCTAAGTGGGGAATAGACTTCGTAGGCCCTATTAATCCCCCAGCTAAGGGTTCTCATGCAGAATACATCATTGTTGCAACAGACTATCTAACTAAGTGGGTAGAGGTAAAAGCTACGACAAAGAATGATGCTCAGACAACTGCTAAATTCTTGTTTGAGAATGTATTCACAAGATATGGACTACCTATAGAGCTTCTAAGTGATAGAGGCACTCATTTCTTGAACGAAGTGATTGAAAATCTACTCCAAGAATTCTTGGTAATACACAAGAAGTCTGCCCCTTATCACCCTCCAGCTAATGGACAAGCTGAGAGCACTAATAAGATCTTATGCAATGTACTGACGAAATTAGTGAACACTAAACGCTCTGATTGGGACAAACAGCTACACCATGCTGTTTGGGCATATCGAGTTGCCTACAAAACGGTACTCCAAGCCACCCCCTTTCAGATGGTATTTGGCCAAAACGCTGTGCTACCTTTGGACTTCTTAATACCTACGTTGAAAGTAGCACAAGAGCACGAATGGACAGGTCATGAGCTCTCCTCTAGGATCTTTGACCTTGAACGATTAGGAGAAACAAGACTGAGAGCCGCTGCAGGAATATATGCAGCCAAGAAGAGACAGAAGGCATACTTCGATGCCCATGTGAAGGATAAGGGTTTGAAAGCAGGAGATCTAGTTTTAGTCTACACACTGAAACAACACGCAAGGAAACTAGAAAAGAGAGGCTACGGACCAATGATCATCAATAGGATCTCCACGAGTGGAGCAGTACAGTTGGCCACATTAGAGGGTGATGTTCTCCCAAACTATATTAGCGGTTGCAGAATCAAGTTGTATCAGGAACCCCTCACGGAGGAAATGCTCAGCCGACTCAACACTGCTAAAAAACGCAAAGAGGAAGAAAAGCGAGTTCGAGAAGAAGCTCAAGCAGAAGCTTTAGAACGCATCAGAAGGATGAAGTTACGAAGGCAAGGTAGAGATCAGCCTAGAGCGAATGACTATGCAGATCAAGGATATCCTATGGCCATGTGTAAAGTTGCAGGAACAAGCTCGCATAGGATAATTGATAGACGTCCTTTCATAACACTAGATATAGGACAAGGAAAGAGTGCAAGGAACGTAAGAGCCTTGATTGACTCAGGCGCAGCCACTAGTGCTGTTAGAGTGTCTTACTATCAAGAGTTAAAGTTAACTGTCAATCCTGTGGAAGCATATCTCATAGGATTGGGAGGCGTGGAAACCCCTTGCATGGGCGAGGTGGAACTTCCCCTCTACATTCATGATGAGGAAATGACTGTTAAAGTACTGGTGTGTCAAGATGAGGATCTCACTGAACCTCTTGTCTTGGGTCAAGATTGGATCTATGACCAAGCACTCAATTTAAACCTAAGAAGTGGACTTCTCCAGGTTTGGGTCAATCATAGTCGAGTTATAGTAGAATTAGACAATGGAGCACTCAAGGAACTAGGAAAGGCACAGACTCCTGGTCCTTCCAGGGGTACACATGAAGATGACCATGCTGTTCTTGTCCAAAACCATGTGTTGTAGAGGAATGATATTCGCAAAAGAGGAGTCAGGGATGCAACGGAACTTCCTTCTTTTCCAAAGGCCAGAAGGAGGCAGCAACCCAAGGTGGATCAAAGGCAGAAGAAGCAGAGTACTACCTATGTCCGAGATCAAAAGTACCTGCGCAGCAGAATGTCCCAGAAAGTAAACCATGTGTGGGTGCGGAAAGGCGAACAACCGGTTGCACCACCGCCAACTACACGGGCTAAGTCTCTTAGTAATAACCAACAACACGACATTAATAAGAAGTCTTGCAGAAATTCTTCTGCTAACGTGAAATCTATTTGGGTGCCCAAGAAGTCGATGAAGGCTAGCCCACAATCAAGACAAATTTGGGTGCCTAAGGCTTGCTTGCGGGTGCAAGTAGCTACGCCGAGGCCACAGCCTACACAACTTAACCCATCGACTCGTACAGCCAGTATTCACTCGTTCTCATCACGCAGGAACACACCAAGGCCCATGAGCATGCATATAATCAATTGTAAATGGGTCCCTAAAAGGCCTCATTCTCAAACCCAGATACCGATAAAGCTCTCTAGAGTCTCTACGAAACCAAAAACAAAGCCCATCCATTGCATTTGGAAGCCTAAGACCTGTAATAAACCCCCCGACCCCAATTTGTAAATTCATCCCCACTTACTAACTTCATTAGTCTCCTAGGACTACCCAAGCATTAACTACACACACGTGCACCGAACGTTACTAACCCATTATTCGCTCCCGACCCTCATGTTGATATTGTGATGGGAACAACAACGGTCCTCCCTTGTCCTGTACAATATTAACACATGTTTGTATATTCTCACAGAGACAGACAGCAAGAAGTAAAATGGCAGATACAGTAGGAACTAGCTCCCAGGCCGGCACCAGCCCCCAAGTGGTGGACATCGAAAGCCTTCCAGTTGAGGAGGAATTAACGGAAAGACCAGCGGCATTACGAGCATTGCATGCCATACCAATCCAGAATCCTCCACAGGGTCACACCATGCCGGTGGGCAAAACCTCACACTGGTTCAGTGACGTTGCTGGACCCCTGGGTGAAGGCACATACATGTGGGAGTCCGAGGTAGAGTTCAATGGACGTTGGGGCAGATACCATTTCTTTACGAGGGAGTTTGAAAAGCTGCAGAATAATGAAGGACTGAAGTCGATATGGAAGAAGGCTGGGCTTTATGATTACTTCAAGTTCCAACTACCAAAGCCGGATTTTCTAAGGTGCTCATACTTAATTAGTACCCTCACTCCCAGCAAGGACAAGAAAGGATACAGTTCCTTTGTGCTCCCATCACTCACAAGGGGCAACGAGCTGAAGCGTTTCCGCTTGACTTTCAACTTGGTGAGAGAAGCACTCGACATGAGAGGTATGCACATCCCAACAGAGAAAGAGACTATGGTTCCAGACAATATGAAGAACAGGAATCTGACGAAGTTGAAGGACATGGTTGCGATGACACCTACGATTGCCATCCACTTACGCATGGTCATGCAACATTTCGCCTTCCCCGCGCAGGAGAGGTTCACAATGCCTCCCAAAAAGATCTGTTTTAGCCTCTACCTGGCGGATGCTTTTGAGTTGACCATCAATATGCCCCACTGGATTATCGACCAGATTCATATGGCTCATCAGAGATGGTATAAGAAGCAAAAATCTGTGCTGTATGGTTGCTGTGCACTTACAAGAATTGTATACAGATGTCTCGCATATGACGTACCGGTGCAGAGGGCTCTGATCTGGTCCAGAGCACAGGAATTTCAATGCAGATTGTCAGCTGTAGGGCCTCCCTCAAAGAAGATGAGAGGCGCCGTCCAGATGCCTTGTGCACAAGCTCGCGGTGCAACCCTGACGCCTGAGACAACCCCAAGACTTCCCCGACGAGTGCAACCATTTACTATCAGGTTACCCAGGCACAGCACAGATGGCCCTAATCTTGTGTTTCCACCAGTACTGACTGATCTGGAATTCCCGCATGGATTCACTCTGGAGGATCTAACGGACGAAGAAGTTGCAAGAATCATAGATGCTGTAAATGCGGAAGTTGAAGAAGAGCAAGCCGGTGGACAGCAAACTGCCCCAGACCAAGCCCAGCCCAGCCAACCGGACGTAGTCAATGTGGACGATGAAGAAGAAGCTCATGAGGAGGCACAGGGTGGACAATCAGAAGCAGAAGAACAAGAGTATGATCAGGAAGCCCTACAAGTACTGGAAGGTGCCCCCGCCTATACCAATGCATTAAAGAAGCTTTATGATACGATGAATCGAGTCCAAGAACAACACAGGCTATCATTAGCTGCAGGTAAAGCCCTCATGAACCAGATTTTGGAGGAGGAAGGCGTGGATGAGCAATACCGCGCCACCCTGGAAATGATATCAGATGCTTTGGGAGTACCTGAAACGGTGCATACTGCACTAGCGCAATCACGAAGGACAGAGAAAAGATATGGAAGACGCCCCCCACGAACAGGAAAACGAATGAATGTATTAGGTTCAGGACCACAAGGCACCCCCACAACCACTGGCACAGCACACACTGTTCACGACACCGAGGAAGCCCACACATCGAGTGCACCTCCATCACCTCCCTTGCCACCTTCTCCCCCACATCCGCCCCACTCACCTCCCTCTACCACTGTAACCTCTACTGTCACCACCTCCGAACCCACTACACACACCGACGCACAAACCATCAGTCAACCCACATACTCTCGTTCCACTGAACACATAAGTCTAACCACAGCCACGGTAAACCCCACTACTTCCATCACACTTCCCGGGAGTTCACAATTACACACACCTCTATACACGTTCACAACTATCACCGCCACCACAATCCCCATGTTCACAGTCACTCCCATCACTGCCTCCACTTTTGAATCCATGGAGGTATCACCCACATCTGCACCTCTCCCACCCCCCATTTACCCACAATCTCCCATTCCCCCACCTCCCCCCTCACCCTTCTCTAGCACTGCATCCACAATTCCCTTTCCCTTTCCCTTCCCCGCTGCATTCAACACCATTTCTCCCACCATTCCTTTTAATAATGTATGTAATAATATGTATCAATGCATGTCCCAACTTCAGCAACACTACGAACACCTTGACAACCAACATACAAGGCTCTTCCGAAGCCACGAGGATCTCCAAGCACGATGTAAGGATCTTGAAGAGCAGAAACGTGACATTACAGGAGCAATACGCACAATTAGAAGCCAACCCACCCCAAGCAGATGATGAAGAACGACGACACATGGACGAGCTGCTACATTCTCAGATCACGGAAAACCTGAAGCTTCGACGGAACTTGGGCCTCCTACGCAAGCATATGTCTACAGCGCTAGAGGAGAATAAAAGATTACAGAAACAGAACGAAGAAAACCTGGAGGCGGCCATGGAGGGTTCCCCACAGGAAATTGACCCAGAGCGATTCAAGGCCAATCCCTCTGAGAATATGAAGGTGGTGTTAGAAACTCATGCAGATCTAATGGAGGCCCATGCCGCCTTAGAAAAAGAGAGACATGAGTTACAAAGACAGTTGGCCACCCGACAGACAGAACCCAACGAGAGCATAACCGCAGAAGAAACAGCTGAAGAGGTCACTAAACTCCGGGCCGAACTTGAGGAATTACGCAGCAAGGTCATGCAATATGAGCGTCAGCCCTCCCCTCTGGTAGAGCCCGAGCTTGGCGATCTTGTGCCAATTGAAGTAGAAGAAACATTCGAGGATCCCTATGTCCCGATGCCAACACCCGGAGGTAAGCGAACAGAACAGGGCATGGACACAATTGAAATCGAGGCACCTGAATGGATGCAAAAGTTAGAGAAAGTAGCCACGACGCATGATGACAGGGTAGCAGTCCAAATCGCATTGATGTCAAAATTGGAGGAGGTTGTAATAAAATCTGATTATTTTAAGAACCTCTCACACCATAGGTGGATCGGCCCATCGGACGACCTGTATGTTCCTTTGTGCGTGCTAATGGCAGATTATAATGCGGAGATCAAGCACCACACCTCAAGGGAACCAACCTCTGCCACACAATTTGCACCTGACGACATTCCTGAAAACGCCAAGCAGGGACATATTCGCCAACCCACGTGGAGAATTCGGCTGCTGGAGACATACCTGGAAATGGTAAGAACATGGAACAACATGCCGTTGTACATCAAATATAACCCATGTTATTGCCCTGTATTTCGAAGGAGATCTTGGCCGGAGTACACACAAACAGTGCTGACGATTAAAGGATGTGAGAAGTGGCTTAATTATGTGTACTTCGCACCCCCTAAGGGTCCACCTACTATTGGATATATGATTTCGACGATTCGACATTGGGGGGTCCGTTTCAAGAATGTACCTGATGTCATGACTCAGATGTGCCTGAAGATTTTCGAACTTATGCTGGTCACCTTCAGGACCTTCAAAAATGTCAAGGAACCACATCTCTCAGCACTAGGATTTAATGAAGGTAACCAGGACCTTGTATACGACATGAGCACAACCCCATCGATTAATGTTGTGTATGCATGGCACGCTCGCATCAAATATCTACCGGCCTGCTTCAAACAAACGTTTGAAGAGATGTTTGTCACGGGATTCTGGGAATATCACTCCGAGATATTCATTCCCAGACCATCCCATCTCTTGCAGTTGTTTGCAGTGGAACAAGCTCTACATTCCGAAAAGCTACGTATACCACATCCAGAGGTTCCCGGGCCGGTAGACTGGGATGCTCTTCTGACAGATTTGGCCAAAGGGTTGAGAATTGCTGAACATCACTTAGCGCAGGATGTTGTCGAGTACTACATTCAGAAACCCCCACAACAAGGGTCTGTTAGGTACGACAGACGCGAGAGAGGGGGGGGGGGTGTTAGCAGCAGACAAGGGAGTCAACGAAGATCTGGCAAATAGGCCAGTAATTTTCCTCATGAAGAAGCAAGTACGAGCACTCACGTAGATCTAGCACTAAGGCAACCTTTAAATTTTCAACTCCTTTACACCCATTCAAAGTGATTTTCATCACTAAACACCATTGTAAATACCAATTCATCTTTTTGTAGCTCCATTTTGTGCAAGCCAAGGAGTCCTTGAGCTTGAGGAGCTTTAGAAGTATCTACCTGCCAAATTTCGTATTTTTTAGATATCGTTTGAGCCCTCAAATAAGCCCTGGAACCTAATTTTTAACTAGGCCGGACACTAGGTCTCGACAGGGCCAAAACTTAGCCAAAAACTATAAAAAGAGCTAGAGAGCTCATTTTTGAGGTTAGATTGTAATTGAAACAAACTTGTACGAGCTTTTGAAAGTAATCTAAGAACTCCATTGATTCTCCCTCTTTGTCTTGCCGTGTGTGCGCGTGTGTGTGTATGTGTGTGCATGCTAGTGTGCTTTGGTGTAGCTCAGTGATGAGTAGCACCTCCTTTAATTGTCAATCCGGGAAGACATGAGGATGGTATGAAGACCTCGAGTAAGTGGCGCACAAGTGCGTGAGTGAGAAGCACACTAGCATGCACACACATACACACACACGCGCACACACGACAAGACAAAGAGGGAGAATCAATGGAGTTCTTAGATTACTTTCAAAAGCTCTTACAAGTTTGTTTCAATTACAATCTAACCTCAAAAATGAGCTCTCTAGCTCTTTTTATAGTTTTTGGCTAAGTTTTGGCCCTTTCCAGACCTAGTGTCCGGCCTAGTTAAAAATTAGGTTCCAGGGCTTATTTGAGGGCTCAAACGATATCTAAAAAATACGAAATTTGACAGGTAGATACTTCTAAAGCTCCTCAAGCTCAAGGACTCCTTGGCTTGCACAAAATGGAGCTACAAAAAGATGAATTGGTATTTACAATGGTGTTTAGTGATGAAAATCACTTTGAATGGGTGTAAAGGAGTTGAAAATTTAAAGGTTGCCTTAGTGCTAGATCTACGTGAGTGCTCGTACTTGCTTCTTCATGAGGAAAACTACTGGCCTATTTGCCAGATCTTCGTTGACTCCCTTGTCTGCTGCTAACAACATATTACCTTGTAGTGTAGTTTCTTCACTTCACTCAACCTACTGCTGTCGGGTCGTGAGAGATGCTCGGATGGTGGATCAAGTCATCCGCCTAAATCGTTCGGCACACGCAGGGTGTCTGTAGCGGACTCAGGCTTAAGGAAATAAGGGTTCTAATGACAAAACAATATAAATTACCTAATTTTATGACTGAAAGTAAAGTTTTCTTACCAAAAATAAATAGTTTTAACTAGCTATGGACCGTAAGGACGGCAACCTCGTACATAGCAACAGCTTCCTGATATGAGATTGAAACTTCCATAATGGGTTCTTCTACTAAACTTTCAGGTAAGCTAGAGGGTTCTGGTCTGTCTAGAGTTGGCAGAACATTTTCAATATTTTCAATATTTTCAATAGTACTGTGTTCAGACTCATGAACTAACTTAGAAGACATCAAGGAAAGTAATGGGAAAACTAATGAAACAATATGATGCTAAACTGTTTGAATGAATTAATTGATATGCTAATGGTTCTTGATGAAAGTAATGGGAAAGAATATTGTTGCAAAACTGCTTAAATAAATTAATTGATAAACTAATGGTTCGAATCAATAAATCTAATACAACTGGAAGGCCTAAACAATTGGGTAAATGTCTAGTCAATTGGATAGTTGACTAAATGAGAAATAAGATTTAAATGGATCTTTAGGCTGCCGCTTCACTTCAATTGTCTTCACTTCACTTTAATTGATTGTAATCTTCAATGTTTCTGCAAAAACATTAGTCATTAGTAATATTACAAGAAATTATTGATAAACATGAAAGACATACATTAAATCATTCCTATTTAATGCATACATTCATACTTATGTAGACATATTCATTTGCACACATATTTCATACATACTAATGCACTTTACATGCATGCTTTTAGTCATGCTAATATATGCTAATAGACATACATACTAACACACATGCATTCATTTATTTCCATACATATGCACATACATGCATACTATCCTTACACACACTTTTCCATGCATATACACATACTCATATGCTCATACAAATATACTTTCTCATATACATATATGCACATATGAATATTCATCAACTCTCATGCTAACATACATGCTTATGCTTATGCTTAAATTAACCCATGTACTTACATCTATACACACACACTCATAATAGCATGTGCTAATGCATGCTCACATTAACTCTTATATGTAGATACATTCACATCCCTAAACATTAATATGCTAACTTAATACATATTTGCACATTCTCATTCATCACTAACATGTTCTCAAGCACTTAATCCTATGCAAATGAACACAATAATGCACACATATGTTCATTTATCACATAAATATGCTATCCTACAAGCATAAATGCATACATACTTACTTCTATTCACATACATAATGCCAAATGTCATCTTAAACTAAATTAATAAATAATCCAATCATTAAACTAATTAAGTAGTTAACTTATGAAACAAGCTTTCTTAATTAAATAATTTAAGTATAAATTCATTATTCATTCTTAGAACCCAATAATCTAATCTTAATCTCTCTTTAATCCGATCTCTCTCTCTCTCTCTTTCTAATTCTCTCTCTCTCTCTCTATCTCTCTCTCTCTCTCTCTCTCTCTCTCTCTCTCTCTCTCTCCCTCTCTCTCTCTCTCTCTCTCTCTCTCTCTCTCTCTCTCTCTCTCTCTCTCTCTCTCTCTCTCTCTCTCTCTCTCTCTCTCTCTCTCTTTGCGCGCTGCCGCGTGCAGCGCCGTGGAGGGAGGGAGAGAATAATTTCTCTCTTTCTCTCTATTTTTGCCAAGATTCCTCTCTCTCTGTGCACTTTTCCCAGAATCCCTCTCTCTCTCTCTGTCGCACTCTCTCTCTCTCTCTCTATCGTGCGCCGCCAGAAGCCTCTCTATCTCTATCTACTCTACGCAAGCTACAGCGCCGCCAGTCCTCGACTCCCCCTCTGTCACTCTGTGAACACACTCTATAGCTTCAGATTGCTCTACTCACTCTCTCTCTTTCTAGAAAGCGCGAACTACAGCGGCCAGCCTGAGCGATGCCAAGAGGAAGCTCTCTCTTTTGTCCTTCTGTGCACCGTCAGTAGTCAGCCGCCTACCAACAGAAACTGGGCGATTTAATTTCATGCTCTCTGCTCTAATTCTGGCGTCGAACTACTCTCTACACGTACAAAACTGCCGCCAGGTACCCATTACCTCTCTCTAGCTTTGATCTGCTCATTCTCTCTGACAGAATAACTACGCGCATAAAATCTCTTTTCTCTGAAAACTCGTCGTCTCAGTCGGTATGCTACAACCGATTCTCTCTCTAAACCTATCCTTCAACCACTTCCTCACACAACCAGAGTCTCACTGTCATCGTCAGAGTGAACTATTGAATTCTTCTCTCTCTAGTGGCGTATGCTACCATTATGCAAAGAAAAGAAGCAAAATCTTACGACTTCTACAGAGAAAGATAAGCATACAAACAGAGAAAAGAATACCTGCAAAAACATTAGAGAAAACTAGAGCACATTACACATATATATACTCACGCAGATTATGAGCTTACCATTCTTTTGGTTTTTACTTTAATTTCTCATCCACTCTTTAACCACATTCATCCACCATACTTTAAATGACTTTTCTCTCACAACCATACTTTAAAGTCCCCTCACACTCACCACTCTTTGTACACATCTTTAACTGCATAACTTATCTATTCCACCCTTTTAACTTACACTCACAACTACCACACTTTCAAACTGCTTACTTTATCTACTTTAGTTACACACTTAACCCACACGACACTTTAAACAGCACTCACATACACCGCTCATTAATTATCCACTTCAATTATTATTTTTATTCTATTACCTTAATTTTCTTAATTAAATAAATCATTTAATTTAACCTTAGTTTAAGTTTTAATTAAATCAAACCTTATGATTTAATTGCACATACATGATTAAATAATTAATTAAACCATATTTTAATTTTTATTACTGAACCAATGTTTAGATATAGATTAATTTCATTAAATATTAATTGTTTTAACCTTTAAAACATTCTAGAACCCTAGAAAACCTACTTAAACCCATCAGAAACTCATGAAAACCCTTTAAAACCCTTCTAAACCCTATCTCGAACCCATGATAAATCATCTAAACCCTTAACATTAACCCAATGGAATCATTTAAGATCCTTTGGATTAATCCTACTGACTTAACTTATATAAACTTATGAAACCCTAAGGGTATATACTCATATGTCTTATATGTATCAATTTAAAACACTGATTAAAATGAGTAATTAGGGTAACCCTAATATGAACACATATTCTTCATCATTTCTTGTACCTGCAAACACTTCAAAAGTAGTTAATTCAATCCAGAACAACTGTTCAACAGTGAAAAAGAGGTTTAGAATTCACCAATTGAGTTGTTATCATTTTCTCTGGTCATCAACTGGAAGATGTAAATCTTCCCGACATCCACCGCCACCAAACCTGCACATCGTCCTCGATGGGCCAACTTGCAGATTGAGGGAAGCAGCATGTTCAATGATTATCCTAAAATTAAATCATAGAACAACATCAAATTCTTTTATGAACATATTTTAAATTATCAAATTTTTAATCTTTTCAACATGCACATGAAGTTTATTTAAATTATATCTGGCAATGAAAACATATTAAAGTATAAAGGTAAGCTAGTAACCTGTTTAGTCAACAAACATTAATTTACATTTCATCCATTTATAAACTATGTAAAGATTAGTATAAAACAGAATTCATTTTCATTCATTCAAATGCAGGTTTCGTCATATATATGCATTCACATATGAACAATCAAGCATGCCAAAGAAATCTACTAAATCTACTTGGACAGACAGCCGCCTTGTATGCCCAATTTTAATCACTAGATGTGTTTTTTTTCACAACTAGTTTTCTTCATATAAATATGATGTAAACTTCATATCGATAATAAATGTAAATACCTTTTTGGGGTGGAAAAAGGTATAACTTCCATGTCAATATTCTTTTTTTTTTTTTGCTACTTTTTTGTTTTAAAGGGGAAAGGCTTAACCCCTTAATCCGAGCTAAGGATCTAGCTGCATGGACAAGAAAGATCTAGGTTTTCACAGACATGTATCATGCAACAATATGCTCCTACATATATACAACTACTTTCGTTATCTAAATGAACTACAAATCCTTCTATTGTTAACAAATCTCACTTAATCTATAAATGTAGAAATATAAATTATGTCTATTTTCCTAATATGGTTAAATAGAGTCCTTTATAAATTAATATTCTTCATTCCAGATTTTATCAATTAGTTTTATATGAATGCAAATAAAATACGTAAAACAAAATTTTAAGACAAAGAAAAATACGACCTAAAATCAATTTTATCTTCAATCTGCTTCATCTTCAATCTGCTCATCTTTATGCATCTTAATTTGTTCTTCAAAGACCTGTTAAAACTCAACCAGCAACAGCTAGATACGCAAAATGATTAAATTTCATATTCAAATCTTCTCTTGGTTTTCGTGCAAAAGAAACCCACACTAAAGAAATTCATTCATACATAATTAATCATGCTCATCATCAAACATTACTTCATACATTTCATCATCTCTTTGTTTAAATAATTTAATTCTTTTGCCAGCAATTAAGTTTTTAAGAGGCGTGCCATCTAATTCGCGTAAGGCATACGTTCCATTGTCATAGGTTTTGACTACCACATAAGGTCCAAACCAACGTCTTTTAAGTTTCCTACGGGCATCATACTGAGAATCAAACGTACTATCATACAGTAAAACCCAATCATTAACTTGAACCGGCTTTGGCCTTAACCTATGTGATTTATCAAAATACTTCTTGTTTTTCAATCGAGAATCTTTTAGTTTAACTATAGCCTCTTCTAAACGTTCATTCCCTTTCTCTAGTTGCTGGATTCGCAGAGCTAATAAATCTTCTGTCGACAAATTATCTTCCCATGGTAAAGTAGTCCAAGTAAGAATTTGCGTATGCACAGGGAAAATTGGTTTCTGGCAATACATCAACTCTGCCGGCATATACCCCGTCGTTCTAGTGCAGGTCATTCTATCGGCCCACAACGCAAATGGCAGATAAGTTGGCCAATTCTTAATTTCTCCATTACAAGCTTTGGAAATTGCTTTAATAATAGGAGAATGCCCTCGCTCAATCTTCCCATTAGCTTCAGGGTTGTAAGTAGTAGTAAGGGCTAAGCGAATTCCATGCCTAGCAAAGAATTCTCTAGCCTCCTGCGCATCTAACTCTCCCCTATCAGCCACTACCTTTTCTACATAACCAAATCGTGAAATGACATCCTCAAGAAGAAATTTGCATACATTCAAGGTTGTCTTAGATCTTAAAGCTCGGCCTTCTACATGATTTGAAAGATCTTCACGTGCCAAGACTATATATCTCATCTTATTGATACCTTTGGGCATGGTAACTAAGTCTCTAACCCATTTATAATGGATGCATGGTGGATAGGTAGGATGCAACGGATCCCTATGTTTGACTGAGGAATGAATCTGACATACGTCACATGAAGTAACATAATTTTTAACAGTAACATAAATCCCTGGCCACCAGTATCCTTCTCTAATTTTTTCATACGTAGCTACAAAACCTTTATGTCCTGCCCATAAAGTATCATGCATACTCTTCATGACTTGTAACTGAAGATCCTTAGTACCTAGTACTCATTGTGGCAATCTAATTTTTCCCCTAGCATGTCTCCAAATTAAACCTTCTTTCAGAAAAAAGTTGTAAGCTCTTTTCCTAATATTCCGAAATCTATTTGAAGACCATGAAGGTGCCCTAACCAAAGTACTTAAATACTTTCCAATATCCTGCCACTCTCCTTCGTATTCTTCAATATTAAACTGTTCATATGCGTATGCTTTAGAATCATAATTAATTGCATTTATTTCTAATTCTGTTTCTTCCTCATTATCAAATCTAGCTCGAGAAAGCATATCAGCCACAGGATTAGATTTACCTGCAATATGTATCAAAACAGGATTTATAAACTTGATGTATGAAATCCATCTAAGCATGGCAATGTCAGGTGATGAACAGTTTGTAATCATTCCAATCAGAGGTAGACAATCTGTCTCAACTATTACATTTGCACCTATAAAATATTCTTTATCGGATTTTAATGCCGTGACTAAACCCCATAGTTCTCGTTTAATTTGCGGATAATTTCTTTGCGTATCGTGTAAAATCTTTGCTCCAAATCTCACAGCATACCTATTGCCCTCTTCATCGTCCTGACCAATAACCCATCCTATTCCTATAGGGCTCGTATCAACAGTTAAAATGATAGGCTTTTGATCAGTATAATCTACTCGCTTTAAAATAGGAGCTTCAAGAAGTAATTTCTTTAACTTTTTCATAGCTTTTGAGTGTTCTTGAGTCCAAAGAAACTTTCGATTCTTCCTTAGTAAAGCATAAAGACAGTTTGCAACATGTGCATAGTGTGGGATCCAGATGGCATAAAACACACAAGCACCAAGGAATCGTCTTACCTCACTAATATTACTACAGGTTTCAGAAATCTTGTTTATAGCGTCGACTTTAGGTGGATATGGCCTCCGACCGTAATGTCCACATAAATGCCCAACTATAAGTACCTCATTGACACCAAAAACAGATTTCTCAATGGAGAATGTGAGACCAACCTCTTCAAATCTCTGGAAAATCCTTTCACAATCAGAGATATGATCTACTACAAACTTCCTGCAGCCACAGGAATCTAAAGTTTCATCTTTCGCATTCTCAATACATCCTTTAATAGGAATGTCATCAATAAATGGCATGGCTATATTAGGAATGAAGTCATGTAATACTGAATTCATGGCGTTCATCATATGCGCTACTGAATTAGTAGCTCCTTGCGGCAAAGTGCACATGCGAACTAAGCCTAAAGGAGTTTTCATGGTCGTAATGTCTCTACTTTCAATAGCAAGCTGAAATTGATCGTAGCCAGAATACAAGTCTCCCATTGAGTAAATGGCATGACCAGCGAAGGCTTCAGTGAATTCTCCTACAATGGGCCCAATACCTACATTCCTAATAGTAACCTTGTTAACAGGTTGTAAATCTTGAATGAACCGTAACTTGCCATTTTTCTTTGGAACAGTAAACCACCTATTTGAGTAGGGTGCAGACGATGGCTCTAAAATTCGCATGTGAATCTTTTCCTTAAGAAGCCGCATTAACTCTGGTAAATGGGCTTTCGGAACAGGTATGGGTCGAAGATTCCATGGAATGTGAGGCACTGTAAAAATGATCATTGGTGGTACAATTTGTGGGTCTGCACAACCTATCTCATGAGAATATAAAGAAAATGCCTTTCCATGCTTTTGAATCACTCTTTGAAATAGTTCACGTTCCTCGGGTAACAAAAAATTTTCATCATTTCCTATCTTGATTACCTTTAAAGTTTCTTCTGTGAAGGTATGATCTATATTTGTGCGCTCTCTTAAATAAGGATCATTGGTAACTTTCCTAAACTTCTCTTCACTCTCTCGTGGTAATGATTGGGCAATCGGTTTAATTTTTTTATCAACGGTTTTGTATTTTGTATTTAGTTTTGCTTCCTTTTCATTACTCATGACAAATTTAATAATCAAATCATATTCTTCAATAGAATTTAAAAGTACAAATCTAAAATTTTCTTTTTCATACAAAATATTTTGAAGTTCTTCAATCAATGAATTTGAAGATAAAGTTTCAATTATGGTTTCAATGTGTTCATCAGATGAAATGAATCCTTTCTCTTTATAAAATTTTTCATAATGTTTTATAATTTTTTTAGGAATTTGTTTATAATGACTGAATTGCAAATATGATGAAGGGAAATATAAAGAAAAACTATCTAAAGTAACTACAGATGGGTGCGAGACATCAAACCAAGAACCACCGTTGTCTCGCTCAACAGTGGCATCTAGGCAAAATTTTGATCATAATAAGTTCCAAACTCTCGAAGAGGCATATGATCTTCGCGTATCTTTTCATGAGAATGGATGGGCATCTTCCTAATTTGCTCCCTATTTTGTACATGGTTTGGGCTGACTATCATAACTTGGAGCGATTGTAGATCATCTTTAGATCTAATTCTTGCGTATGCTGAGCCGTCATCTATTACTTTAGTCTCCATTCTGGCTTCACATATAAATGGTTGACCTAAGATAATTTCATAAGAGCAGTTGTCCTGAATGAAAAAGTGGAATGTCTCAGAGATTCCACCTATCATTAGAGGTATGTTGGCACATGCTCCTAGGAGTGATCCACAACCATTGTCCGTGGTTCGCATTATCCAGCCGTGATTTTTATCAATAGGCCATTTAAACTTATCATATAATCCTTTCGAAATCACATTGATTTCAGACCTAGAGTCAATTAGGGCTAAAGCAGAATATGATCTCTTCTGATCTCCTAAGTTAACTTTAATCTCCGGTGTGCCTCTCGCCCAAAAACATTTTCTAAAATTACTCTCTGAGTTTTTTGTTTCGTCATCTGGTACAATCGGCCCTAAGAAATTTTTGTTCACATTACAGGTATTATCTTCTTCATCTTCTGAGTCTAAAGAAAGAGATTCATGAATCAAGTGAGTTACATCGGCAACATCTTGCATCTCTACCTCTTGTGACAGAGGGAATCTCTTCCTTTTAATTAGTTTAATAAAATTTTCCTTAAATTCAATTTTTGCTATTGAGAAGATTTGTTCTAAAGTCATTGTTACTGCACTTTTTAATAAGATGTCATACAATATTTCTTTTGAATCAACTTTTTGTTCAAGTTCAGAAATAAGAATAGCTTTCGGTACTCGTTTTGGTTTCTTTTCTAGTTTCTCTTCAGGTTTTGTTTCAGTTCTAGGAAGTTGCTCTACTTTGTCTGATGTTTGAATTGGCTCACTAAACACAGGTTGTTTACCGTCCCTAATTTCTTTTCTTCGCTCCTCATTTGTTTTAGAACTTTCGCCTTGTTCAAACTGAACTTTCTTAGGCTTCGGCTCATCTCTCATCTTACTTCTAGTCATTCGTCTACCTCAATCATTTGCATCTTGCTCATCATCCCTCTTTCTTTTCTCTTCAACATTCGCAATATGCAAATATATCGAGAATTGATCGACAGGAGAGTTCCATGCAGTTTTCTGCATAATATCATCTCTCGCCTTTATCAAAGCTTCAATTGAGTAGTTCCTCGTTTCCCTTGTTTGTTCGGAATCAGAGTCACTATCAACATATTCTAGTTTAACAGCAGAAGCAGATTTCGAAGACTCAGAAAGGTTTTCATACAGCTTCTGCATCCCTCCCTTTCCCCAATTGGCAGCTAAGGGTAAATGTGTTCTATAGTCGCACAATCGCTTGTCAATATCAATTACAAGTCTTTTCTCTTTCGCATCTTTCAATGCTTCACATGTGTAAGTCAAATGATCTGTGGCATCGCACCAGATACATCTCCTCACATTGGCATTTCTCCTTTCATTGAAATTTCTTTGGTTAAATGCTTGAGGAATCGGTTGAGGAATTGGTTGGGGTACAACTGGAGGATTAGGAGGTATAAAAGGTGGATTAGGAGGTACCAATGGATGATTCGGAGCTACTAATGGTGGATTTGGAGCATTTATTGGTTGAGGATAAATAGTCGGATGAGCTTGCATTGCAGGTTTATCTTGAAGGTTTAAAGCATACACCACATTCTGCAAAGCCGCTACCTCTTTAGACATATTCTCGTGCATATGCATCATATTGTCCAACTTGTTAAACAAAATCTCAAATTGTAACTCGGTTGGTACTCTAGATGTGGATGTTGTAGGCTCAACTTTTGAATCTATATGTGTATCCCTAGTTGCCTGAATCGGAGGAAAACTGGAAGATGGTTGAGACATCGAATCATAAAGGAGTGTTTTACGTTGGATCATGTGAGCAACCGCCTCAACTACAGTTTTCACTACACCCGAGTCATCTGTAAGCCCATATTTGTTTGCCGGTTCTTCAAGCCTACGCTCAACCTCTACCCTTATATCTGGAGTCAAGATTTTAAGGAAATATAAAATGATATCTAGGGTAAGGGCAACTCTATCCTCTTCAGGTAATTGAGAGAATCTTTTCATAAATTCACTATGGAGTTGAGTTAACGAAATGTGAGGCTTAGGTGAACTAATCCATTTCATAAATCCTTCTCTACTATGTTGACTGTAGTCTTCTAAGTAGAATTCCTTATGCAGCTCTTTTCTAAACTCATCCCATTCCTTATTGTCATGTATATCCATAATAGCTTTTACAGTACCTATGGCCAGACGTCCAAGATAGGATTTCCACTTTGTTTCAGGTAAACCGTGTAACTTAGCTAATTCCTCAAACGTGTGTAAATAATTTGTAACATTCATACCAGTAAATTTCCCTTTATCCTTTAATAACGTTTCAACTACTTTTTGTCCTTGCGTCTCGTGCATCATAGTTTGAAATAGCTCGTCCATTTTTGAAGTTTGTTTTGACCTAGCTTGAACAATTCTAACTATATCCTGAACTTCTTTTGTTACTCTTTCCTTATGTTCAGCTACTAATTCTGAAATTCTGTTAGAGTCCAGTTTGTTAAGTTTATACTATGCCGATATGCTTCAAGTAAAGCTATGATTAACGCTTAACCTATGATTAACAAACAGTTGCCTTTAACCTATACCAATAATAAAATTTTGCACCCAAGAATGTAAGGGTAAAGAAATTATACCAACTGCTCGAAGATGAGGCTCAAAACAGTACTTTCTGTGAAATTCAATACATTTATTGATTTGAATCAAAACCTAAATACATAGTTTGCTAAAAATGGGTGCAAACGTTTTGTGCTTCAATTGTTGATGAAAGGGGTGGCGCGACGAGGTTCTCCTACTTGCCAATCTTTGTGGAGGCGCTCAGGTCACCAGACCAGCCCTCGACACCAAGAAGATTGCAAGCTCACGTAAATGCCACAGCTTCCAGGGATGAAGACGCAGCTGCACTGATGTAAAATCGTATGAATGTATATGCAATGCAAAATTTAAAATTTATACATGAGGTGCAATGCCGTTTGTTCACGTCGGGTTCACCAATGTCGGGTCATGAGAGATCCTCGGATGGTGGATCAAGTCATCCGCCTAAATCGTTCGGCACACGCAAGGTGTCTGTAGCGGACTCAGGCTTAAGGAAATAAGGGTTCTAATGACAAAACAATATAAATTACCTAATTTTATGACTGAAACTAAAGTTTTCTTACCAAAAATAAATAGTTTTAACTAGCTATGGACCGTAAGGATGGCAACCTCGTACATAGCAACAGCTTCCTGATATGAGATTGAAACTTCCATAATGGGTTCTTCTACTAAACTTTCAGGTAACCTAGAGGGTTCTGGTCTGTCTAGAGTTGGCGGAAAATTTTCAATATTTTCAATATTTTCAATAGTACTGTGTTCAGACTCATCAACTAACTTAGAAGACATCAAGGAAAGTAATGGGAAAACTAATGAAACAATATGATGCTAAACTGTTTGAATGAATTAATTGATATGCTAATGGTTCTTGATGAAAGTAATGGGAAAGAATATTGTTGCAAAACTGCTTAAATAAATTAATTGATAAACTAATGGTTCGAATCAACAAATCTAATACAACTGGAAGGCCTAAACAATTGGGTAAATGTCTAGTCAATTGGATAGTTGACTAAATGAGAAATAAGATTTAAATGGATCTTTAGGCTGCCGCTTCACTTCAATTGTCTTCACTTCACTTTAATTGATTGTAATCTTCAATGTTTCTGCAAAAACATTAGTCATTAGTAATATTACAAGAAATTATTGATAAACATGAAAGACATACATTAAATCATTCCTATTTAATGCATACATTCATACTTATGTAGACATATTCATTTGCACACATATTTCATACATACTAATGCACTTTACATGCATGCTTTTAGTCATGCTAATATATGCTAATAGACATACATACTAACACACATGCATTCATTTATTTCCATACATATGCACATACATGCATACTATCCTTACACACACTTTTCCATGCATATACACATACTCATATGCTCATACAAATATACTTTCTCATATACATATATGCACATATGAATATTCATCAACTCTCATGCTAACATACATGCTTATGCTTATGCTTAAATTAACCCATGTACTTACATCTATACATACACACTCATAATAGCATGTACTAATGCATGCTCACATTAACTCTTATATGTAGATACATTCACATCCCTAAACATTAATATGCTAACTTAATACATATTTGCACATTCTCATTCATCACTAACATGTTCTCAAGCACTTAATCCTATGCAAATGAACACAATAATGCACACATATGTTCATTTATCACATAAATATGCTATCCTACAAGCATAAATGCATACATACTTACTTCTATTCACATACATAATGCCAAATGTCATCTTAAACTAAATTAAGAAATAATCCAATCATTAAACTAATTAAGTACTTAACTTATGAAACAAGCTTTCTTAATTAAATAATTTAAGTATAAATTCATTATTCATTCTTAAAACCCAATAATCTAATCTTAATCTCTCTTTAATCCGATCTCTCTCTCTCTTTCTAATTCTCTCTCTCTCTCTCTCTCTCTCTCTCTCTCTCTCTCTCTCTCTCTCTCTCTCTCTCTCTCTCTCTCTCTCTCTCTCTCTCTCTCTCTCTCTCTCTCTCTCTCTCTCTCTCTCTCTCTCTCTCTCTCTGTGTGTGTGTGTGTGTCTCTGCGCGCTGCCGCGCGCAGCGCCGTGGAGGGAGGGAGAGAATAATTTCTCTCTTTCTCTCTATTTTTGCCAAGATTCCTCTCTCTCTCTGCACTTTTCCCAGAATCCCTCTCTCTCTCTCTGTTGCACTCTCTCTCTCTCTCTCTATCGTGCGCCGCCAGAAGCCTCTCTATCTCTATCTACTGTACGCAAGCTACAGCGCCGCCAGTCCTCGACTCCCCCTCTGTCACTCTGTGAACACACTCTATAGCTTCAGATTGCTCTACTCACTCTCTCTCTTTCTGGAAAGCGCGAACTACAGCGGCCAGCCTGAGCGATGCCAAGAGGAAGCTCTCTCTTTTGTCCTTCTGTGCACCGTCAGTAGTCAGCCGCCTACCAACAGAAACTGGGCGATTTAATTTCATGCTCTCTGCTCTAATTCTGGCTTCGAACTACTCTCTGCACGTACAAAACTGTCGCCAGGTACCCATTACCTCTCTCTAGCTTTGATCTACTCATTCTCTCTGACAGAATAACTACGCGCATAAAATCTCTTTTCTCTGAAAACGCGTCGTCTCAGTCGGTATGCTACAACTGATTCTCTCTCTAAACATATCCTTCAACCACTTCCTCACACAGCTAGAGTCTCACTGTCATCGTCAGAGTGAACTATTGAATTCTTCTCTCTCTAGTGGCGTATGCTACCATTATGCAAAGAAAAGAAGCAAAATCTTACTACTTCTATAGAGAAAGATAAGCACACAAATAGAGAAAAGAATACCTGCAAAAACATTAGAGAAAACTAGAGCACATTACACATATATATACTCACACAGATTATGAGCTTACCATTCTTTTGGTTTTTACTTTAATTTCTCATCCACTCTTTAACCACATTCATCCACCATACTTTAAATGACTTTTCTCTCACAACCATACTTTAAAGTCCCCTCACACTCACCACTCTTTGTACACATCTTTAACTGCATAACTTATCTATTCCACCCTTTTAACTTACACTCACAACTGCTGGAGTTTATTGATCTCCAAAGTACAGCTAGAAGTAGGTGAAACCCAACAGGACCTAGGTGACTTTTTCACAAACTTGTATGCACAGACCAATTTTCTTGCAGAGCAAATTGCTCTTTACTCACTTGGAATTTTCCAAAACTGTTTCACACACATAAACTAGACTCTAAGAGCTTTCCAACAAGATATAGAACACCTCAAATGGATAAACACACAATGAGCTATGACCTCTGCAATATGCAGCTTTAATGGAGATCTTGAAACAGAGATGAACCTGAGGACACACATCACTTGCAGAGACTACTGCTCTTAACTCACAACTCCAATGACTTTGAAACTTTCCCGAATACACGTAGACTTAAAGAGCTTTCTAATGCCAAAGAACACATGATTTGGATACATACGCAAGGAGATATGACCTCTGCAAGTTTGAGGTTTAATGGAGACCTTCAGCAGGGATAAAAAACAGAGAACACACACTACTTGCAGAGAGTATTTCTCTCAGCTCACAAATCCAATGATTATGAAAATTTATAAGCATGAATTAGACATTAAGAGCTTTCCAATGAGCTATCAAACATGTAATTTGGATATATAATGAGGGAGATACAAGCTCTGCAATCGCTGCATACAAAACTACAGCAGTGTAGAGATACACATATGACTCTCTTGGACATCCACAAGATCATGACTTTTCTCCTCTTTTTGTAGCATGGGAAACTAATCTAAAACCTTCCTAATACATCTAAATTTGTGGTAGACACTTGGATGGAGGTATTACATGACTCAAGTGCTCAAATAAGCAAAGTATTGATGGAATTTGAGAACTAGCCACATCGACCTTCCACTAGGACACCACTGAAGCTCCCTTGTGACTCACTAATTTGACTCACCATGTTCTAGAACTCACGTGGTATTTTTGCTACATTTTATGAATAATATGAGCCTTCTTGAAGTATTTGAAGACTTCCCAAAGGTATTTACATAATTTGAAACTTGTACCCTACATAAAACAAATGTTCGCAACATTCTCCCCCTCAAGTTTCAAAGGGTATTTCCTTCATGCCAAGAATATGGTTGAATCTTTGAAGCTTTAGTCCATCCAAGGATTTGGTGAAGATATCTGCAACTTGATCCTTTGTTCCAACAAAGGAAAACTGCACTTCATTGTTCATGGCCTTCTCTCGAACATAATGATAGTGAACCTCTATATGCTTTGTTCTAGCATGAAAAATAGGATTTGAGGTCATATGAATGCTGCTCAAGTTATCCCCATATATCAGTGGTACATCAACCTGCACATTCAAGTCATGAAACAACTTTTTAAACCACATAACCTCAGTAGTAGCCAATGCTAAACCTCTATACTCAGCCTCTGTAGAAGATAAAGCAACTGTAGGCTGTTTCTTTGAACTCCATGTTAATGTCTTGTTTCCTGCTATTACCACATATCCACTTGTGGATCTTCTGTCATCTTTGCTTCCAGCCCAATCTGCATCACTAAAGACTTTAAGAGTTAGATCAGCATCATGACTATAAAATAATCCTTCGTTCATGGTACCTTTCAAATACCTAAGCACTCTTTTCGCTGCATGCATATGAGGTACTCTAGGTTCATGCATAAACTGTGACAATACTCCCACTGCATAACATATATCAGGTCTAGTTTTTGTTGCATAAATCAAAGATCCTACCATGGATCTATATACATTCATATCATGCAACTCATCACCTTCCTTTGCACTCAGCTTTACATTACATTCCATTGGAGTAGAAACAAATTTACATTCCTGCATACCAAACCTTTTCAGCATATCACATATATACTTTCTTTGTATCAACCACATACCTTCATCGCTATACACAATTTCAATCCCAAGAAAGTATCTGAGCAAACCAAGATCTGAAATTTTAAATTCCTTTCCCAAATTACCTTTTATCTCATCAATTGCTTTTGCATCATTCCCTGTAATCAACAAGTCATCCACATAAATGCATACATAGACACACATGCCATCTACATGTTTTACATAAAGTGAAGGATCAGCATGACTCGCTGTGTATCCTTGCAGCATAAGATACTTTACCAACCTTGCATTCCATGCCCTTGGTGCCTGCTTAAGACCATACAATGCCTTCTTTAACCTGCATACATGATTAGGAAATTTTGCATCCACATAACCATCTGGTTGTGACATATACACTTCTTCATTTAACTCACCATTAAGAAAGGCATTCTTTATATCGAGTTGATATATATTCCACCTTTTACTTGCAGCTAAAGCCAACAAAGTTCTCACCGTTGCCATATTTGCTACTGGACTAAATGTTTCCTCATAGTCCACACCTTGAGTTTGATTATATCCTTTTGCTACAAGTCTAGCCTTATATCTAGACACACTACCATCACTATTTCTTTTAATCTTAAAACCCCACTTGCAACCAATTACCTTTTGTTTTGGTGTACTTGGAACTAAATTCCAAGTCTTGTTATCCTGTAGTGCTTCCATTTCTTCTCTCATTGCTTTCTCCCACTTTTCATCTCCTTTGGCCTCATCATAACATGTGGGTTCATTTTCCTGCTCAACTTTTGTCATAAAAGCATAATGAGTATTCATGAAAGATTCATAAGTATACCTTTGAGGTTGCTTACTTACTCTTGAAGTTCTTCTTACCTCCAATGTAGATGCTCTTCCTTTCTTATTAGGAATCTTTGATGATTCTCCATACTCACATACATCATTAA
Source organism: Ceratopteris richardii (assembly GCA_020310875.1). Classification (NCBI taxonomy): domain Eukaryota; kingdom Viridiplantae; phylum Streptophyta; class Polypodiopsida; order Polypodiales; family Pteridaceae; genus Ceratopteris; species Ceratopteris richardii. Next base: position 6,911,969 of record CM035412.1, read on the forward strand.
TTTCCTCTCCTTCATCATTAACTTCAACAAGTTTGAGTTTACCTTTACTTTTAACACTTGGAGGTGAATCTTGCCTTAATCTTCCATTGAAAGGTGATCCTCTTTCTTCATCTAAACCACTCCTTTCATCATTTAAACTTCCTGATGGCTGAACTATGCATTCATCTCCTTCAACCACACCTTCTTCATTTTCATCCATGACCTGCAAACAATTCTTATCTGCATACCATGAAAGTAATTCATGAAAGTTTACATCTCTTGACACAACAACCTTATTGGTATGAGGATTATAGCATCTATATCCTATGTACATAACATACACAGCCAAATACTTTCAAATGACTTACACTTGGTTTCCTTCCATGCCATACCTCATATGGTATCAAATGATGAACTCCAGCAGTCGGAACTCTATTCATAATGTAAACACTTGTGCTAAGAGCTTCAGCCCAAAAATAATTAGGCAAACACATATCATTAAGCATGCTTCTAGATGCTTCTGCTATGATTCTGTTTCTTCTTTCTGCGACTCCATTTTGTTGTGGAGTATACCTGCATGTAACTTCTCTTTTGATACCTTCATCATACAAAAAATCAGTAAACGCTTGAGAGAAATACTCTCCTCCTCCATCGGATCTTAGCTTCTTAATATACCTTCCTGTTTGCTTTTCGACATATGATTTGAACTTCTTGAAACAATCAAAGACCTCACTCTTATGTTTAATAAAATACAGAAATGTCATTCTACTATGATCGTCAATGAATGATACATAGTACTTATTACCAACCAAGGACGCCTCTTTAGTAGGTCCCCACACATCTGTGTGTATGAGATCTAGCAAACCATCACTTACATAGCTTGAATGCTTGAAAGGTTGTCTACTCTGCTTACCCATTTGACATGCTTCACAAAGATGCACCATATGTTGCTTAGCAAGATCAGGTAATCCTTCAACAATCCTCTTCTTTGATAGCTCCTTTAACCTGTGTACATTCATGTGTCCAATCCTTTTGTGCCATAGATCAAGCTCTGCTATTCGATGCATACCATAAGAGAAATAGTTTGTATGATTTGGGTTTACCTTGAATGTAAACAATCTACCTTGTTTTTGACCTCTAGCAATTAACCTCCTTTGCTTTGGATCCTCAATGAAGCAACCTGCATGATTAAATCTCACTTGTAGACCTTTTTCTACCATTTGACCAACCGGCATCAAATTCTTAGTGATCGTTGGCACATAAAGTACATCCTTCAAGCAATTTTTCTTGCTCTTATCCTGCATAACAACATCTCCAACTTGCATAATCTTATGTGTTGTATCATCTCCTGTTTCCACATGACCTTTACATGACGGATTATGCATATTAGAAAACCATGAAGCATCATGAGACATGTGATTAGAACAACCACTATCTACATAACATACATAGCTATTGCAATTCATCTTAGTTTCTACATTCATCATAAGAAGAGAATCATAATCATCACTTTTACCTTCAACTGCATAATTTCCTTGTTGTTTACCTCTTCTTGAATAGCCTCCTCTTCGATTACCACCTTGATTATTTTCATTTTGATAACAATCTTTGGCATAGTGTCCATACCTTCCACATATATAGCAATTGTTCTTATTATCTTCACTCCTTTGTCTTTGGTTGTAGTTGTAGTAGCCTCTCGTACCTCTAGCGCTTGATCTTCCTCTTCCTCTTGTGTTGAAGAAGCCACTTGAAATCCTTTGATCATCGCTCCTTCTTCCTCGACCTCTATTTGAACCTCTTCCACCTCTGTTTCCACCTCTTGATGATCCTACATAAAGAGCTTGTCCTCGAGATCCTTTTTGATTTGAAGTAGAACCATTTAGATTCATCTCCTCCGTGACCATGAGGGCAATAAGTTGATCAAAATCTGGTAATTCTCCTCTGACATAAACTGAAGTAATGAAGGGTTTCCATCTCTCATCATCTTTGAGTCCGTTGAGAGTATGTGCAACCAAGTCGTCGTCCTCCACATGAGCTTCAATTGATCCTAGTTGATCTGCAATCTCTTTAACTGTCAATATGTAATCATTGACCGATGTCCTTGTATCTTTCTTTATGTTATTCAACTCATTTTTGAGTTGAATCTTCCTTGCTCTTGTACCTGTAGCATACAACCTTTCCAATGCAAGACAAACATCTCTACTTGTGTCTAGATCTTGTATGTGTCCTACCATTGAATCTTGAATATTTTGTGATAAAATGAATATAACCCTTTTATCTCTCTCATTCCAAAGTCTAAACTCCCTCAATTGTTGCTGATTTTGGTCCTCTGGTAATGTGGGTTTGATATCTGTGCCGTCAATCAAACCATACAAGCCTCTACCTTGCAAGTATGCTGTGATTCTAAACTTCCATGCCTGATAATTGGTCTTATCAAGCTTCTCTATTTGTGCATGTTGGTCTCCCATAATACAAATGCTAAGCTTCCTCCTTTAAGCCTCCTTTCCAATGTGTGTGATGAGAAGAAATATAATATTTACCTTGGAAATGAGGTATGTGCACCTTTCTTTGCTTGGATGTTCTTCAGATGCCTCCTTGCAATCTTCTTCTACCTTTGTGTAGTGTTGATGATGAACTGCTTCTTTGATAGCTTCAAATTCTTCGTCAAGGTATGATAACCTTCTCCAAGCCTCCAAGTACTTGCTCTGATACCAATGTTGGAGTTTATTGATCTCCAAAGTACAGCTAGAAGTATGTGAAACCCAACAGGACCTAGTTGACTTTTTCACAAACTTGTATGCACATACCAATTTTCTTGCAGAGCAAATTGCTCTTTACTCACTCGGAATTTTCCAAAACTGTTTCACACACATAAACTAGACTCTAAGAGCTTTCCAACAAGATATAGAACACCTCAAATGGATAAATACACAATGAGCTATGACCTCTGCAATATGCAGCTTTAATGGAGATTTTGAAACAGAGATGAACCTGAGGACACACATCACTTGCAGAGGCTACTGCTCTTAACTCACAACTCCAATGACTTTGAAACTTTCCAGAATACAAGTAGACGTAAAGAGCTTTCTAATAAGCCAAAAAACACATGATTTGGATACATACACAAGGAGATATGACCTCTGCAAGTTTGAGGTTTAATGGAGACCTTCAGCAGGGATAAAAAACAGAGAACACACACTACTTGCAGAGAGTATTGCTCTCAGCTCACAAATCCAATGATTATGAAAATTTTATAGAAAAACATTAGACAGTAAGAGCTTTCCAATGAGCTATCAAACATGTAATTTGAATATATAATGAGGGTGATACAAGCTCTGCAATCTCTGCATACAAAACTACAGCAGTGTAGAGATACACATATGACTCTCTTGGACATCCACAAGATCACGACTTTTCTCCTCTTTTTGTAGCATGGGAAACTAATCTAAAACCTTCCTAATACATCTAAATTCGTGGTAGACACTTGGATGGAGGTATTACATGACTCAAGTGCTCAAATAAGCAAAGTATTGATGGACTTTGAGAACTAGCCACATCGACCTTCCACTAGGACACCACTGAAGCTCCCTTGTGACTCACTAATTTGACTCACCATGTTCTAGAACTCACGTGGTATTTTTGCTACATTTTATGAATAATATGAGCCTTCTTGAAGTATTTGAAGACTTCCCAAAGGTATTTACATAATTTGAAACTTGTACCCTACATAAAACAAATGTTCGCAACAAGAACTACCACACTTTCAAACTACTTACTTTATCTACTTTAGTTACACACTTAACCCACACCACACTTTAAACAGCACTCACATACACCGCTCATTAATTATCCACTTCAATTATTATTTTTATTCTATTACCTTAATTTTCTTAATTAAATAAATCATTTAAATTAACCTTAGTTTAAGTTTTAATTAAATCAAACCTCAGGATTTAATTGCACATACATGATTAAATAATTAATTAAACATATTGTAATTTTTATTACTGAACCAATGTTTAGATATAGATTAATTTCATTAAATATTAATTGTTTTAACCTTTGAAACATTCTAGAACCCTAGAAAACCTACTTAAACCCATCAGAAACTCATGAAAATCCTTTAAAACCCTTCTAAACCCTATCTCTAACCCATGATAAATCATCTAAACCCTTAACATTAACCCAATGGAATCATTTAAGATCCTTTGGATTAATCCTATTGACTTAACTTATATAAACTTATGAAACCCTAGGGATATATACTCATATGTCTTATATGTATCAATTTAAAACACTCATTAAAATGAGTAATTAGGGTAACCCTAATATGAACACATATTCTTCATCATTTCTTGTACCTGCAAACACTTCAAAAGTAGTTAATTCAATCCAGAACAACTGTTCAACAGTGAAAAAGAGGTTTAAAATTCACCAATTAAGTTGTTTTCATTTTCTCTGGTCATCAACTGGAAGATGTAAATCTTCCCGACACCGCTACAGGGAATACTATCACATGTGCCAACAACTCCTCTTATCTTGTTATGGGATTTGGTAAGATAATGCTGACTATTGCTGATGGTAGTTCTTTTACATTGTTAGATGCTTTATTTGTGCTACGGATCAAGAAAACTCTATTATCAGTTTCAACATTAGCCAAGATTGGCTTGGTTGTGAAATTTGTTGATGGTAGATGTACAGTTCATGATCTATCAAATGGTGATGCCATTATTTCTTCTAGAATTTTATGTTGTATGTTGTATAAGCTCATAGTCTATGAAAAATCTATGATGATGAAGCATGTGTAGTAAGATTCTCAAGCTTTATGAGATGCAAAGCTTTTGCGTGCATGCTTTGGTCTTCTAGATTTTTCTAGTTTGCTACACCTATAGAAATCTAAAATGGTGTCGTCTCAGCCCAAATTTGAGGCACCTAGTAAACATATATGTGAAGGATATATTTTGGGCAAAATGCAATTTTCCTCCTTCCCAAAAGATGGTTCATTTGGAGCTACTCAGAAATTGTAGTCTGTTCATCATGATGTCTGTGGTCCTATGCAAACACCTTCTTTTGGGAACTACCTTTACTTCGTGATGGGAAAAATGTTGCATTTCTCCTTCCCAAAAGATGGTTCAGTTTGAGCTACTCAAAAATTGCAACTTTTTCATAGTGATGTCTATGGTCCTATGCATACACCTTCTTTTGGGAACTATCTTTACGTCGTGACTTTCATCGGTGATTTTTCTAGGTATGCATGGTTATATCCATTGAAAGAAAAATTTGAGGCTTTTATGTACTTCAAATAGTTTTTTGTTAGACTTCTAAGGTTGATTTCTCACAGCATAAGTCCCATTTCGCTAAATACTTTTAGCCATAGCTTCCTTACCTTCTAACTTAGAGTTTGAATGCTCACTCATTAGAAACTTTAAACTGTGCACTGAGATCCAAGCAAAACTTTGACACAAAAAAGTGTGCGACTCTGAGAGTTCTATTTGTAGACTTTACATATACATGTTCCTATTGATCATACACATAACTTGAAAGGAATTAGACCTTGAAACTTTGAACATAGCTTTATTAGCAAAAGATTTTCTGATCCACGTGGTTAAGCTAAGAGAAATCATAGAAAGACTCGAAGCTAACTCAGGAAGATGACTCTCTACATTTCTATCATATGAACTATTTTCTTCTAATGACTCTTTCACCTATTTCTTTACATTATTGACTTACATACATATGATTCTAGACTCAACCCACACCTATTACATTACTCCTTATCATTCTAATGATCATGTATACTCATTGTACAAGAAATTTCATCTGTAATGTTTATATGTATACAAGCTACATTTTTGAGATCTCTTCACTTTCTCCAATAACTTCTTTGGCTTCATTTTGATTTCTGACTTACTTCAAGTTCTTATAATCATCAAGTGGGGATTGCTTTGTTCCAAAAGCTCCCCCTCAATTAGTAATTGTGATTATGCCATTCTTCTTTATTCCTGCCATCTCTTTGAACTTCTATAACTTAGGTCCATCTAAGATCTTTGTCATCATATCTGCAACTTGCTCTTTCAGTGGTGTATACAAGACTTCAATCTCTTTCTCAAGTACCTTTTCTCTCAAGAAATGATACTGAATCTCTATGTGTTTAGTCCTGGCATGGAAAACAGGATTAGCTACCAAATATAATAAACTCATGTTGCATCCAAAAATAATTGGAGTACTTTGATCAATTCCAAAAGTTTTCAATAAGGTCTTTAACCATATCACTTCTTTTGCATCCTCTACCATTTCTTTATACTCAGCTTCTGTGGATGATAAAGCAATCGTATGTTGCTTCTTTGAACACCACAAAACTAACTTATCTCCAATGTAATAGATATAACCATGAGTAGACCTTCTATCATCTGAATTTCTTGCCCAATTTGCATCACTAAACACTTTGATTCTTGTGTCAGAAGTAAAACCATAATACAAAATTTCACTCAGGGTTCCCTTGATATATCTTAGTACCCTTAGATTTGCAATCCAATGAGTTTTCTTTGGACAATGCATAAATTGTGATAAGGCACCAACCCCATATGATAGATTTGGTCTCGTCAAGGTAGCATAGATCAAATTACCTACCAAACTTGGATATTTCTTCATGTCATTAAATTCTTCTCCTCCATATCTACTCAATTTATGATTCACCTCCAATGCTCTGGTTAAGGGTTTGCAATCTTCCATGTTGAACTTGACCAAAAGATTCTTCAAGTATCTCTCTTGTGTAACATATACTCCATGTTGAATATACACAATCTACATTCCTAAGAAATAAGAAAAGTTTCCCAAATCACTTATCTTAAACTCCTTTTCACTTTGCTTCTTAAGCTCCTTGATTTCTTGAGCATCTATACCTGTGATAATAATATCATCAACATATTCTTTAGAATTGTGACAACTTCCATCCTTTACAAGTAGCAATGGCAATTAGGTTTCTAATTGTATACATCTTAGCAACTGGACTAAAGGTTTCATCTTAATCTACCCCATAGGTTTGGGCATAACCTTTAACAACAAGTCTATCTTTCTATCTAGAAACCTCACCATTTGCAAACCTCTTTGTCTTATACACCCACTTACATCCATTTACCTTATGGTTCTTTGGTTAAAATGACCTAGCCTTTTATGCCATAGGTCTAACTGATACATCTTTTGACTTCCATAAGTAAACAATGCATGTCCCACATTACCTTGGACCTTGAGAGTAAAAAGCCATCCTTCTTTTTGGCCTGTAATGATGCTTCTATATCCCTAATTTGGATCTTGCACATAAACACCATTATTTGTGAATCTGACTTCATATTCCTTCTCCACAACTGGTCCTATACTTATCAAGTTTTTAGGAATATTACGAACATAAAGTACCTTGCTTAAGAGTGTACTTCCACTCTTTGTCTTCACTAATCCAATGCTTTCCACTTTATGCTTGGTGTTGTCACCTATTTGAACTATATGTCCACTCACCTTTGCTTCCATATCAGTCATCAATGATATGTTTCCACTCAGATGATTACTACTTCCTAAGTCAATATAGAATACACTTTCATCTTCTGCTATTCCTTCATGTGTTGCATTCAAGATGAGAGTCATGTCATCCTTCTTTTCTAATGCATAATTATAATAGTTGTTATTACATGAATGAGGATGAACGCTTCTTCCACCTCCTCTAGCATATGACTTCCTACCACCTCTTCCTCTTAAGATACCTCTTTGATTCATGCCTCGTTTACCTCTTTGATTAAAACTCTGATTATGAATTCCACCATTTTGATTGTTATACCAACAATCATTTGCCAAATTACTTGTTCTACCACAAACCCAACAAGCTTTAGCATTATCTTTGTTCTTATCTCCTCTTCCTTTGCTTCTTGAATTCATCTTTCCTTTTGTGAAATAAACTTGGCTTTAATATCCTTCATCATCAGTTGGCTGCTTTCATTTGACATTCTTTCTCTTGTCCTTGGAGTACATAGCTTGGCTTGCGCTCCTATCATTATGTCCCTTCATGTCCTGCTCAAAAGTTGGCATGTGTCCTAGCAATTCATAAAGATTAGGAGTAAAATGATCTAATGATAATTCTATGGACAATATAGAAGGCTTCCATTTATCATCTCCTCTCAGACCTGTAAGTATTTGTCTTACCAAATTATCCTCTTCAATATCTTCATCTACTACTCCCAAACTATCTACAATGTCTTTCATTCTTGCCACATAATAAAAATTGTATTCTGAGCTCTTCTTCTTGAAGGTTGTGAAGTCAGCCCACAATGAGGACTTCCTTGACTTTGTTGTATTCTGAAAATGCTCTTCCAAAGCATTCCACACATCCGTTGCACTTTCTAATCCTCTAATATGATGTAGAAGATAATCATTTACAGCCATGTTAATGATTCTCCTAGCTTGAGCATCCTTCTTCATGCAATTCTTCAAATCTGCAAGTTCTTCCCTATCTCGAACACTAGGATCTTCAAACTCAGGCTTTTCTTCTTCTCTTGTAATGAAGGCCATCAAATCTTTGCTCATGAGGTGTGCCTCCATGCTCATACACCAAGCTGGATAGTTTTCCCTCTCTAGCTTATCAATCTGCAAGCTTTCTCCCATCTTTGATTGTAGCTCAGTGATGAGTAGCACCTCCTTTAATGTCAATCTGGGAAGACATGAGGATGGTATGAAGACCTTGAGCAAGTGAAGGCACAAATGTGTGAGTGAGAAGCACACAAACATGCACACACATACACACACACACGCACACACAGCAAGAACAAAGAGAGATAGACAATGGATTCACTTCTATTGCAACCAAGTTCTCATACAAGCTCAAGACTACAAGAAGCTCCCCCAAAAAAGAGCTCTCTAGCTCTATTTATAGGTTTTGACTAGCTTTGGCCCTGTCCAAACCTAGTGTCTGGCCTAGTTAAAGATTAGGTTCCAGGGCTTATTTGAGGGCTCAAATGAGGTCTAAAAATTATGAAAGTTGGTGGGCAATTACTTCTAAGGGTCCCTGAGCTTGAGAACTCCTTGGCTTGCACAAAATGGAGCTACAACAAGATGAAACGGTATTTACAATGGTTGCCAGTGATGAGAATCACTTTTATACTAATGTAAGGATTGAAAAAATTTATTGGGTTGCCTTAGTGCTACATCTGCATGGTTGCCTGTACTTGCTTCTTCCCGTATGATGCTAACACTCTCCCCCGCCTAGCGTCTGTCGTCTCTGACAGACCTCTGCTCCCTAGTTTGATCAATGTACTGCTGTAGTATGTCAGTTGCCAATTCTTGTTCTTATATCCGTAGTCCCCTGACCAAATCTCTTTGCAGGGCATCCCAATGAACTGTGCCAGGCATGTCCGGTTGTGGCGTGGTGTAGAGTTCTGAGTGCATTGTCTGTTCGCACATGAACAGTTGTAGCAAGTGGGTTGGGCGTGGTGCGAACACTTCTGAGTGTGACTCCCAAAACCCCATGGTGAAGATGTCATCAAAGGTTTGCTTGTAGCAAGTGGGGAGATATCTTATTCGTGCATGCCATGCATAAGCAACTCGAATGCTCGGGGTCGTGCTCCTATCATAAAGTAAATCATAATTACCATTGATGAAGCCCAAAATTGGAGGCTGGATGTTACATACATTTCAGAAAGTCTTTAACACTACTTGCATCATGACCAGGACTTTGAGCATCATCTGCGCAGCGACATCAAGCATGGGGTGGAGGCGTGGCATCCAATGTCTGATGGTAGCCATCATGTAAGCTACCGTTGGTGTGCCTGTGTGGGGGTGCGATGGAGAGGTAATTTAGCCATTGTTTGCAATTATTATTGTTCTGAACTTTTATGGCGAATGCCTTCCATGATCTTCTGTGTTGGATTGGCCCAAAGCACGGGTTATACTTAAAATGCATGGGAGCATGATCCCATGTTCGTAGCATCTCCGGATAGGTCTCAAGTAATTTTTGCCTCCAAATGGGTTGGAATATGGCACCTTTTCTAGCTTCTTCTGGGATGTCCTCTAGTTGGAACTGTGTTGCAAAGGAAGGATACCTATTGGCTTATACTGTAACTCTGAAATAGTTATCAGTCTTCTAGAGGCGAGGTGCCTGAAATATTATGATTGAAGTATGGTTTCTTCAGTGGTCCTCATGGCCAGCATCTGAGTGGAGATACGTTCCTCATGAGTTGTCCCCATTTCTTCTACCTGTGTCATCCATGCCGAAGGGGGCTCCTCATATGTGTCTTGTCCTTCCTCCGTGATTCTGCCTCCTGGAAGAGGTTGAGGCTCATAGTTATCTTAAAAGGTCTCTTCCATAGGAATGGTTAGTGCTTCTTCCTCTGATGGTTGATTAGGTGGAGAGGGAGGTCGTTCATACTGTAACAATCTAATCTTTAATTCTTCCACTTTTTGTCGTAGCTCAAGTACCTCATTGGTCGTGGAAGATTCTGGCTCTAGTGAAGTAGCAGCGTTGACCACATTTCTTGGTTTTGTCATGTGTGGACCGAGCATTGGTTGTTTCTGGAGTTCTTTCACTTGATCGGCAAGCTGATCATGTGCTTCTAAGAGGATGGCATAGGTTTCCAATATTTGTTGGATACTTTCTGAGGGGATAGCACGGAAGCTAGCAGGGTCTATGGGTGCCCTAGGAGTGTTTTCTATGGCGGCTTCGAGATTTTCTTGATTTTGTTGTTGTAATCTTCTGTTTCTTCTTGGGCAGCTGCTAGGTGTCGTCAGAGTAGAGCCATGTTTCTTTGAAGTCTCGCGTTGCGGGCTAGCTGATCTCTGAGTGGTTCTTCCATTGCCTTACCCTTCTCTGTATACTTGGCTTCAAGCTCCACATGAGATTTTTGGAGAGTGGTAACTTCTTGTTGTAATGCAACATTAATAAGCTCCAAGGCCTTGACACGTGCCTGGAGGTGGGATGACAGGGTACCAAGTTGTTTATTGTTTTCTTCTGATAATCTATATTCCTGTTTAAGCTAGGCTGTAGCTTCGAACATAGTGTCTAGTGCAAGTATACAGTGGTGGAGGTGAGAGATGCAAGAGGTTGGGAAATGGGGAAGGGAATGGTGGATGTGGTGCTTACAGTGGGTGTATGTGGTGATGTGTGTGAAGTTACAAGTGGTGATGTGGAGACAAAAGTGGTGGTGAGTGGTCCTGGGGAGGGTGAAATCTCCATGGGGTTGGACGTGATTGTGGGTGAAGTGTGAATCGTGAATACTGGTACGGTGGGATGTGTGTTAATGGTGGCCGTGAATGTGGGGGAGGTGGGGTGGGAAAGGGATTTTCTATTATGATTCTCAATTTGTTGAACTATATTTACAAGGTTTGCCAACAATGGAGGTAGGCTGGTTTGTGTTGGTTCCGAAGGGGTTAAAAGGGGCACACTGGGTAGGGGTTGGGAAAGAGGAAATGTATTAGCGAAGGGAAATGAGTGTGTTAATGTTTGGGTAGGGACATGTGGCTATCCAAGAGCTGGTTGATAAGATGGGTGACCTAATATGGTTTGATCGGTGACGGGATGACCTATATGAGGTTCGAAAAACGGGCAAGCAACAATAGAGGAAGGGACAGGTAAGGATGGCAAAATGGTGGTGTGTGGTATAGGTTCAATAAAGATGGATATGGGTTGTTCAGTGATGCTAGTGGAGAGGGGTTTGCTGGGTTGGGTGGGAGGTGATGGGGGAGATGGTATTTGTGTGCTGTCGACATGTGCATCAGTGTTAGTTGGGCTGGTCATGTGCACATCATCCTGAGCTGTGGTAGGGAAATAGGTGGAGACTTCCATCTGAATCATTTTTTCCCTTCGTGGTCACGTATCGATCCTTCGTTGGCCATATTGAGGGGTGGTATGATATACCATGGTCCTCATGGCTTCCATGATTCCATAGGTATCTACCAAAAGATTCAATGATTCTACAAAATGAGGGTCTTCATTCTCCGCTTGCAGCATCTGGTTCACCAGTGCTCTATTTGCCTCTTCTGACAACTTATGCCTTTTTTGCACTTGCTTGATCGTTTTGTAGAGCCGTTTGATTTGTGCAGTGTAGGCAAGGGCTTCCTCCTCACTCTCCTCTGATTCATTTTCCTGTGCCTTTTCTTGTTCCTGTGTGCCTTCAACATGAGTGTGTTGTGCCTCATCTTCCCAATGTACTCTTCGTGCATCACTGTGGGGCCGTCCTCTTTGGGATGATGATCTGGGGCCTTCAGTGCCTGAGAAGAACTCACTCTTAGATAACTGTGTTGTTTGCAAGAAGCTCTCAAAGTCAAAGGATGTATCTTCTGCCAATGTAGCCATGGAGGCAAACTCAGTATCCGTGGGTAGTGGAGGGGCTGATGGAGTGGGTTTTAACACGCCCTTTGATTGTGGTCGTTGGAGATCGATCGTGAATGGGGCTACTTGTGCTTCTTCTCCAAGGGAGATTCTTATGGTGGACTCGCGAGGAATTGGAACACGTGAAAGTGATCCACGCATTCTTTTGGCTGGTTGAACCCCTGGTTGCTGACCCTAGAAGAATTGCAACTATGAGTATTTAAGGGTTTGTGCGATCGGCACATCATAGGCGAGGCATCTGTGGATGATTCTTGTAATGGCACAACAACCATGCAAAGTAGGCTTCCTTACTCCTCATTTTCTTGCTTCATATAATTGATCAAGGATCCATACCGACATCTTAATAGGTAAACTCCCTGTGTCCGCTAGGTATAACCCATACCAGATCTTTTTATGAGGCTGTGTGAATCAGTCTTGTGCCAAAAATACAAAATGTTGAAGGCACGTTCGCTGTAGTATAGCAATGTTCTGGGTGAGGGCACACATTTCCTTCAACTTCTTGAGTTTACTGTTCTTCATAGACTCTGGTATCAAAGGATCTCGATCGGAGGGTACATGGGTACCGTACATCTGAAGGGCTTCCCTAATTAATGTTATGTTCTATTGGAGCAAGTCTATGACAAGCCTAAGTATTGGCTTGAGTCCCAGAAAGTCATAGAAAAAGCCTTAAAATGAAGACTATGTAAAGTTCACTTGTGAACTACCTCTTGTAACTTTTGAAGAGTTTACTTAATGTAAAAGTAAGAGAATCTTAAGTGGTTGAGTCCACATGATCAAGAATGGAAAGAGGAGCCACGAATTCGTGATTTGTGGTAGGTAGAGAATCAAATCAATCATTAATTGATTGGAGAGTGATTGAGGGAAGTTAGCCTCCCAAACTCAACTATAAATAGATGGCAGTTTTAGTCGTGGTTAGAGAGACCTATGTGAAGACCTCCAAGAGCTGAGCTTTATGCCATATCAAGGTGTGATTACAAGGCACACATATGTATCAGTAAGTCATTGTATTGTACAATCAATATACTTTCATTTTCATGATTATTTGAGTTCATCTTTCCATGTTCTTGTGAAGTGTACTACTCACTGCCATTACTCTCAGTTTTCTCAGTCAACTTGCAGAGATGTTTTCTCTGAGCTTGGTGCATCATTTTCAGTGATTTAACTCGGTAAAGTTATCTCTATAAGTCTACTATATGCTCACAAATTTTCATGTCATTTGGATGTTGCAATCTTCAGTTATGATCATTTGAAGTCAACAGGGTCTGTTCATCTTCACCTCTCTGTCAGGTACCCGACTTTTTCACTCATCTTGTCAGAGATGTTTCTCAGTGGTTACTTATCCAAATTCAGTGATTGAAAGCTTGTTGGTTTCAGCTTACTGTCTAGAATAACCATACAAATTTTCATAATCATTGAATGTCTACATTTTGAGTTATGGTGATTTTTTTGCTCACTGGTCTATTTCTGTAGCAGCCCGTGAAAATCGGGATGATGTCATCACTTGTTAAAACTCATTCTCAGTGTGTGCTTTGTTATTTTTGATGATATTACTCTTGAAAGTTAGATCTTTAAGCTAACCAGACTTCCCCAAGAGGAATTAAGCTAATTGCTGCTATGCTCAGAGAATTATGTAAAACACTGGACAGGTGTATGAACCAAGAATAGCAAGTTTTCACCTCTGAGCTAACTCCAACTTATCTGTTTTGATCTATCTTTTTGAGAGTGATCTTCCAAGGTACATAGGGTGTCTAATACATCCATTGGAAAGCTAAAAGGGCCCACCATCTACTCCTGGAGTTCATTTGGCTGGTGTAGATAAAGGATTTTGCAACACCTCTTCATCTTCAAACACATACTTATCCATCTCTTCACAATGGTATCAGAGCAAGGTTGGACAACATGGCAGATGGATTTCCTTCATCAATTGACAAATTAGACAGAGGTAACTACTCAGCTTGGTCATTAAGAATGGAAGCCTATCTCCAAGGTAGAAGTTTATATGGTTATGTGGCTGGAGATGAAGTTATGCCAAGTTTCAGGAACAAAAGTCAACCAACACAAGAAGAGCAAGAAAGATTGAGCACATGGTGCTCCAAGGATGCACTTGCAAGGTCTTATCTCCTCAACTCTATCTCAGATTTTTTGTTGCCTCACATTAGAAGTTGTAAGACATCTCAGGAAGTGTGGGATGCACTTGAAGCTTTCTTTTCTTCAAGTACCAAAGCTAGGAAGCATCAACTATGGCTGGAGTTCACAACTCTCAAGAAGTCTCCCAAACAAAATGTGACTGATTTTGTCACAAAGCTCAAGGACATAGCGGATCAGTTGGGAAGCATTGGAGAGGTAATAGATGAAGAGCAAATTGTAAGGCAGGTCATCAATGGCTTGAAGGCAGATGATAAGTGGGAAGCATTCACCACAGCTATGGATTTGTACATGGACATGCATGTACCTGATTTCAACACACTCATTGGACAACTACTTACTCAAGAGGCAAAGCTTATCAAAAATGGAGAAAGCTCTAAAGGTAATCAATCTTCATCTTTATACACGGATAAAAGCAAGTCTAAAGATAACAAAGGAAAGGCAAAGAAAGTGGATGATGAAGCAGGTACATATCAAGCTAACTATGCAGGTAGAGGAAGACATGGCAGAGGTAGAGGAAGAGGAGGTAGACAAGGCAGGGGGAGATCCCAAGACTCCAAGTCATGTTCTATTTGTGGATTAACTAATCATACAACTGAAAATTGCTTTAGGAATTCCAGGAATCAAAGAGGCAGAGGATACAATAGAGGAAGTTATGGCTACTCAAGAGGAAGGTTCAACAACTACCATGGCAACTACAACAACTACAATCATTCAAAATATCAAGGAGGCTAGAAAGGAAGGAGAGACTACAATAACTACACAGAAGACTCAAACAAAGAGGATTCATTATTGATCATGAACATGGCTATGCCACAACGTAAATCTGATGAGCATGTTTTCTACATAGATTCAGGTTGTTCAAATCATGTGGCAGGAAATGTGGCACTCCTATCAGATTTAGAAGATCCAAGAATTAAGCATGAGGTACAAACAGGAGATGATACAAAACATCCTGTGGAGAAAATAGGCAATGTCAAAGCACCTGATGGAAACATCACCTACTCAGTAAGGTACTCTATGTCCCTACCATTACAAAGAATTTGATAAGTGTTGGGCAGATAGTAGAGAAAGGGTTGCAAGTCAGGTTCACAAAAGCAGGAGCATTTGTTGAAGATCCAAGTCAAGGATTCAAAAGAATTGCAAAAGGTGAAAAGACAGGTAGATTGTTCACATTTGAACTACAGGACACTAGAAACATTGCTCTCTTTAATTATGGTAGTCAGACACTCACAGAATTGGAAGTATGGCACAAAAGGTTAGCACATATTGGTGAAAGGTCATTAAAGCAAATCTGCAGGGACCAAAATGTACTTGGACTTTCTAATTTGTCAAAACAACATATGATTTATAAGTGCAGTGCATGTCAATTTGGAAAGTCTCACAGGTTACCATTCATGAAGAAAGGTTATATGCATGGAGATCTCTTGGAGTTGGTTCATACAGATGTATGGGGACCTAGCAAGGAAGCTTCAATATCTGGATCAAGGTATTATGTTTCCTTTATTGATGATTGCAGCAGATGGACTATCCTATTCTTTATGAAACACAAAGATGAAGTTTTTTCATGTTTCAAAAGATATTTGGCTCTTGTGGAGAATCAAATAGGTAAATCACTAAAAAGGCTAAGGTCAGATGGAGGGGGAGAATACTTCTCCCATGAGTTTGATTCTTTTCTTCAAGAAAGAGGAATCAAAAGAGAGGTAACTACAAGGTACACTCCTGAGCAAAATGGAGTGGCAGAAAGGAGGAATAGGATAATTGTTGAAGCTACAAGGTCTATGTTAAATGAAAAGAATTTACCTAATTACTATGTACGAGAGAAGGTTCTAAGAATAGAGATTCAAATATCATATGTGTCCACTCATCAACAATGTGCAGATATTCTAACCAAAGCATTGGATGGTACAAAGCTTTGCAAATTCAAGGCTATGATTGGTTTGCAGGTAATCTTGGAAGATTGAAGACCTCAAGCATACTTGGCTTGAGGGGGAGCTGTTGGAGCAAGTCTATGACAAGCCTAAGTATTGGCTTGAGTCCCACAAAGTCATAGAAAAAGCCTTAAAATGAAGACTATGTAAAGTTCACTTGTGAACTACCTCTTGTAACTTTTGAAGAGTTTACTTAATGTAAAAGTAAGAGAATCTTAAGTGGTTGAGTCCACATGATCAAGAATGGAAAGAGGAGCCACAAATTCGTGATTTGTGGTAGGTAGAGAATCAAATCAATCATTGATTGATTGGAGAGTGATTGAGGGAAGTTAGCCTCCCAAACTCAACTATAAATAGATGGCAGTTTTAGTCGTGGTTAGAGAGAACTATGTGAAGACCTCCAAGAGCTGAGCTTTATGCCATATCAAGGTGTGATTACAAGGCACACATATGTATCAGTAAGTCTTTGTATTGTACAACCAATATACTTTCATTTTCATGATTATTTGAGTTCATCTTTCCATGTTCTTGTGAAGTGTACTACTCACTGCCATTACTCTCAGTTTTCTCAGTCAACTTGCAGAGATGTTTTCTCTGAGCTTGGTGCATCATTTTCAGTGATTTAACTTGGTAAATTTATGTCTAGAAGTCTACTATATGCTCACAAATTTTCATGTCATTTGAATGTTGCAATCTTCAGTTATGATCATTTGAAGTCAACAGGGTCTGTTCATCTTCACCTCTCTGTCAGGTACCCGACTTTTTCACTCATCTTGTCAGAGATGTTTCGCAGTGGTTACTTATCCAAATTTAGTGATTTAAAGCTTGTTGGATTTCGCTTACTGTCTAGTATAACCATACAAAGTTTCATAATCATTGAATTTCTAAATCTTGAGTTCTGGTGATTTTTCTGCTCACTGGTCTATTTCTGTAGCAGCCCGTGAAAATCGGGATGATGTCATCACTTGTTAAAACTCATTCTCAGTGTGTGCTTTGTTATTTTTGATGAGATTACTCTTGAAAGTTAGATCTTTAAGCTAACTAGACTTCCCCAAGAGGAATTAAGCTAATTGCTGCTGTGCTCAGAGAATTATGTAAAACACTGGACAAGTGTATGAACCAAGAATAGCAAGTTTTCACCTCTGAGCTAACTCCAACTTATCTGTTTTGATCTATCTTTTTGAGAGTGATCTTCCAAGGTACATAGGGTGTCTAATACATCCATTGGCAAGCTAAAAGGGCCCACCATCTACTCCTGGAGTTCATTTGGCTGGTGTAGATCAAGGATTTTGCAACACCTCTTCATCTTCAAACACATACTTATCCATCTCTTCACATGTTCAACTCAAACTTTTTCATTTCCTTCTGGTTTGATAGAGAGAGCACCAGGAATGTGCCTGACTGATCTTTATCTCCTGTCGCTTTCAAAGTTGCAATCAAGTAATAGCACCAAAGGAAATCAGGTTTAGGCAGAGATGCACTAAAATAATCCTCTAACCCCGCTTTCTGTCAAATATCTTGAAGAGGGGCTACATTTTGCAATGCTTCAAATTGTCGTGAGAAGAACTGAAAGGTCCACCAAACTCCTCCAAATTCCAACTTGGATTCCCAGATATAATCTGCATCTCCCAAATCTCTTGGCATTTCCTTGAACCAATGGGAATATCCTTTTACTCTTTCTGTGAGGCCACTTGGTGGATCCGAGATGGGAATTCTACGCACATGGAGAAACTCTTCAGGCCTCGCTGTGAATGGGATTTCCACAGGCATGGTATCCCAATTCATTTGAGTACCTGTGCCTGCCTGGGAGCTTGTGCCTACTGCTGCTGCCATGAGACTTTTCATGCTCATCTGCTGGAAGAAGAAGGGCACATTAGTGTTGCATAGGAAACAAGATGTAATGGTGTTCCCTTCACAATACTAACATGACATTCCAGGTGGTTAGTGGTTAGAGGTGAAGTGTTTGTGATAAGTATGAATGTTGGTTAGAGGTTGGTGTCATCCTAGATGCATCCTTTGGCTATGCAATGGACTCAGAATGCACCTAGCTCAGATTTGAATGATTTACAAAATTGGGTCAGGGGGTTTGATACAGGGTTTAAGTCTCCACACTTTGATTGAGGATTCGTAGCTCTTAGAGCTGATGACAGGTAAGGATTTATGAACTAGATTGTGCTGGATTCGGGACCTTTTGGGTACCCATTTCCAGATTTTTCTAGGTTTGACTGAAGGTGTAATAGTGTGAGGTGTAGGTATCTTCCTTGAGCTGTTTGCCAAGAGTACTTGTGAGTGTTGATTTAAGCTAGTGACTGGAGGTGAAGTTATTTGGGCTTATAAGCAGGCCTTGGGCACCCATATCCGTCTCGCATTAGGGATAGCCTTCATTGACCGCTTAGGGACCCAAATAGAAATGGTATGTCTAGATTGTTGCCTAGGGAACTCCTTCGTTTTAGTCCTTAATGGTGTGTCTTGCTTGCTACTTTCTTGAGAACCTGCCTCTAGAGTCGTAATTTTATCCCCCTTGTGTATCCAGATCTGCCTCATGCCATGAGGTACTTCACAAAGTCCAGGTTGGTGCTCATGCTTCTTGATCATCCGTCTCCTTAGTGTCGTGTGTTGCTGAGCCTGCCCCTTTAGAACCTTCTTTGGAACAGACGAGAACTCATCATTGTCTTCTGTCCCTTCATGGGGAGTGAAAATCCTCTGCACCATAGAAGTTTGGACAAGAACAGCATTGTTATATTCATCTGGGCTCCTGGAGGGACCAGGAGTTGGTGCCTTTTCTAGTGGTTTGAGTGCTTGATTTTCTAATTCAATCGTAAGGTGGCTTTGGCCTACCAAAGCCTCAAGAAGTCCACTTCTTAGGTTGAGGTTGACTGTGTGATCATAGATCCAGTCTTGGCCCAAGACTAGAGGTTCGGTAAGATCTTCGTCTTCACATACTAACACTTTTGCTGACATTAGGACCTCTTGAATGTAGAGGGGAAGATCCACCTCTCCCATGCAAGGGGTTTCAATACCTCCTAATCCTATCAGATAGGCTTCTAGGGGTTTTACCTCCAATTGCAATTGTTGGCAGTAAGAAAGCCGAACTACACTAGTGGCTGCTCCTGAATCAATTAAAGCTCTCACCGTCCTTGCACTCTCTCCTTGTCCTACTTCTAGGGTCACAAAAGGTCGTCGATCAACTATCTTACGGGACTGTTTACCTAAAGCCTCACACATGGCAATGTGATAACCGAGAGCTTCCTGAGCGTCAGTCATGGACTGATCCCTTCTTTGTCTTCTCAGTTCCATTCATCGAATGCATTCTAAAGCTTCTGCATGTGCTTCTTCTCGAATTTGCTTTTCCTCTTCCTTACATTTCTTTGCAGTATTGAGTCGATTTAGCATTTCTTTTGTTAGGGGTTCTTGATATAACTTGACTCTACATCTGCTTAAGTAACTTGGTAGAATGTCACCTTCTAGAGTGGCTAATTGTACTGCTCCATTTGTGGAGATCCTATTGATTATCATAGGTCCATAGCCTCTTTTCTCTAATTTTCGTGCATGTTGCTTCAATGTATAGATGAGGACTAGGTCTCCTGCTTTCAAGCCTTTATCCTTCACATGTGTATCAAAATACGCCTTTTGCCTCTTCTTGGCTGCATATATTCCTGCTGCAACTCTCAATCGTGTCTCACCTAAACGTTCAAGATCAAAGATTCTAGAGGAGAGTTCATGGCCTATCCAGTCATGCTCTTGGTGCTACTTTCAATGTAGGTATCAAAAAATCCAATGGTAGCACTACATTTTGGCCAAACACCATCTGAAAGGGTGTGGCTTGGAGTACCGTTTTATAGGCAACTCGGTATGCCCAAACAACGTGGTGTAGTTGTTTGTCCCAATCCAAGCGTTTGTTATTCACCAATTTAGTCAGCATAGTGCATAAGATCTTATTTGTGCTCTCAGCCTGGCCATTAGCTTGTGGATGATAGGGGGCAGACTTCTTATGTATCACCAAGAATTCTTGGAGAAGGTTTTCTATGACTTCATTCAAGAAGTGTGTGCCTCTATCACTCACTAATTCTATTGGCAATCGGTATCTAGTGAACACATTTTCAAATAAGAACTTTGTTGTTGTTTGAGCATCATTCTTCGTAGTGTCTTTCACTTCTACCCACTTGGTTAGATAGTCTGTGGCCACAATGATATACTCAGTATGTGAACCCTTAGCTGGGGGATTAATAGGACCAAAAAAGTCTATTCCCCACTTACAGAATGCATGTCCACCCATCATAGGCTTCAATGGCATCTCATCCTTGCATACGGGATGCTGAGTCCGCTGACAAACCTCACACCTCTTCACCTAGGTATGTACATCCATGTACACACAGTCTTAGGTAACCATCTTTACCACGTTTGTATAAATTATCACCAATGATTATGTAATCTAACGCTTCTTGTTCCAAGCTCCTTTGTCTAGCCAAAGTCATATCTTGAGGGAATGTTTTCGTCCTTAGAAAGGCTACTAATGGTTGACTCCAATCTAGTACTAAAGATATTCGATAAAGAGTAGCATGTTCCACTGGTGGTTTAGTGCGACAGATTGGGCATTCTTTGCACATTCTATGGACATCAACTTCCATAGTTGGCCAATGCACTCCTAGTCTCCTTAGTGTCTGTAGGGTTCGTTGTTTCCAGTAGTGTTGCTCTAATGCACCTACATGTGCTAATTGCAACCAGTTAGCGTACTCATCCTCTTCCACACAACAGGCTAATACTCCTTGATCCATATGTTTGTACATACTTCCTGCCATGATATGATACTTTTGAGCTTTTACTACCTCCCTATCTTGAGTGCCCACTATTGGATGCTTAGGCCCATATGTCATTATTGGCACTAAGGGCTTGGCTCACTTTGGTACAACTTCCAAATTAAACAAGTAAGCTTCACAAAGGTCATCTGATACTCCTTGTGGGGCCTCTCCGGATGTGAGCCTTGAGAGATGATCTGCTCTCAAATGAGTCTTGCCCTTTCTCACCACTACCTCAAAGTCGTATTCCATGAGTAAGAGGAACCATCTTACTAATCTACCTGTATTGCATGGCTTGTTTACCAAGTACAGTAGAGCTTGGTGATCAGTAAAAAATTTGAACTTATTTGCAAGCAAATAGTGCCTAAACTTTTTAACCGCATACACCATGCCTAATCCTTCTTGTTCAGTAGTGGTATAATTCCGTTCAGCTGCATTCAATTGTCTGCTGGCATAGGCAATTGGAAAATCCATATTACCTTCACCCGTCGGTTGTGCTAGCACACATCCAATAGCATAATTGGATGCGTCCATATGGACATGGAATGGCTTGTTCCAATCTGGTGTGGTCAAGATTGGTGTTGAACATAATCTTCGTTTGAGCTCCTTGAAAGAGTTCTCACATTCATCAGCCCACTCAAAGTTAGTTAGAAGAGCATAGAGAGGCTTTGCAATGATGGCATACATGTGAATGAATCGGCGGTAGTAACCACAATGCCCCATGAAAGCTTGTACTTCCTTGACATTCTTTGGCCTAGGCAATTCTGCGATGGCTCTCACTTTCTCTTCGTCAGTGGATATGCCGTTCTTTGACACTATGTGTCCTAGAATCTTGCCTTGCCTGACCATGAAAACACACTTTTTTGGGTTCAGGCAGACTTGATATTCTCTACATTTGTCAAAGATTTGCCTGAGTTTAGGTATATGAGTCTGTCTAATGTTGGAATGAGCACAAAGATCATCAACATAGACTTCCAAATTCTTCCTCAGGAACTCTTTAAACACATGGCACATCAATCTCTGGAAGGTTGCAGGTGCATTGGTAAGCCCGAACGGCATTACCCAAAAAGCAAATATGCCCCACTCTATGGCAAAAGCCATCTTATGCTGATCTTCAGGTGCAATGGCTACTTGATTGTAGCCAGAGAACCCATCTAGGAAGCTATATACTTCCTTGCCTGCTACCCTTTCTAATAGATGCTCCGTGATAGGAAGCGGATAACTATCCCTGATAGTGGCTGCGTTAACCTTCTTCAAGTTAATGCATATGCGTAATTTTCCATTCTTCTTGGGTACCACTACAATGGAGGATACCCATTCAGTGTGCTCGATTTCATAGATAAATCTAGCTTCAACGAGACCATCTATCTGTTCTTTGATCTTGGCAGCATAATTATCATTATAAGTGTATGGATTTTGTTTAGAGGGTCTGGCATCTGAGGTCATGGGAATAGTGTGTGAGCATATGTGAGGGTCTACTCCTTTCAGGTCCTTGTAGCTCTAAGCGAATACATCTCTGTACTCTCTTAGCAAAGCTATCAACTCTTGCTCTTCTTCTCCCGTCAGGTCATGCCCTATGTAGGTACATCTTTCTTCTCCTTCTTCTATGGATACAACTACTTTCTTGGTGGTTTCTTTGTTATCATAGGCCTCTCCTAATTGTGCCTCACGTTTAGGCATTCTTACCATGACTTTTCTATCTTCTATTTCGTACTTCTTGAAATTTTCAGGGACCTCGAACAAGGATTCTTCTTCCTCCGGAGTGACTTCTTTCTTCTTTCTTTTCTTTCCTTCACTCCTGGTGGTCACGTGTGTGGTTGATCTCACATCATTAGTGATTTCTTCATGTCTCTGAGGGTAAACTTCTACTTCATAGAAGTATTCTCCATCTGATGCAAATTGTGGGTCCATAATGATTGACTCTAGATCAGAGTCACTTGCATCCTCGAATGCATCAGGGCTAGGTTCACATTCTTCTAAAATTGAGTCTCCCATGATTAGCTGAAATGACTAAAATGTCATAGCCATCCTCATCACACTAAGGTGTCAATTGTTCTTCATTGATGGCTACATCCATTGTTGCTAAAATTTCTGCCCAGTCGTGAGGTTCAAATTCTTCGTCACGAAACACTACAGGTGCATAGGCTGGGTCCTGAATCGATCTATGAGTTTCCTTTGCACCTATCTCTCTAGCTTCTTCTCTCTTCTCCTCTTCTATTGCAACTTTACACATCCACAAGTGGGTGTCTTCATGCATCCATGAGGATCCTGATCCTATGGAGTGCAGTGACTCCGTGTCATCCTTGGCTCTATGGATGGGATTGCATCGAATAGGCGGTATGTCTCTATGAGACTAATCCTTAAGATTGACTTTGGTTGTAACACCTAGGTGTTGCAAATACAAGGAATTGGTTCCCCAATCCTATACCACTTGCAATTGCCACATAAATGGCCTTCCGAAAATCATCTCATAGGCTTGGTTTTTGCTAAAGTCACATATAGCAAATGTATGCTCAAACTCTACACCACATGTAGTGAGAGTTATTCCTTCTAGCAATCCTAAGGGCCTCTCAATATGACTATCAGAGGTTTGCAATTTCATTCTCGTCAGCTTGAGTGCCGGCTTGCCCCAACGCTTCCATAGGGAAGTGGTAGCGATTGCAACTCCTACACCCGAGTCTAAAATTACCTTGGTTGTGTATCCCTGGTGGTTGACTCGGAGATAGGTATTTCCTTCTTCTCCTTCACTCATGTCTCCTATCTTATCCAATGGTATTTCTAGCACTGTTCTATCAGATCCTACCTGGGAACGCGATTTCGCTACCTCTGGTACTTGTTTGGCTACATGTTTCCACAGTTATGGCCTAACCTTTAGTAGCTCTTCTAAAGAGAGATTGCACTGCACTTTAGTGTTTTTCACTACCTCTGTGTTCTTAGGTATGACTAAGTCTTCATTTCTTACCATGGACTTTGCTTCCCATGGGCTTGTGAAATGGGGTAGTTCTTGTTGGTGCATGTCAATCATCAATTGAAGGTTTATGAAGAAATGAAGTCAAAAGATTAAGAAGAGAACAAATTCAGAAGTTTGAAGGAAGGACATACTCAGAAATTCAAAGATATGTACACATATGTACATTAGTTCAGATATAGCTGACTCACACTTATGATTAGTCATAAGCTTGTACATATTTGACTATAAATATTTTGAAAAAGTCGGGACATGTAGATGAGAGACATAGAGAAGAGAGTTGAGATGAGTTAGTTGAAGTACATTGTACAAATCATCCATCAGATGTATGAAGAAAATAGATAAGTGAAAAGTTAAGAAATGGCGCGTCGATCTTCTCTCCCATTCTCCTTCTGTGTTTAATCTTTTGAGAAATCCTTTTGCACGTATCTAAGTCAATAGCTAATCTATCTATGACTAGAATTTGAGAGGCGAATTGCAATCAGGCTGAGAGAATTTAGTTTAGGAACATTCATATGTAAAAATGTTCTGAGAGTCGT
The DNA here is from genome assembly GCA_020310875.1 of Ceratopteris richardii. Classification (NCBI taxonomy): domain Eukaryota; kingdom Viridiplantae; phylum Streptophyta; class Polypodiopsida; order Polypodiales; family Pteridaceae; genus Ceratopteris; species Ceratopteris richardii. The sequence continues at coordinate 6,936,694 of CM035412.1, forward strand.
AAAAATTAGCGCAGATTTCATGTTTAGAGAAATGAACAATGCTCAGTGCACAGCGTAAAGTTTTACACAAGTGAGGGCTCAAAATCTAAGTTGGAAGGTAAGCCATCTATGGCTAAAAGATCTTGATCAAACGGGTTCGACATTGTGAGAACTATAATTAAGAAGTTGTAGGTATCAAAGTCGCCATTGCAGAGAAGCTGTTTCAGACATAGGTAAAGTGTTTCACACATTTCTCAGTGTATACTCAATCATTTTGAGAAATTTAAGTTGGAAAAGTTTTGCAACCTTAAGGCAAAGCATTGTGCAAAGTTTTATTAAAAACTTTATAGGATTGATTAGTCAATGAGTGATTAATCTGCAGCAGACTTTTCAGAGAAGTGATTTCTTCACAATTAGTCAACTTCTTGGTAATGTGTTAGTGGATTTCCAAAATTATGAGGAGTCTAAAGTTATTCTTGGTCTAGAGGTGGTCTAATACCAAGGATAGCTTGTTCTTTTGGAGATTAACACTCTCCATCAGTGGTATCAGAGCAAGATATGTCAAAATTGAAGTGAAGAAGACTCCGACTACTGCAGAAACACAAATCTTTACAAGGTGCAAAGGGATAAAGGTTGAAGAAAACTTGAAGGTAGACACATTGAAGCTATCAAAAGGATCAGAAGGAGTAAGATTCAGAGTCAAGGTACATTTATTTTTCATAAAGATTAAAGAATTGGCAATACAGGTAAAGAAACAATGGGAGATAGACTCCAAATTGAGAAGCTGGATAGAGAGAACTATCCTGCATGGTCAATGAGGATGGAAGCTCATCTTATGAGCAAAGATCTGATGGGATACATCACAAGAGATGAAGAAAAGCCAGAATTTAGAGACTCTAGTGTTCCAACTAGAGAGGAGCTTGCAGACTTGAAGAATTGGATGAAGAAGCCAGAATTTAGAGACTCTAGTGTTCCAACTAGAGAGGAGCTTGCAGACTTGAAGAATTGGATGAAGAAGGATGCTCAAGCAAGGAGCATAATCTACATGGTAGTCAATGACTATTTGCTTCCTCACATTAGAGGACTTGAAAGTGCATGTGACATTTGGAATGCTTTGGAAGAGCATTTCCAAAACACAACCAAATCAAGGAAGGCTTCACTATGGGCAGAATTTACTACTTTCAAAAAGAAGGCCTCACAATCAATCTCTGATTATGTGACAAAGATGAAGGACATTGCAGATTCTCTAGGTGTAGTGGATCAAGATATTGAAGAAGATAAATTGGTAAGACAAATTCTCACAGGGCTAAGAGGAGATGAGAAGTGGAAGCCTTTTATGTTATCTACAGAACTTTCATTAGATCACTTTACTCCTGATTTGAATCAATTGTTAGGTCATATGCTAACTTTTGAGAATGATATCAAAGGAGATGTTGATAAGAGTGCAGGTCATGCAATGTACTCTAAAGACAAGAAGAAAGCTAACAAAGGAAATCAACAATCAGGTGAAGAAGAAGGTACTTCAAACCAAGCAAATTTCATAAGAGGAAAAGGAAATGGCAGAAGTAGAGGAAGAGGCAGAAACAACAAAGATAATGCAAGAGCTTGTTGGATATGTGGTAAGACCAATCATCTATCTCATGATTGTTGGCACAATAATCAGAACAATGGTAATTATCAGAACTTTAATCAAAGAGCAAGAGGTGGTAGATTTCAGAGAGGAAACTTCAGAGGTAGAGGTGGTAGGAATTCTTTTGGAAGAGGTGGAGGAAGAAGCTTCCAAAATCAATCCTACAATAACACGTATTACAACGATGCATCAGATCAGATGGAGGATTCGACTCTCATTATGAATGCAACATATGAAACCTCACATGAGGACATGAGAGTGTTCTACATTGATTCAGGATGTAGTAATCATTTAAGTGGAAATATTGCTTTGATGACTGATCTAGATCATAATGCAATTAACCATACAGTTCAGACAGGTGATAATACAAAGCATAAGGTAAAGTCAATTGGTTCACTCAAAGCTAAGGATGGGAGCACTCTTCTAAGTAAGGTTCTTTATGTTCCCACAATTCCAAAGAATTTGATCAGTGTAGGTCAAATTGTGGAAAAAGGATATGAGGTAAGATTCACCAATGATGGAGTCTATGTTGAAGACCCTAGTCAAGGGTATAAATAGGTTGTTACAAGAAAGAAAGAAGGTAGGCTCTTCACATTGAAGGTACAAGGAAATGTTGGACATGCTATGTTCACATATGGAGAGCAGAAGGTATCTGAATTGGATCTTTGGCATAAAAGACTTGGACACTTCAATGAAAGAGGTATCAAAGACATGATTAATAATGATTCAGTGCTTGGGTTGCCTAACATTGCAGGTCAACACATGACATACAGATGTGAGGCATGTCAATTAGGTAAGGCTCATAAGCAATCCTATTCCAAGCATGGGTTTATGTATTCAGAAAGACTTGAGTTGGTGCATACAGATGTGTGGGGTCCTTCAAAGGACTTTAGTATAAATGGTTCAAGATATTATGTCATATATGATGATGATGCTACCAGATGGATTACAATTTATGTGATTAAAGAAAAGTCAGAAGTGTTTAATACATTTAAACACTATCATGCATATGCAGAAAGGATTATAGGTCAAAGATTGAAGAGACTAAGGTCAGATGGAGGGGGAGAGTATTTTTCAAATGAATTCAATGATTACTTGTGGAATGCAGGTATAAAGAGAGAAGTTACTTGCAGGTACTCTCCTCAACAAAATGGGGTAGCAGAAAGAAGAAATAGGACTCTTGTTGAGTTTGCAAGGTCCATGATGAAAGAGAAGAATTGCCCAAATTATTTGTGGGCAGAGGCTGTAAATACAGCTACTTATTTGGTCAATAGATTGCCTTGTAAAGCTTTGCAAGGTATGACACCATATGAAGCTTGGTGGGGTAAGAAACCTACCTTGGGTCATTGCAGAATATTTGGATGCTTGGCATATGCATATGTGCCATCTCAATTGAGGCATAAGTTGGAGCCTAAGGCAGAAAAGTATGTATTCATTGGTTATGATGATAAGCAAATGGGATACAGGTTGTGGAGTCCATCCACAAAGCAATTCCTTGTATCCAAGGATGTTACATTTGATGAGCAAGGTACTTGGTATGCAGGTAAATATAATGTACATGCAGATGTTGAAGAAGTAGTGGATCAAAGGAAAGGTAAAGCAAAGATTCAATTACTTGATGACAATGAGAATAATGAAGTACAAGTTGAAGTTGAAGAGAGGCCAAGGTTTGATCCAGAATGTGATGAACCAGAGACTTCAAAAAGTGCAGAAGTTAGGAGGTCATCTAGGCACAAATGGCAACCTACAAGGTATAGCTATGACACCTCATTCTTGACTACTAAAGATTATGCTTATTTGGTAAAAGCAGATGAAGATCCATCTACATATGATGAAGCCAAAGGCAAGAGAAATTGGGAAGAAGCCATGCAAGAGGAGTATGATGCATTGATAGAGAATCAGACTTGGGATCTGGTTCCTAAACCTAATAGTCAGAAAATTATTGGATGTAAGTGGGTTTACAAAACAAAAAGATTTGCAAATGGAAGTGTGTCTAGGTACAAAGCTAGACTTGTTGTGAAAGGGTATGCACAGACATATGGAGTGGACTATGATGAGACCTATAGTCCTGTGGCAAAGATGACAACTATTAGAACTCTCATAGCAATTGCTGCTTGTAAAGGTTGGAAGCTATCTCAATTAGATGTTAAAAATGCTTTTTTGAATGGTTACATTTCAGATGAAGTTTACATGGAGCAACCAGATGGGTTTAAAGATCAAGTGAGTCCAAATTATGTGTGTAAGCTCAAGAGAGCTTTGTATGGATTAAAGTAGGCCCCAAGTGCATGGAATTATAGGCTTGTAAAGTTCTTGAAAGAACTTGGATTTCAAGCATCAAAGGCAGATAGTAGCTTGCTAGTCAAAGCAAGTGAAGATGGATTCATTTATGTTTGTATTTATGTTGATGACATAATACTTACAGGTACAGATGATAAAGGAATACAAATGATCAAGAAGCAGATGGAGAAAGAGTTCAAAATCAGTGATTTGGGGAACTTATCATTCTTCTTGGGAATGGAGATTTTATATACTCAACATGGAGTATATGTGACCCAAGAAAGGTATCTTAAAAATTTGCTAACCAAATTTAAAATGGAAGATTGCAGGGTTGCACCTACACCTTTGGAAGTGAACCATAAATTGTCTAGATTTGGAGGAGAAGAATTCAGAGACATGAAGCTCTATCAAAGTTTGGTTGGTAGCTTGATTTATGCTACATTAACAAGGCCTGACTTGTCATATGCAGTTGGTGTGCTTTCACAATTCATGCATTGTCCTAGAAAGGAACATTGGATTGCAGGACAAAGATTACTTAGGTACATCAAGGGTACACTCAGAGAAGGGTTGTACTATGGATTCACTTCTGATACAAGAGTGAAGATATACAGTGATGCAAATTGGGCAGGTAATGTGGATGATCGAAGATCAACACATGGATATTTGTGTTATGTAGGAGACAAATTGATTTCATGGTGTTCTAAGAAGCAACATACAGTTGCTTCGTCATCTACAGAAGCATAATATAAAGGTATGGTGGAAGCTGCAAAGGAGGTAATATGGCTAAAGACACTTATGAAGAGTTTTGATGTGATTCAAAGTACTCCTATTATTTGTGGAGACAATATGAGTTCTCTATACTTGGCAGCTAATCCTGTGTTTCATGCTAGAACTAAGCATATTGAAATACAGTACCATTTTCTGAGAGAAAAGGTCATTGATAAGGAAATTGAAGTTATGCATACATTTACAAAAGATCAACTTGCAGATATGATGACAAAAAGTCTAGATGGACCAAAGCTACAGAGATTCAAGGATATGGCAGGAATTAAGAAGATAGAGGAAAACCTCAATTAATGATTGAGGGGGAGCTGTTGGTGCATGTCAATCATCAATTGAAGGTTTATGAAGAAATGAAGTCAAAAGATTAAGAAGAGAACAAATTCAGAAGTTTGAAGGAAGGACATACTCAGAAATTCAAAGATATGTACACATATGTACATTAGTTCAGATATAACTGAATCACACTTATGATTAGTCATAAGCTTGTACATATTTGACTATAAATATTTTGAAAAAGACGGGACATGTAGATGAGAGACATAGAGAAGAGAGTTGAGATGAGTTAGTTGATGTACATTGTACACATCATCCATCAGATGTATGAAGAAAATAGATAAGTGAAAAGTTAAGAAATGGCGTGTCGATCTTCTCTCCCATTCTCCTTCTGTGTTTAATCTTTTGAGAAATCCTTTTGCACGTATCTAAGTCAATAGCTAATCTATCTATGACTAGAATTTGAGAGGCTAATTGCAATCAGGCTGAGAGAATTTAGTTTAGGAACATTCATATGTGAAAATGTTCTGAGAGTCGTAAAAATTGGCGCAGATTTCATGTTCAGAGAAATGAACAATGCTCAGTGCACAGTGTAAAGTTTTACACAAGTGAGGGCTCAAAATCTAAGTTGGAAGGTAAGCCATCTATGGCTAAAAGATCTTGATCAAACGGGTTCGACATTGTGAGAACTATAGTTAAGAAGTTGCAGGTATCAAAGTCGCCATTGCAGAGAAGCTGTTTCAGACATAGGTAAAGTGTTTCACACATTTCTCAGTGTATACTCAATCATTTTGAGAAATTTAAGTTGGAAAAGTTTTGCAACCTTAAGGCGAAGCATTGTGCAAACTTTTATTAAAAACTTTACAGGATTGATTAGTCAATGAGTGATTAATCTGCAGCAGACTTTTCAGAGAAGTGATTTCTTCACAGTTAGTCAACTTCTTGGTAATGTGTTAGTGGATTTCCAAAATTATGAGGAGTCTAAAGTTATTCTTGGTCTAGAGGTGGTCTAATACCAAGGATAGCTTGTTCTTTTGGAGATTAACACTCTCCATCAGTTCTTGTATGGAATTAGACTCGAAGTCTAATCTCTCTTGAGATTGAGTACTATCCTGCTCTCCATAAATGGATGGGATGTCTTGTGGGAATTGGTCGTGCGCATCATCCACATGTTCAATGGGAGGAGGGAGTTCATTTTCTTTAGCCCATTTCTCTTCTTGAATCTCCCATAGGAATTTTGGTGTGTAGCGATTCATAGAAGAAGATGTGTCTGGCTGTGTGGAGTTAGGCACATAGGCTTCCTAGGTAGGAAGGCTTACTCTTTCACTTGCCTTGCCCTTAGTTGGAGGGGTGGGTTCCTTTTCTGATTGTGCAATTAGCCTCTCCAATCTTTCTAGTAGTCCCTCAAAGTGCAATTACGTCTTAGCTGAACTAGAGATGTTAAAGAGGCGATTGGCTTCAAACATAGTTTGAGCCAATTCTACCATCTTAGCACAAATTTTAGTTTGTTCAAGCTCTAGCTCGGCTCTAGGGTAACATTTTTCATGATCCGTTACGTTTGGCCCTTCTTGGATTCTAGCCTGATATGCTTTGAGCATCATATTTAGGTCCTCTGGAGTGGGATCTACTAGTACTGATCCTACTCTAGGGGGTGGTGGGGCCGCATGAGGGGGGTTGGAAGGTGGTGGGTCGGATGGAGATGGGAATGGTGGTGATGGGGTAGTGTGAGAGGGAGGTTTAGATGTAAGTTCAATTATCTTGGCTCTCGTTTCTCTTAGGCTTTCCTCGAGTTCACTCATCTTCTTTGCCCATTGTCTTTTCATTCTCTCTCGGCTATCCTTCTAGGCTCTAGTCCTCTTCTTGGTTATGCTCTCAATTTCACTAACCTTAGCGCTCTTTTCTTGGCTTAAACCTTGGTTTTGCTGCAATGCTTGAGCTCTAGTGACCACTTGCACTGGCGTAGTGGAGGTTACACTTCCTGAAGAGTCTATGAATAACCCAACAACATTAATAGCAGTGATTTTTGGCATATTATTGGGATTCTTTGGGCAATCTCGTAAGAGGTGCTCTTTGCCGCAATCTTGACAAAAACCTTGAATTGTCACCGATTGGGGTTGAGTAGGCACAGGCATTGGGCAATCACGAATGAGGTGATCTCCCTAACATCTGTAGCATGGTCCTCTAGGGAATGGGGGCCTTACTTGCCTAGGTTGAGGTCTAGAGTTGGGGTTTGCATTCATGACATTTGCATAATCTGGCTCCCAACTAGGTTCACTCGGTTCTTCACTATAGTAGGACTCACCATGTTCAAGGGACTGCATGTAGTAAGCCTGGGGGCTATCAATATGTGTAGAGTCAAAACTATGATCACCGGGATCACTTTCAGAAAGCGATGGTGTCATTGGTACTATGGCTCTATTCAGATTCTCTTCTGGAGCTGTGTACTTTACCGAGTCATGCCCTCTCTGTGTCTTAGGTAATCCGACTATAAAGTCCATGGAGATACTCTCCCACTTTCCATTAGGAATATCCAATGGGTGGAGTAGTCCTCCAATCCTCAACCTCTCAGCTTTGTTGACCTGGCATTTGTTGCACTTAAGTACATACTCTAGGACGTCCTTATGAAGTCCAGGCCAAAAAAGTTGCCTCTTAACAAGATCATTAGTCTTGTTAACTCCTGGGTGTCCCGCACTAGGTGTGTCATGACACTCATATAAAATATGCCGTCTCAACTCGGTATCTCTAGGGACACACACCTTACCTTTATATAACAGATATCCATCATGGACACTGTAATTCTTCCAGTTGAATCCTTCTTGAGTATCCGTCGATACTCCATCCTCACTGGAAACCAGTATATCACGATCCCCATTCTCCATGGCTTCCAAAATCTCGGAATATGTAGGATCAAGCCTACATTTTCCTCTAAGGGACTCAAGTAGCTCGCTAGTGATCTGAGTAAAACTCAGTCCATTGAGCATAGGCATGCGGCTAAGTGAATCAGCCACTATATTAAACTTTCCCTTCCTATACCTAAGCTCATAATCAATCTCTTGAAGGGTCTCTGCCCATCGGGCCTTACGACCTTTAAGGTCTGTTTGATTAGAGAGCCACTTAATGCTCTCTTGATCAAACACTATCGTGACTTTGGCACCATATAAACAATGATGCCACTTCTTCAAAGCATGGACTATTGCATACAACTCCTTCTCGTAGACGGAGTAATTCTTCTGAGCTGGTTCTAGTTTCTTACTCTCAAAAGCTACTCATCGACCATCTTGTACTAAAACTACTCCTATAGCAAAGTCACTCGCGTCAATCTCAACCACAAAAGGTTTGTTGGGATCTGCTATGTGTAAAAGTGGAGTTGTAGCAATTGCTAATTTCAACTTCTCCATACTTTGCTTCTATTCGTCTCCCCAATGAAAGGCTTTCCCTTTCCCTTTAAGCTATTCCGTCATCGGGACAGGAATCTTGGCATAGTTTTTAATGAATCTTCGATAGAAACCTGATAAACCTAGGAAGATCTACAGCTCGTCTAGGTTCCTTGGATGTGGCCATTCCATAATAGCCCTTACTTTTTCAGGATCCATCTGAATTCCATCCTGGGAGACTATATGGCCAAGGTATCTAACCTCTGTCTTGAAAAATTCACACTTTGATTCCTTAGCAAAGAGTGAATTTTCCCTTAGCACTTGAAATACCTTCCTCAAGTGTTCCAAGTGCTCCTCTTCTGATGCACTATAGATCAGAATGTCATCTAGAAAGTCTACTACAAAGTGTCCTAGATAAGGCCGTAAAACACTATTCATGAGCTTCATGAAAGTGGCACGAGCATTGGTGAGACCAAAAGGCATCACCAAAAACTATAGATCACTATTCATGAGCTTCATGAAAGTGGCACGATGATTGGTGAGACCAAAAGGCATTGGTCGTAAATGTAGTCTTAGGGACATCCTCTGCCCTAATCCTGATCTGGGATGATATCCTGATCTAAGATCAAGCTTGGTAAAATACCTAGCTTGATGTAACTGATCAAATAGATCTTCCAATCTAGGCATTGGAAATCTATACATAGTCTCATAGAGCCATCTTTCTTTTTAACTAGGAGCATTGGCGATGCCCATGGTGAGTTACTAGGTTTAATGAAGCCTTTATCTAAATAATCCTGCAACTGCTTCTCAACCTCCTCATGCTGAGAAACACTAAGCCTATAAGGTGGTCTGCAAATAGGGTTAGTGTTAGTAACAACCTCTATGGCATGGTCAATGTCCCCTCTCTCAGGTGGTAGCCCTCTAGGTAAGTCAGTGGGAAAAACATCTCTGTACTCAAACATTACATCCTTAAAACTTTTAACCACACACTCATGCAAAAAAGAATAGTAGAAAGTCCTGTTTATATTTACATTCCTAGCATGAAAATATACATCAGATGAGTTGTCTGTACAATGCTCCATGTCATGACTATACAATAAAAACATGTCCTATACATGTTGAGAATAACAGAGACTATACAACTCTAGTGATGAAATGAGAGGTGCACTAGGTACATCTCTCTCTCCTTGAATACAAACTTTACTTCCATTCTTTTCAAATTTGAGTGTGTTATTTTGATAGCTGCGTTTAAGTGTATCTCCCAACCCCCATAGCCACTCTCTTCCTAAAACTATATCTGTCCTCTCCATATTCATAATTTGGAAGTCCATATAATCTGTATAATCCTGCATCTTAACTTCCAAATTGGATACCATAATATCCCATATTCTTTTATCTTGCCCTTGCATCATAGATACAATATATTTATGTGCACTCGGCTGCTCGGGAATTTTTAATTTCTTGACCAAAGCATAGTTAATAAAATTATGAGTAGCAGAATCATCTATCATGACCCACACCCTGATCCCGTATACACGACCATGTAGTTTAACTAAGTCATGTGGTCCAAATTGCGGTGACCACAACGACTGACTCAAACAACAGGTGTGCTCTATATCCTCGTGCATCACCTCCACTCCCTTGCAGCTAGACCTGTCATGAATAGGAAGGGTCTGCACTAGGTGGACCGCCTTTTTGCCCTTTTTAGGGGCCGTACTAGACTCTGGTCCCTTCTTCTTCTCTTCCCCCTTCTTGAGTGGACAGTTCCACTATGAATGGCTAGGGGATAGGCACCTAAAACACACATTCTCCCTTTTGGCCTTCTCAAACTGATCTGTGGATAGCCTAGGCCCTTGTGATCTTTGGTTTTTAATAAAAACTTTGTTTTTTCCAAAAGGCAACTTATTTTTAAATTTAGTCGTACTAAGAGGCTTGAGGGGCTGATCCGTCTCCATAGGAGTATATTGAGGATGGTTATGGTCCTCATATATCTGTGCGTATTTGATTGCCTCCTCAAACGTCTTAGGCGCATTCCTTCTGACTTCCCTCTTTATGGCTTTTTCTAAGCCCCTAATAAACCCTCTAGTCTTCTGGAAATCATCCAAGCCTTTAAGTTTCAAAATGATCTCTCTATAGTGGGATAGATAAACTGAAAGAGGCCTACCTCTCTGAGTAATCATATCCCACTCATCCCAATTCCTCTCCTCCTCATTCTCAGGAAGAAACTCTTTAAGAAAAAGAGTCTCAAACTGAGTCCAGTCAGTAGGGATAGAGTTCGCCTCCTTAAGACTCATCCACCACTTATAAGCGCATAGGCCAAGGGAGAGACTCGCCTCCAACACATGATACTCAGGTGGGGTGCCCTTCAATTGATGCAAATCATGCTACCTTTGTAAAAAAGTGTAAATTGCATCCTTATTCGTGTCTCGGTCATACCCCGTAAAGGTAGGTGGCTTTAAGTCTTTCAGGAGGGGAGCTTCCCTAGAGCTCTCTCCTTTATGTTTACTAGGAAAAGAAGTCTCTTTCCTAGTAATCTCTGGAGGAATAGGAGGAGTCTCTCTTTCCTTTCTAGCTAGGAAAGAGGTGACACTAGTCTCAAGTGAGATCATTTGAGACTTAAGCTGGTGAATAAGAGATGTGATGCTACCAAGATCTTTCTCTAACATAAGGGTCTGCTCTTTCAAATCTATGAATTGGTCACGAGTGACAAATTTTTCGATAAGTTCTTGATAAGTGTACTCTTCCTGCGAAGGCTCTTTCTCTTCTAAGTTCTCTTCTATTTCTTGTCCTATTTCTACTTCTTCCATTCTAGAATCGGGATCCTCTAGTTGCTCTTTAGATGCAGAAGTGGTTTCAACTATTTGTTTGCCTTTAGTTTCCATGATTAAGTTCCCTTCCCCCATTTGCTAACTAGAGTGTATGAAAATGAATGGAAGTAAAGCTCAAATATGCAAGAAGAAGAGAAATATATCACAAGAGCACTTCCCTGTTACAAAGTAGAGCTCCAGAAGCAAAATCCAAGTGGTCCTTGAAGCTTTAGGTCGCTGATTTTGAATCCTCGCTAGGCCCAAACAAAAATTGGAAATGTCCGCTTGGTCCGGGGAGGTTCTAAACACCATAAACCATCCAAAACAATGCCAAAAAACACGTGGGAAAAGACGCAATCTGGCAAACTGAGTGAAACTGAGCAATTTCAGAAATGTAACAATCCTTGCCAGTCCATAAATTGCTGCCCAGCACCTGTACTTCAAGAATTGGAGACTATCCCAAGTGAAAAAAGTGGATTTGGAGTCCGGATGATGAAAAAGTAGGCCCAGGAGTGGCTGCCTAGTTCCTACTGAAGCAGTGCAGAGAGATTTTGGTAAGGGAAAATCTCGTCCAAATCCAACACCGATGGTTTTGCAGCAAAGCTTAGGAGTGTAGCTTCGAAACATGACCAAGATTTTTGGAATCCGATATCATATGAAGAAGCTATGGTGCGGAGAAGTCGGGTATGTCACCGATAAAAAGTGAAAATCTCATCTTCATGGATGGATGACTTTGAGAAGCTCAAAACTGAGTGACTAAAGCTTTTTTGAATCAACCCAAAACCCATACCCCATAACCACAGCCCATATTATATAGGTGCATGGTCTCTTAACCAAAATCTTGATCTATATCATCACTTTGATACTCCAAAGTTTATAAAAAAAACTCGAATTTTCCAACTACAGTTTGAAGTCTCTGTACCTTCAAAAAAATGGAGATGTCTGTCGACTGTGGTCTTTATCCCATATGCGGGTTCACACGCAGAGGATATAAGCATATAAGAGGAGCTAAAAGGGGTCTCTCTTCATCCTAGAGGAGGGGAGGAGGGATGAGCCCGTCAGCTACTGTTACTCACTCCCGTCGATTGACTGTTGACTGCCTGGTGCCTCGTTACATGTGCCCATGAGCCATCCGTCAACTACTAATGGGTGTTGTCCCGTTCGCCATCTGGCTGTGGTACCAGTTTGATAGATTCCTGATGATCCCCCTCACTTTTGGGGATGTCTCAACTCAGACTTCGAGGTTGAATGAAGCATGCACGGAGACTCTGATCTGAATAACCGCCCAGCCGCGTGTGGTTCCACCTATTCTCTCTCTCACACATACCTTATAAAGGCATAAATAAAAGCTCCTCACATGAGTGCCACTTAGCACTCATGTGAGTATTATACTCTTTATGAATTAGGGGAGGGTCTCACCTCAGTACCCTATTCATATATGATATTCCATAACATTTTTAATGTGTTTTGTGTTTTGATGTAGTAGATGAAGATTCCTGAGGGTATGAATGCGCATGGAATTATTCAAATATTTTTGGAGATATTTAGTAGAATATTCAAAAGATAGTAGTTTAGTTTTTTTTGTAAAAATAATAGATCGCATTAGAAAGCGATATTTTTATAAAAAAATAGTATATTATGATTTTGTAAATAAAGTGGATTTTTGTATAAAGCACGCCTTTTGAAGCGCTACCATCATGTATCTTCTATTCAAGAAGTAATAAGAAATACCTATAAATACACATGCTCAGATAGACTCGTGTAGGAGAGTATGTGGGGGGAGATTGTACCCAATCTAGTGATGATTCTCTTTTCTCTTTCTATTCTCTAAGTACCTTTGTGAGATTTTGTTTCTATAATATACTCTACATAGGTGCGTTTACGGAATCGGAAGGGCGACATTTACAACATAAGATGTAGAAATTGTAAGGAGAGGCAATCGATCAAGTGCAAATGTTGTAAAGGGTTTTGGTTTCGTAATACGCATTGGCCTTAGATGAAATTCCAAGTACGTAAATGGATTAGGAATGAGCTCCATGATACTATCTAAATATCATCCTACAATGAAAAGAATGACGCTTGTTATAAGATCACTAAATGTCAAAAGTATTTTCACCATATTAGGTCCCAATCTTAATCTAGCTCGAGAGCCATATAGGGTTCTTGGGATATACCATGGAAATGTTGTATCCAACAATGTTGAAAATAATAGATCGCATTATAAAGCGATATTTTTACAAAAAAATAGTAGATTATGATTTTGTAAATAAAGTGGATTTTTGTAAAAAGTAGGCTTTCTGAAGCACTGCCATCATGTATCTTCTATTCAAGAAGTAATGAGAAATACCTATAAATACACATGCTCAGATAGACTTATCCACGAGAGTACATGGGGGGAGATTGTAACCAATCTAGTGATGATTCTCTTGTCTCTTTCTATTCTCTAAGTACCTTTGTGAGATTTTGTTTCTATAATATACTCTACATACATACGTCTACGAAATCTGAAGGGCGACATTTACAACATAAGATGTAGAAATTGTAAGAAGAGGCAATCGATCAAGCACAAATGTTGTAAAGGATTTTGGTTTAGTAATAGAAAATGGGCTTATATGAAATTCCAAGTACGTAAATGGATTAGGAATGAGCTCTATCATAGTATCTAAGTATCATCCTACAATGAAAAGAATGACGCTTGTTATAAGATCACTAAATGTCAAAAGTATTTTCACCATATTAGGTCCCAATCTTAATCTAGCTCGAGAGCCATATAGGGTTCTTGGGATATACCATGGAAATGTTGTATCCAACAATGTGGTATTATGGAAACACTTTCTCATTATATCTCATAAGAATATGGTGCAAAGCTTGCAAGTTAGTCCCTCTTCTCTACTATAAAGATACCTCCCCGACTTCTTTTTATTCATCAACGACATCCCTATGTTTTCTTTATCATCCTTGCATTCATCCTCTCCTTTAGCCCCTCGACATGTTTATCACCACTTTTGCCTTCAATCACATTATCTTGAGGGTTACAACTATCACGAATGGAGTTCTTTTTGTTTGAAGTTCTTCCTTTTTGAAGGTCACTCTTCTTTGCATCTTCAATAGCCTTATCTACATGAGGAATTTTGTGGTATTCTCATTAGTGTTGTATTGATCTCCAAGGTAGAGAGCCATCTAGTGCTAGGCATCTATAGATCCCCAAGTGTCTTTTGATTTAGATTAATTTTCAAAACCTTTTAAACCATCTTCCTAGCTTAAAATGGTACATATGGATCACTTTGATTGTCAATTTGAAACTCGTGTTTTTTTTGTATCATCATTTTATCACATAAAAATATTACTTATAAAAAGTCATCTATAAAATTTGTTGATGATAGATGTATAATTCAGATCTATCAAATGGTGATGTCATTATTGCTTCTAGAATTTTATGTTGTAGGTTGTATAAGCTCATAGGCTATGAGAAATCTGTGATGATTAAGCATGTGTAGTACATGATTCTCAAGCTTTATCAGATGCAAAGGTTTTGCGTGCATGCCTTGGTCGTCTAGATTTTTCTAGTTTGCTACGCCTATAGGAATCTCAAATGGTGTCCTCTTGGGATATACCATGGAAATGTTGTATCCAACAATATGGTATTATGGAAACACTTTCTCATTATATCTCATAAGAATATGGTGCAAAGCTTTCAAGTAGGTCCCTCTTCTCTACTATAAAGATACCTCGCCCACTTCTGTTTATTCATCAACGACATCCGTATGTTTTCTTTATCATCCTTGCATTCATCCTTTCCTTTAGCCCCTTGACATCTTTATCACCACTTTTGCCTTCAATCACATTATCTTGAGGGTTGCAACTATCGAAAATGGAGTTTTTTTTTGTTTGAAGTTCTTCCTTTTTGAGGGTCACTCTTCTTTGCATCGTCAATAGCCTTATCTACATGAGGAGTTTTGTGGTATTCTCATTAGTGTTGTATTGATCTCCAGTGTAGAGAGCCCGCTAGAGCTAGGCATCTATAGATCCCCAAGTGTCTTTTGATCTAGATTAATTTTTTAAGCCTTTTAAACCCTCTTGCCTAGCTTAAAAGGGTACATATGGATCACTTTGATTGTCAATGTGAAACTCCTGTGTTATTTTCTTGTATTATCATTTTACCACATAAAAATATTACTTATAAAAAGTCATTTGTAAAAGGAACACGAAATGGGCATGTTTCCTAGACATGTGAGTGACATGTAGGAGAATGAATCAAAGAAGTCCAAGTGTTAGTGGCTCACTTCAAAAGTAGAGGACAAGCTCTTGGAGGATGAATGGCTTGTTAAAGAAGACCTTGGTAATCTTTAAGGAGAAATCCGAAGCTTTGGGGTGCATGAGTGACTTGTTAAAGAAGACCTTGGTAATCTTCAATGGGAAATTCATGTACAGATGAAGACATGCATGGAGATCTCTTGGGGATAAAAAGTTAAGGCAACACTGATGTTGGACATGAGAGGAAAATTATGAAGAAAACGGAGATATGAAGACACAAAGAACATTGTAAGAAGGCCATATGAATAGCATATCATAAGGATCATCATTATGTACTTTTCGAAATACATATTAAATACTAGTGTCTTTCTCAAAACCATATTCAAGTAATAAGCTGTTGAACAACGAACACTTTACATGGATTGCATTGTCCCATTGTTGATGCGATTTACTGCTGATGGAAATCCGCCTTCTTTACTGTTGTCGTCTCTATTGATCCGTACAAACGATACTGAAATCTTTTCTCAGAGAGAGCAGGTACCACTCACCAGAATACTTTGGTATTTGAATCGCGCTCAATCTCTTCGCCCTGTTTCCAACTTGTACACCGATTGTTATTTCGATGTCTGTCGTTTTCTTACTTTGTAATGTGTATTCTTCAGTGCATGCATGACACGAAATGTATGATTCCATGATAATAATCCACGACATTGTGTGTGCGCAGTAGTTCATTATATCACAAGTGACCACCTATTCCTAGTCACCTGTACAAGGTCACATGTCTCCATGGACTATACAAAATTAATAGATTTTTTCTTACTAGTAGGTAAGCTCCATTTACCTTTGCCTTTTTTACTAGCTAAGAAAGCTTGATCTACAACATGCATGATTGAATTATTCTAATTGACTCATCTTCATCTAACAAAACAAGGACTTACTCCTAAAATGCTTAAGCAATTGGATATCCTTTCGCACTACAAGGAATACGGGCATATAGCGACGGTTAAGGTGATAGAATTTTATCGCTGTAAAATTGCAACTTGCATCGTAATTAGCGTCGCACGCGGACCATCGACTAAACGATGCATAACACAACGGTATTTACGCTACAACGATGTTATTTAAAAGCGTCCCTTATGCGACGCTTTTTTGCATCGCATAGGCGACGTTAGAAGCCGTCGCATAAGCGATGCTAAATAATGTCGCTTATACGACAACGAATAGCATCGCTTACATGACGATCTGTTGAGGGAAAAAAATTAAAACGTTGGAGGCTCTGCGATCGGCATTTTCACGCATCCGATCAAAGAGCTCTCCAACGTTCGTAATTGCGCTGCGCTTACGAGCTGAAGCAAGTATATGCAGAATTGTTGTTTTGCCTAAGCTCTCTCTTATTGTCTCCCTCTGTCTTTGTTTCTCTCTTTCTACATCTTTCTCTCTTTGAATTCTCTCTCTCTCTCTTTATCTCTCTCTCTAGATCTCTCTCTCTCTCTCTAGATCTCTCTCTGTAGATCTCTCTCTCTCTCTCTCTCTCTCTCTCTCTCTCTCTCTTTTCTTTCTCTCTTTATTGCAGGTTATTCAAGAAGCTAACCAAGCAAAAAGTATGGCTAACAATTGTAAGTACAATTTCTATTCTTTGTAGATCATTTGAATTGTGTTATTTTCATTACATAGCATACTCACACTTATTGATATGCACTCATACACTTATACATGATGAAGATGCACTTTCACACATATACATATATACACATGCACATACACACACGTATATACACACAGATACATGTGCACATACACTTAGACATACACGCATATACACATGCATATGCACAAACATTCCTACAACCACATAAAAAGACATCCATGCATGCATTATTGCACACACACATACACACATTAACATATATGCAAATACATGTATATGCACATCCACATACACATGCATGTTTCATATATATACACATGCATATATATACACATGCATATACATATACACATATACATATACACACATATACATGCATATACATATACGCACACATACATATACATGCATATACATATACACACACATACACAAGAACATGCACATACTCATACACACATATACACTTATACATGCACATCCACATACATACATATACACAAACATACACACACATACACATGCACATACATACATAAACACACACATACATATACTCTTAGGTACACACATATGAATGAATTATATAATTAAAGTATTAAAACACATATACACATGCACACACACATGCATATACCTACATATACACATATACATGCACATACACACACATACACATAGAGTTATACATATACATGCATATACATATACACACACATACACAAGAACATGCACATATTGATACACACATATACACTTATACATGCACATGCACATACATACATATACACACACATACACATGCACATACATACATATACACACATACATATACACTTAGGTACACACATATGGATGAATTATATAATTAAAGTATTAAAACACATATACACATGCACACACACACCTGCACATACCTACATATACACATATGCATGCACATACACACACATACACATAGAGTTATACATATACATGCATATACATATACACACACATACACATGCACATGCACATACTCATACAAACATATACACTTTTACATGCACATGCACATACATACATATACACACACATACAGATGCACATACATACATATACACACACATACATATACACTTAGGTACACACATATGAATTAATTATATAATTAAAGTATTAAAACACATATACACATGCACACACATGCACATACCTACATATACACATATACATGCACATACACACATATACACATAGAGTTATACATATACATGCATATACATATACACATATGTACATACACATGCATATGCACATACTCATACACACATATACACTTATACATGCACATGCACATACACACATATACACAAACATACACATGCACATACATACATATACACACACATACATAATTAAAGTGTTAAAACACATGCCTAATATAAACAATAATAACAATCAATAGAACAAAACTCTTCATTACTTAATACCATACACACAATTCAAAACATAAATGAAATTATATATATATATATATATATATATATATATATATATATATATATATATATATATATATATATATATATATATATATATATATATATATATATATATATATCAATGTAAATACATATAATCCAATGTCATAATCAACTAAAATCCTAATCATCATCATCATCATCATCATCATCATCAGCAATATCATGATCATTCTGATCTTCCTCATCCTCATCGTCATGATCACCCTATGACAATCGAGATCGTCCCTCCTCTGTCTGTCTCTCCACCTCATCCATATTTGTCTCTCCATAATACTCCTGTATTACATATAACAAACATAGATAAATAAAATAATAAAAAAATCATAAAAACAAAATAATTATATAAAATTTAAAAATACTCACAAAGGCATCAGGATGATCTTGCATATACTCGCCCAAATGCCGATATCCAAAATGTGTAGCATATTCGATCTCCTATTTTGTAGGATATCGGCCATAATCCTTCCGCTGCAATGAAACAAATAAAAAACATTAGTTGCTTGCATTTTAACTAAAATAAAAAATATACTCACAATAACACATATACTTACAAACGTAGCTACAAAACCATTATGGCCCATTTGGCCTAGGAGCGATGTGTGGCCCGACTCCACTCTCTTCTCTGCAGCAGCCTGTTTATTCAAAAAAAAAATACATAAATTAAATGTAAAAAATTACTAAAATATATGAAAATTATAAATATAAACTATTAATTTGTGTACCTTTTGATGAGGAAATGACTCCTGAAGATGTAGCTGTCTACGAAAAAACTGCCACATCTCAGGTGGTATGTTAGCTCGCCTCTTACTTTTTTCGACCATACAATATCTCCTGTTAATTTAATCTCAAAGAGAAAAAAAAGTCAGAATACATACACATATATACACACACATACACATACACATACACATACCCACATACACATATACATGCAAACATATATGCATGCATATATGTATACATATACACATATACATACATATAACATAAACACACATATACATATCCACATATATACATACACACACATGCATGCATATACACTCATTCATACAAAATACATGCATTTATCCCACAATAATATGTAGTTGTGTATATGTGAATATGTGTGTATGTGTAAATGTGTATATGTGAATATGTGTGTATGTGTGTATGTGTAAATATGTATATGTGAATTTTTTGTTTATGTAGATAATCAAATTATTAATATCAAATACCATTATTTGTAGATTTTGATGAATCAGATGGAACTCCACCACCGCCTCCTCACCATGCAATGACTTTATATTGTAAGTATATGAAATATTTAATTTTAAATATATTGATGGATACATAACTTATATTTTTTTTATGTTTCTTATTATGTGCAGATTCTGATCAATTAGAGGGTACTCCACCACCTCCTACCCATGCAATGACTTCACATGTGTCCTCCAATAGGAATTATGATGAATTTTACCATGAAGATCATATTATATGTTGGTGTAACTCTTGTTATGGCACGTATCGAAGACCACGATTGGAATGTATTGAACATGAGGCAGAGTATGGTACTTTTGAGCATGCACCATCACCTAGTCAACGTGATAATGCTTGGGTATGTATTTTCTATATATATTAATGTCCTTATTTTATTTAAAAACCATATATAAAATCAAATTATTGTTGCTATACAGGAATACTTGCTCGATGATGATGATGATGATGATTTTTCTCATAATGTTAATATACCTCGTACACGTCATGGACTTGTTGTTCATCAATTACAAGCAGAGGTTTCTAGAAATCCTCTACCTCCTGGTTTAGAGAATGAAACGGCTGGAGATTATCCATTGCCAGCTCGTGATCGTTCTTTAGTACAAACATATGATAGAAGAAGATATGGAGGATGGAATAGAGGACCACTTCCTTTAGATGGAGAGGTTTTCAACTTTTGGGGTAATCGCTATATGATTGCTCCATCCACTATTACTAATGCTGGTCGTGGTCTCTTTATTCTAGAGGATTTGTATGTGCCTCCGAACTCTGAAGTCACTCTTATGTCATTTTGTGGTCCTATATATGGATGGGGCGATTGGCATTGACTTTCACGTTATGTTCAAAGCATGAGAACTTATGGAATATGCTTGAACGCAGCATCCCTTACTAGTAGAAGGATTTTACATGTATAAAATGAAAGATTATATATTGATGGAAGACCTTACACACATGGAAATATAGCAGGTTTAATAAATAGTAGTCGAGGGTTACATAATAGTTCAAGGACTAATTGCACATTTGAGGAGCGTGAAAATAGTCATGAATCACCATACATGAGTAGAGATGTAACAAGATACATAGTTGTCAATGCTATTACTACGTTACATTCTGGTGATGAACTATTAGTGAATTATGGATGGCGTAGACCTCCAAGAGCACCTTTTAGCTAGAGAGAATAAAAATTTTCTATCCATATTTAATAAGTTATATACTTAATTTTATATTTGAAGTTTACTTTTTATTCATTTATGGAATACTAATGCGTTTTATTTATATGTGTAGATTCCAACGTATGATGTTGATGATATTCGTCCACAGCATTCAGAATTACTAGTAAGACCTCATTTATCAAAAGCTTCCATGAGGAGGCTACGCAAAACTAATCATGTGCAATATGCAAAGTTGAAAGATCTATATTCAAAAGACGATAAAGTACAAGATTTGTGTGACAATGATGAAGATGATGGCATGGCAGATTTTATTGAGGATTGGTATCAAAATGACAGTGAGAGCATTGATATTTCTAAAAATGAGAAATATCTTCGAGAGGAATGTCTAAAACATGTATATGAAGGAAGTCGTTTGACACGACTAAGTGCGAGCTTACTTATTCTCAACCTTCAAAATCGTTTTGGATGGAATAATGTATCTGTTTTGACACTATTAAGGTATAATTTTCAATTTTCTATCTATTTATATATATATATGCATATATATATATATATATATATATATATATATATATATATATATATATATATATATATATATATATATATATATATATATATATATATATATATATATATATATATATGCAGGTTTCTATTCTTACTTTAGATAAGGTAAGAAAAAGAACTTGAATTGAATGGATACGATTGTTTGGATGGCAGGATACGATTGTTTGGATGGTAGGATACGATTGTTTCAATGGCAGGATACGATTGTTTGTTTTGGAGGATATGAATGATTTGTCAATTCACACATATGTTCAATTTGAAAGTGTGAATCGATAAATCATTCAATAAAGTAACATACTTCATATCCTCCAAAACAAACAATGGTATCCTGCCATCCAAAACAATCAAATTTTGTGTAAATATTTTGAAAGATGCATTAATAGTTTTAAAAGATGCGCAGACAAAAAGTGTCCATTCAATTCAAGTTCTTGTTCTTACCTTATCTAAAGTAAGAATAAAAACCTACATGTATATATGTATATTTATTTATTTACCTTTTTTAATATATCTTTTTTTGATAAACTTACAGGTTATTATCTGAAAAGCTTTTACCAAGTCAGAATATTCTTCCTACCTCACATGATGAAATGAAGAAGATAATCAACAATCTTGGTATAGATCATCAATGTATACATGCATGTCCTAATGATTGTATTTTATATAGAGGTGAATATGGAGACTCTTTGACATGTCCCAAATGTCAATCTCCTCGATATAAGGGTGAAGAAGGTAAAATCCCACAAAAGGTATTGAGACATTTTCCATTGGCTCCATGGATTAGACATATGTTTCAAAGCCCCGAATTATCAAAGCTTTTGACTTGGGGACATGATCACAAAAGTACTAATGGAATAATCAGAATTCCTCATGATAGTGTTGCTTTTCAGCATATTGATTCTAAAGTTAGGAGTTGCATTAGATGGGGTTGATCCATTCTCCATGAGATCTAGTAAATGGTCAACATGGCCAATGGTAGTGATAAACTACAATCTTCCGCCATATCTTAGCATTAAAAAGGAACATTTAATGCTTTCACTTTTAATCCCAGGCAAAAGACAAGTTAAAGATATGAATGTATATCTTGCTCCTCACATTGACGATATTCAAGAGTTATGGAGAGGTATTAATGTCCTTGATGTATCAATGAAAGACATATTACGGTTCGTGGTATTGTGGCTTGGACTATTCACGATTTTCCTAGATATGGCGTTTGGTCAGATATTGATGTAATTTTTTTATTCAATATGCATGTAAATAAATATGATTCAATCTAATTAATGTCCTTCATGTATCAATGAAAAGCATCAATGAAAGACATATTATGGTTCGTGGTATTGTGGCTTGGACTATTCACGATTTTCCTAGATATGGCGTTTGGTCAGGTATTGATGTAATTTTTTTATTCAATATGCATGTAAATAAATATGATTTAATCTAATTATATTTTTATCATTTTCCATGATGCAGGAATATCTACTAAGGGTTATAAAGCTTGTCCATATTGTGGTGATTGGTTGAGATCAATCTATAGTAAGAATCTCAACAAAAATATTTATCTTCGACATCAACGATTCTTGCCTGATGATCATCCATTAAGATCTAAAAGAGAAGCGATACATTTTAATGGAAAGCTTGAAACAGGCCAGTATCCAAAACCTATGACGCCTATGGATTGGTATAAAAAATGGACAAATGGACCTCTGATAGATCCAGAAGCAGAAATCTTCAGTGATGATTTAGATACTGAGTATGTGAATAGAGGTAAAGGAAACTTGGCACTAGAGAGAACATATCAATATGGTATTCTTTGGAGTATTGGAAAGAGTTAAAAGTATGTCATCTTCTTGATCCTATGAATATATTCAAAAATATTGGTTATTCACTATGGCAGCATCTTCTTGGACTAAAAGATACCACATCATCAAGGAATGATTTGAAAGATCAAAAATCCAAACCAATGTTATGGCCAATTTTTGATAGACATCGACAAGAAACGACTTATGCATCTGCTCCTTGGGTACTTACAACAAAAGAGGTGCAGACTATCAACAATAGAATTCAATTGATTAAGACTCCTACAGGATATGGAGCATCGTTTCAAAACATGTTTACTATGGATGATAACAGCTTATCTGGGTTAAAGACCCATAACTAGCATAACTTTTTGAAACATATTTTACCTTTGGTTATCGATGGATGTACAACGAAAGGAGTACGAGATGTGATCTATCGTCTTGGATCACTTATAAGGTAATTATGATAGTTTTATATTTAATATGTATGAATATTGGATATCTTTTATTTTTTAATTAACTTCTTTATAATTGTTGTTATGATATGTATAGGTGGATTACATCCAAAGAGATCGATAAAAATTCGATCCCACAAAAAAAACACGAATGCAAAGAGCTACTATGTTTGATGGAAAAAGAACTTCCTTCTTCATTTTTTGATATTCAGGTTCATTTATTAGTCCATCTTGTAGATGAGATAGAGATTGCAGGTGTTGTCAACACTCGATGGATGTTTTGGGTCGAGCGATTTATGGGAATACTAAAAGGTTATGTGCGACAAAGAGCAAAACCAGAAGGATCCATGACAAAGGGTTGGATGCTTGAAGAGTGCATGTATTACGTTAGTGAGTACCTTGAAAGAGTTCAGGACCAACGAGTCTTCTTCAAAAATAACAGATGAGGTATTATCAGGTAAGGGGGTTCCATTCTTATTTACCTTTCAAGAAAAAAATGATGTTTCTACTTTTGTAGCATATAATAGCTAATGCATTTAAGCATTCCTTAGCGATTACGAGGAACTTCAAAGTCTGTGAAGTAAAAGGCGAAAAAACAAAAGATCTAGATGTAATCTCGATAATAATGAGATTACAGATATACCTTCTTTCACGGATTGGCTATATAGTCGTTTGCAACGTGCCAACGCAAATAATGAAGAAATCTCAGATGAGCAAAGAGAGTTAATGATAGGTTGTGAATGAAAGGTAATTTTATTAAAATAATATTTTATTTTTTTCATATATGTATATTAGTTTCTATTTACTAATTGAATTTATTTTGCAGGCTCGAATGTTCACTAATATGTGGGCTTTTGGACAACATATTAGAATCAAAGCCATTGATTCTTTACGTAAAACCGAGGATTCTAGTATTGTTGCTTCTTTCAAGCAACTATCACGTGCTATCTCAAAAGACACGAACATTATAGATAGCAAACTTGGTTACGTAGGAACTATTGTTGGTATCTACGAAATTTCATTTCGTACATTCAAAGAGGTAGAAAAAAGTTTATATATTTTTTTTAGAGTTAGTTATTTTTTTAAGCACCTAATAATGGGTTTTTGTTGTTATATATTTTTATAGGTCATTTTGAAGGTTGACTGGTTTCGAGCAGAGTATAAAGGTAGTAATTCTACATTAAGAAAGGAATTATATGGGTTTTGGGTAATTTATTCTTCCAAGGTAATGCGATCTACTAAAGAACCATATATTCTTCCTAGGCATATTGAACAAGCATTTTTTTATAAAAACACAGATGCTCATCCTTGGTGGCAAGGCATTCATGTGCAACCTAGAGGTAGGTCATTGTTTGAACAGTTTATTGTTAGAGAGATGGAAGAAAGTCCTCTTGATGATTCAGGATCAGATACTGATAAATCAACATCTGAAATAGAAATTAGAATCATTATACGTGATAATGATACTAATCTTTTTGATGAAGAGGATAATTCGCTACATGCTGATTCTACTGATGAGGAAGAGGAATTACCAAAAATAGATATTAATCCATCAATAGATGATGTGATTCATGAGAACATAGATTTAACAATAGAAGAAATAAATGAAATCAATAAGGATAATGAAGATGAGACTATATTGATGTCTTACCAAAATGATGGCAATAATGAAAACATATGAGGAGATTAGATAGTAAATTCTACTCTAGTTATCGATCAATAACTTGAAGCTTCTGAATGGATATCAGATAATAGGTTTTTTTTATTAACTTAAATAACGATGAATCCTACTAGAGAGATGAAATCATCTTCTTCTAAGTTAGAACATGAAGCTCGGGGGTATGCCTAATTATTTTATATATAGCTTTATCTTCAAGGAGCAAATTTTTATCATGTATGTATGCATATGTGTGTGTATTCATGTGTATTATATGTATACATATGTTAGTATGCATATATATGTATTTCATGTATATGTATGTGTTTGCATGTGTGTGATATATGTATACATGTGTTAAATATGCATATGTGTATATATGCATATGCATTTATGTAAAATATTCATGGATTCATGTAATATATGCAAGTGTTTATAATTGTGTACATGTATATATGTATATGTGTCTATGTGTAAATATGTACATGTAAATATGTATGCATGTATATATATGTTTATGTGTGCATGTAGGCATGTATATGTGATTTGTACATGTATATATGTATATATGTCTATGTGTAAATGTGTACATGTAAATATGTTAGTATGTATATATATATTTATGTGTGCATTTAGGCATGTATGTGTGATGCATAATATATCTACTCCATTTTATATTTATGTATCCTATCTACATGATGTGTATATATCTTTACATATATTATGATCCTCGTTGATTCGAGTAGCTATATATAAGTGCATAAGGTTGGGAGGAGAGACATCTCTCTAGTAGGACGTCGGAGGTGTACATATACTTCAAACATATGGCTAAAAGGTTGAATTCAGTACAACATATGAGGGGCATACTGACGCTGCCCATACCAATGGTCACCCCTCGGCGTTGGTATGACCGTTGAAAATGCTTGAAAAACCACGGATGCAATACCGACGGTCATTTAATCATCGGTATACACGGCGTCGGTATGAGCACCGGTATAGGCATCGGTACTTTACTATAAGTTACCGACGCTTATACCGATGCTTATATCGACGCTCATACCGACGCTCATACCGGTCCCTTATACCGAGGCAACTTTTAATCGGGCCCCAGAGCAAAAATTCGACATCTGCTTGCATTTTGAACCAAAGTTTGCTACTGTCGAGTTTGCACGCGCAAAGTACATTCCAAACCTATTGTGTACACACATCTCTCTCTTTCTCTCTCTCTCTCTCTCTCTCTCTCTCTCTCTTTCTCTACATCTCTGTTTCTCTGGATCTGAAATTTTGGTAAGAATTACAAATACTGTAGCACCCTTTCTCTTTCATTTTGTTTTCCCTTTTCTAATTTCTCTTCTCTTTCGTTTTGCAGGAGCTTTCTGGCATCAAATCTTTGGGATTCAACGAAGGGCAACATTAAGTGGACCTTGATGACAACACTCCAAACAATTACATCGATGTAAGTGATGGTTTTGTTTTCGATTGATATAGAGTGAGATAGAGAGAGAGATGAAAGAAAGAGAGAGATCCAGAGAAACATAAAGAGAGAGAGAGAGAAAGAAAGAGAGAGAGAGAGATGAAAGAGAAAGAGAAACACACATATACATACATACATGCATATTACATACAAACATGCATATTACATACACACATGCATATTAGATACACACATGCATATACATACACACACATATTCATTCTCATACTCACATACATACATACATGTATATACACATATACATACACACATGTACACACACATGTACACACACATGTATATATACACACATGCATATGCATACATACATACACACATATTTGCATGTACACACACATACATACATACACACATGCATATTAGATACACACTCACATATGTATACACACACATATGTGCATACACACATGCATATGCATACATACATACACACACATATGCATGTACACACACACATACATACATACACACATGCATATTACATACACAAACACATATATATACACACTCACATATGTATACACACTCACATATGTATACACACACATGCATACATGCACATACACATACACACACATCACATATACATACACACATACACATATATACATGTTTTAGGGTTAAGATTTTAGGCTTAGGGTTTATGAATTTCTCTTTTCTTTTGTTTTGGTAGGAGATTTTTGGCATCAGTTCTTTGGAATTCGATGAAGGAAAACATTAAGTGGACTTTGACGACAACGCTCCAAACAATTACATCGATGTAAGTGATTGTTTTGTTTTTGATTCATATAGAGTGAGATAGAGAGAGAGAGAGAGACGAAAGAAAGAGAGAGATACATACACACATATTTGCATGTACACACACATACATACATGCATACACACATGCATATTACATACACACACACATATAAATACACACTCACATATGTATACACACACATATGTGCATACACATGTATATGCATACATACATACACACATATGCATGTACACACACACATATATACATACACACATGCATATTACATACACACTCACATATGTATACACACACATATGTGCATACACACATGCATATGCATACATACATACACACACATATGCATGTACACACACATATACATACATACACACATGCATATTACATACACACACACATGTTAATACACACTCACATATGTATACACACTCACATATCTATACACACACATGCATACATGCACATACACATATACACACATCACATATACATACACACATACACACATATACATGCTTTAGGGTTAGAGTTTTAGGATTAGGGTTTATGAATTTCTCTTTTCTTTTGTTTTGCAGGAGATTTTTGGCATTGATTCTTTGGAATTTGACAAGAGACGATGTCAATTGGGCTTTGACGAGAGCGTTCAAATGAATTACATCGATGTAAGTGATTGTTTTGTTCTTTATTATAAATAGAGATAGAGAGAGAGAGAGAGAATAAGAGAGAGAGAGGGCGAGAGAGAGAGAGAGAGATGAAAGAGAGAGAGAGAGAGAGAGAGATAAAGAGAGAGATATAGATAGAAAGAAAGAGAGAGACATAGAGATACATACACACAGATGCATACATATTACATACACATATGCATATGCATATGCATATGCATACATACACACACATATACATGCATACACGTGTACACACACATGCATACATGCACATATACATACACACACATCACATATATATCCACACAAACACACATATACATGTTTTAGGGTTAGGGTTTTAGGATTAGGGTTTTTTACTTTTACACATATACACACATAATACATACACACATGCCCACATATACACATGCATACACACATACACATACACATACACATACACATACACATACACATACACATACACATATACATACACATACACATACATACATACATACACACACATGCATACATACATATAGACACACATACATACATACATACACACATACACATAGAGAGAGAGAGATTCACATGCACACACATGCATACATACACACACGTGACATATACATACACACATATGGATGTTTTAGGGTTAGGGTTAGGGTTTTTGGCTTTTACATATATACACACATGCATACACACATATACACATATGAACACATAATACATATGCACATACACATATATATACACGTGCATACACACATACACACACACACACACACACACACATATATATATATATATATATATATATATATATATATATATATATATATATATATATATATATACACACACACACACACACACATATATATATATATATATATATATATATATATATATATATATATATATATATATATATATATATATATATATATATATATATATATATATATATATATATATATATACATGCATGCACACATACACATATGTGACATATACATACACACATATGCATGTTTTAGGGTTAGGGTTTTTGGATTTTACATATATACACACATGCATGCACACATATACACATATAAACACATAATACATATACACATACACATATATATATACATGTATACACACATACACACATATACATGTTTTAGGTCTAGGTCTTCAAAATTAGGGTTTTAGGATTTTTACATAGATACACATATGCATATACACACATACACATATATATATATATTCACCTACACTTATATATACACAAGCATACACACATACACCTGTTTAAGGTCTAGGTCTTTAGGATTAGGGTTTTAGAGTTTTTACACATGTAGATAAATATTTACACATATAGAAATATACACACATAATACATGTACACATACACATGTATATACATAGGCAGACACACATATACATGTGTTCTAATTGTTGTTTATAAATATCATCTCTATGTGTCCCATTTCTTTGTACACAATTCATGATTCATTTTGCTCATGTCTTTTGTATTTGAGAGTATGTTTTGCTTTATCAAATCTTTTTTTTGTTGCCTGTCATACATGTCACATGTACTTGGGTTTTTCTTGGGCAGAGTGGAGTGTCTTTTGCTACAAAATAGCATGGGAATGTTGTTGTATCAAGAAACAACACACTCTGCCCAAAAACATTTTGCAGATATGGTCGTCGGTATAGGGGACGGTATAAGGGTCAGTATCCCGAGGCACATACCGATGCTTATACCGACTATTTTGCCCAGGGGCATACCATGGCTTATATCGTCGCTTATACTGTCGCTTATACCGACGCATATACCGATGCTTATACCGACGCATATACCGACGCTTATACTGACACTTATACCAACGCTTTGGTTCTGACGCCTACATCGACCCTTACACCGACGTCGGGGCAAAATCGCACCCGTTCATTTTCCTCGGTAGAAGCCTCAGTATACGCCTGATATGTTGTAGTGATTAGAGTTTTTTAATTAGGGATTTCAAAACCCTAGTATCAAAATTAGTGTTTTCAATTTAGGAGTTTTGAAATAAGATTTACTTATTTATTTATTTATTTATTTATTTATGTGTATGCATGTGTTGTGTATGTATGTGTATCTATATGTGCATATGCATGTGTTTTGTGTGTATATATGCATGTGTATATGTATATATGCATGTAAATATGAATATATGAGTCTATGTGTGTTTACATATGATTATGCATGTGTATGTGTATGTGAGTATGTGTACGTGTATGTGAGTATGTGCATGTGTCTATGTGTATTCATTATATGTGTGTAACATTGCATGTGTATGTGTGTGTAAAAATGTGCATGTATGTGTGTGTATGTATAAATGTGCATGTATATGTATATGTGTGTAAATGTGCATGTATGATGTATATGTGTGTGTATGCATGTATTTATACATCTAGTCTCACTCTCTCTCTCTCTCATATACATACATACATGCATAAACACACATACTCATATCCACATATATATACATAAAAGCAGTGCATACCGTGCATTGTCGCGACGATGAGCCATAAGTGTCCGCATCTCTTTTAGACACCACTTAAGCGACCATCCTGTCCCAAACTCTGTCTCAAGTGAACTAAGTACGTACTTTTTATCCCTCTCATCATGCTCACTACAAAAATAAAAAACATAATGTAAATAAAACATAAGATATTTATTTCAATTTATATGTAAAACTTTTACTTACTTCCACGGTAAGTGGACAAAGCACAGGTAAGAGTCACATAGTGCCTGCATTCTTCTTCTAAA
Source organism: Ceratopteris richardii (assembly GCA_020310875.1). Classification (NCBI taxonomy): domain Eukaryota; kingdom Viridiplantae; phylum Streptophyta; class Polypodiopsida; order Polypodiales; family Pteridaceae; genus Ceratopteris; species Ceratopteris richardii. The sequence continues at coordinate 6,967,863 of CM035412.1, forward strand.
CTCCAATCCATTCTCCATGTACACAATGTTCCCCTCTGGCTCTATGTCGCACTCTAGTCCTAAGGTGCCTATGCATGTCCTCATAGGCAACTCTGCTCTGCTATCACGTGCTGGAGGTGGTATAGGTATCCTCAAAATAGATAGATAGAAATAAATAAAAATATGTGTTATAATATCATTAAAAAAGTTTATGAAAAAAAACATACCTATGAGCAGATAGCTCTCTTCCTGCATGTGGAGCCGTAGAAGAGCCCTCGTCTGATCGCTGGGTAAGCATCTAGATCCTATAATCCAGCTCCTCATCAGACATCTCTGAGTAATCACGCATTATGGCCCCTAGAGTATCAGACGGAACTCTTGCTCTCATAAGACTTTTTATGAGAGTGAGTTTCTCCTTTCTCTCTCTACTGGGATCCATAATACCTAACATATAAAACAAAACGGTTAGAAATCAATATATATACGTGTACATATGTAAGTGTGTATGCATTAAGTATGTGTATGTATGCATGTGTTTGTATGTATGTGCGTGTATATGTGTTTATGTGTGTATGTGTGTATGCATGTGTATGTGTGTGTATGCATCATTATGTGTATATGTGTCTATGTGTGTATGTGTGTGTATATGTCTGTGTGTATGTATGTGTAAATGTGTGTGTGTATGTATGCATGTATGTATGTATGTATGTATGCATATGCATTATGTATGTATATATATGCATGTATGTGTATGCGTGAGTATGTCTCTCTATGTGTGTGTATGCATATATGTGTGTGTATGCATATATGTGTGTATGTATGCATATATGTGTGTATGTGTGTGTGTATATGTGTTTGTATGTGTGCATGCATGTGTATGTGTGTGTATGCATCATTATGTGTGTATGTGTCTATGTGTGTTTGTGTGTTTGTGTGTGTGTATATGTGTGTGTATATGTGTGTGTGTGTGTGTCTATGTGTATGTGTGTGTGTCTATGAGTGTGTATGTGTCTATGTGTATGTATGTATGTGTGTGTGAGTGTGTATGTGTTTATGTGTATGTGTTTATGTGTATGTGTCTATGTGTGTATGTGTATGCATGTATGTATGCATATGTGTTTGTATGCATGTGTATGTGTGTGTATGCATCATTATGTGTGTATGTGTCTATGTGTGTATGTATATGTGTTTGTTGTCTATGTGTATGTGTGTGTGTCTATGAGTGTGTATGTGTTTATGTATATGTATGTATCTATGTGTGTGTATGTGTCTATGTGTGTATGTGTATGCATGTATGTATGCATATGTGTTTGTATGCATATGTATGTGTGTGTATGCATCATTATGTGTGTCTATGTATGCATGTGTATGTGTGTATGCATCATTATGTGTGTATGTGTCTATGTGTATTTGTGTGTGTATATGTGTGTGTGTATCTATGTGTATGTGTGTGTGTCTATGAGTGTGTATGTCTTTATGTGTATGTATGTATCTATGTGTGTGTATGTGTCTATGTGTATGTGTGTGTGTCTATGAGTGTGTATGTGTTTATGTGTATGTATGTATCTATGTGTGTGTATGTGTATGCATGTATGTATGCATATGTGTGTGTATGCATATGTATGTGTGTGTATGCATCGTTATGTGTGTATGTGTCTATGTGTGTATGTGTGTGTGTATGCATTATGTATGTGTATGTAATCATGTGCATTATGTATGCATATAAGTATGTATGTATGCATATGCATATGCATTATGTATGCATATGCATTATGTATGCATATGCATATGCATTATGTATGCATATGTGTGTATGTGTGTGTATGCATATGTGTGTGTATGCATTATGTATGTGTATGTAAGCATGTGCATTATGCATGTAAGTATGTATGTATGCATATGCATATGCAATATGTATGCATGTATGTGTATGTGTGTTTACGTCTCTCTATGTGTGTGTATGCATATATGTGTGTGAATGTGTGTGTACATGTGTCTGTATGTGTGTATGCATGTGTATGTGTGTGTATGCATCATTATGTATGTATGTGTGTGTATATGTGTGTGTATGTGTGTGTGTCTATGTGTATGTGTGTGTATCTATGAGTATGTATGTGTTTATGTGTGTGTATGTGTCTATGTGTGTATGTGTCTGTGTGTGTGTATGTATCTATGCATGTGCATTATGTATGCATGTAAGTATGTATGTACATTGTATGCATATGCATATGCATTATGTATGCATATGTATGCATGTATGTGTTTATGTGTGTATGTCTCTCTATGTGTGTGTGTATGCATATATGTGTCTGTATGTGTGTATGTGTGTGTATATGTGTGTGTATGTGTGTATGCATGTGTATGTGTGTGTATTCATGTGTATGTGTGTATGTGTCTATGTGTGCATGTGTTTGTGTATATTGTGTGTATGTGTGTGTGTCTATGTGTATGTGTGTGTATCTAGGAGTGTGTATGTGTTTATGTGTGTATGTGTCTATGTGTGTGTATGTGTTTATGTGTGTATGTGTATGCATGTATGTATGCATATGTATGTGTATGCATGTGTATGTGTGTGTATGCATCATTATGTGTGTATGTGTCTATGTGTGTATGTGTTTGTGTATATGTGTGTGTATGTGTGTGTCTATGTGTATGTGTCGCTACGCGTCTATGAGTGTGTATGTGTTTATGTGTGTGTATGTGTCTATGTGTGTGTATGTGTCTATGTGTGTGTATGTGTCTATGTGTGTATGTGTCTATGTGTGTATGTGTATGCATGTATGTATGCATAGGCTTGTGTATGTGTGTGTATGCATTATGTATGCATATGTGTGTGTATGCATTATGTATGTGTATGTATCCATATGCATTATGTGTGCATATGTATGCATGTATGTGTATGTGTGTGTATTTCTCTCTATGTGTGTGTGCGTATGCATATATGTGTGTGTGCGTATGCATATATGTGTGTGTATGTGTGTATGTGTGTGTGTATATGTGTGTCTATGTGTGTATGCATGTGTATGTGTGTGAATACATCATTATGTGTGTATGTGTCTATGTGTGTATGTGTGTGTGTATATGTGTGTGTATGTGTGTGCGCGTCTGTGCATATGTGTCTGTGTCTATGAGTGTGTATGTTTGGATGTGTGTGTGTATGAATGTGTGTCTATGAGTGTGTTTGTTTGGATGTGTAAGTGTATATGTGTATCTAGGTGAGTATGCATGTGTATGTGTGTGAATGCATCATTATGTGTGTCTATGAGTGTGTATGTTTGTGTATGTGTGTGTATGCATGTATGTGTATGTGTGTGTATGTCTCTCTATGTGTGTGTGTATGCATATATGTGTGTGTATGTGTGTATGTGTGTATGTGTGTATGTGTGTGTGTATATGTGTGTCTATGTGTGTATGCATGTGTATGTGTGTGAATGCATCATTATGTGTGTATGTGTCTATGTGTGTATGTGTGTGTGTCTATGTGTGTGTATCTGTGTGCGCGTCTATGTGTATGTGTGTGTGTCTATGAGTGTGTATGTTTGGATGTGTGTGTGTATGAATGTGTGTCTATGAGTGTGTATGTTTGAATGTGTAAGTGTATATGTGTGTCTATGTGTGTATGCATGTGTATGTGTGTGAATACATCATTATGTGTGTCTATGAGTGTGTATGTTTGGATGTGTGTGTGTGTATACGTGTGTCTATGTGTGTATGCATGTGTATGTGTGTGAATGCATCATTATGTGTGTATGTGTCCATGTGTGTATGTGTGTGTATGTGTGTGTGCGTCTATGTGTATGTGTGTGTGTCTATGAGTGTGTATGTTTGGATGTCTCTGTGTATGAATGTGAAGTGTGTATGTTTGGATGTGTGTGTGTATATGTGTGTCTATGTGTGTATGCATGTGTATGTGTGTGAATGCATCATTATGTGTGTCTATGAGTGTGTATGTTTGGATGTGTGTGTGTGTATATGTGTGTCTATGTGTGTATGCATGTGTATGTGTGTGAATGCATCATTATGTGTGTATGTGACTATGTGTGTATGTGTGTGTATATGTGTGTGTATGTGTGTGCACGTCTATGTGTATGTGTGTGTGTCTATGAGTGTGTATGTGTTTATGTGTGTGTATGTGTCTATGTGTGTGTATGTGTCTATGTGTCTATGTGTGTATGTATGCATATGTGTGTATGTCTGTGTATGCATTATGTATGCATATGTGTGTGTATGCATTATGTATGTGTGTGTATGCATGTGCATTATGTATGCATATGCATTATGTATGTGTATGTATGCATGTGAATTATGCATGCATATGTGTGTGTATGCATGTAAGTATGTATGTATGTACGCATATGTATGCATATGTGTGTGTATGCATGGAAGTATGTATGGATGCATGCATATGCATATGCATTATGTATGCATGTATGTGTATGTGTGTGCATGTCTCTCTATGTGTGTGTATGCATATATGTGTGTGTATGTGTGTATGTGTGTGTATGTGTGTGTGTGTATGTGTGTGTGTGTATGTGTGTGTGTATGATTGTGTGTATGTGTGTGTGTGTATGTGTCTGTGTATGTGCATATGTGTGTGTATATGTATGTGTATATGTGTGTGCATGTGTATGCATTATGCGTGCATGTTGTATGCAACCTTATTTGTGTATGTGTGTGTATTTGTGTGTGTGTCTATGTGTATGTGTGTGTGTGTCTATGTGTGTATATGTGTGTGTACATATGTATGTGTGTGTAAGCGTGTGTGTGTGCATACCTGCTTGCTGTTAGTTTGTGTGGCCCTCTCTCTCTCGCGCGCGCGCTCTCTCTCTCTCGGTCTCTTCTTTCTCGCGTCCAAGTCCCGACACAAATGTGACGGGAGAAATCAAATTTTTATATTTACATTCCAAAGCATCGCATATGTGATGCTCTGCAATTTGCCAACGTCGCTCAATTCATCGGTAAGAAGCGACGGGATTAGCGACGCTCTTAATTAGCATCGCATAAGCGACGCCAGCATCGCTTATGTGACGAGGGTCGGGAAAAAGAAATCAAAATTTCTACCGTCGCTTATGCGATGACCTCGTCGCATAAGTGCCGGTTCCCATTTTTTTTCCAATTCGGGGGCGTCGCTATGCCCCCCTTTTTCTAGTAGTGTCGTCATCAATCTGAGAGTAGAAAAAAAAACTCTGATATGAATCTTCGAGACCCTATTGAATAGTTTGCACAAGCATCTAGCAAGACATTATGAGTGTAGATCAACTCCTTCACATCTTTATTCTTTCTCAAAAACATATCCATACATATACTCACGCTCCAAATGTTTACAAAGGTAAGCACCACGAGCCTCATTTCTTACACGATGTAAAGTTATAACTGTGTCCCATCTATCCTTTGTTATCTTGCAAGGGAGAATATGAGGGATAATGGCATGTTTGATAGACAAAGCTATCAATGCATGTGCCTGAGCAACGATTCCATCTCAACAAAGATCCTCTATAGTAGGTGCAACAATAACTGCAGTATGTCCATGATACTGAAGGTCATCATCTTCAATGCGGTCTATATCAAATACTCTATTTAAAGGGTAGTATGAATGTTTTCAACACCTAGCAGAATATTCCAAAACATTTTTGCTACCAATACACAATGCATCATAAATTCGCACAATGGTTAGTTAGTATGATTAAAAACATCATCAACATTCAATATATGGAATACATCATTTCTTTGAACCATGCAAAGGACTAAATACTCTAATGTGAAAAAATAATTGTATCTCAAAATGTTGAACAAAAACACGCTATCAATATCTCCTAAACATGTAGCAGACTTTGAGGCACTTGTACTCGTGAACCAAAACTTGTATATATGGTTTGCACAAAAGGAAAAAGTTTCTTGCACACTCGTGATAGTGCATTTGGGGGCCAGAAGGAGCTAAGATTCAAATTTCAACACCACAAAGGCAAGATATTATGAACTGTTAATTGCATCATGTATGATCACCAATTTTCATAAGATTCTAAGGCTATGATCAGAGGGTTATTGATGATGTCTTAGCTGAAGTGAGAACTTTCTCAAACCACAGAGCCAATTTGTTGGGATGGCACATGCATTGATAGCATTGTCTATCAAACATGTGAATTTCTCACATTGGCTCTTGCATAATAGCTAAGGATGTTTGGGATACACTTACCACTTTATACTAGGCAAGTAATGAGGCTTGTATTGCTTACCTCTGAAGAGAGTTGGAGAGTGAGCACATGAATGAAGGAGATTCCTTGGACAGTTTTCAGACAAAGATCAAAGATTTGAATGAACACTTGATTTTTGCTAATGAAGTCTTGTCTCAAAGATCACTTGTGCAGACTCTTCTGAATGGTCTTCTGGATTCATATCAGAGTTTTGCTTCTACTCTTCGTTTGATGATGAAAGAAAATCCAAATGCCTTGATATTTGAGGAGTTCCTCTCTATTCTCTTGCAAGAATATCAATCTAGGTAGAACAGGTCTATTATGTGTGTTATAGAATAAGCTTTCCTATCTAGTCAAAAGGGCAAAGGTAAATGGATCTCTTCTAGTAGTAAGCAAAAATTAGCTGATTCAGCACAATTGAAGAAGGAAGACAGAGAAGAGACGAAAAGAAAAAATCAACAATTGTTTTGCAAATACTATAAAGGAAATGATCATGTAATAAAGAAATGTCCCAAACTAGCTACTAAAGAGGAAAGGAAGAAAGAAGCTGGAATGGTTGTTGTAGAGGCTTCTACACCCAGAACAGAGTCTGCAACTTGTGTAGAATGAAGCATGGTCATTTACCATTGTTTGTAGTTATGACCCATCTTCTTATGAGCAGTGTATGTCTGTAGTAGACTCAAATGTTTGGTACTTTGATAGTGGGGGCATAAAACATATTACCTTGTAGCGTAGTTTCTTCACTTCACTCAACCTACCGCTACAGGGAATACTATCACATGTGCCAACAACTCCTCTTATCTTGTTATGGGATTTGGTAAGATAATGCAGACTATTGCTGATGGTAGTTCTTTTACATTGTTAGATGCTTTATTTGAGCTACGGATCAAGAAAACTCTATTATCAGTTTCAACATTAGCCAAGATTGGCTTGGTTGTGAAATTTGTTGATGGTAGATGTACAGTTCATGATCTATCAAATGGTGATGCCATTATTTCTTCTAGAATTTTATGTTGTAGGTTGTATAAGCTCATAGGCTATGAAAAATCTATGATGATTAAGCATGTGTAGTATGATTCTCAAGCTTTATCAGATGCAAAGCTTTTGCGTGCATGCTTTGGTCCTCTAGATTTTTCTAGTTTGCTACACCTATAGAAATCTAAAATGGTGTCGTCTCAGCCCGAATTTGAGGCACCTAGTAAACATGTATGTGAAGGATATATTTTGGGCAAAATGCAATTTTCCTCCTTCCCAAAAGATGGTTCATTTGGAGCTACTCAGAAATTGTAGTCTGTTCATCATGATGTCTGTGGTCCTATGCAAACACCTTCTTTTGGGAACTACCTTTACTTCGTGATGGGAAAAATGTTCCATTTCTCCTTCCCAAAAGATGGTTCAGTTTGAGCTACTCAAAAATTTCAACTTGTTCATAGTGATGTCTATGGTCCTATGCATACACCTTCTTTTGGGAACTATCTTTACTTCGTGACTTTCATCGGTGATTTTTCTAGGTATGCATGGTTATATCCATTGAAAGAAAATTCCGAGGCTTTTATGTACTTCAAATAGTTTTTGGTTAGGCTTCTAAGGTTGATTTCTCACAGCACAAGTCCCATTTTGCTAAATACTTTTAGCCATAGCTTCCTTACCTTCTAACTTAGAGTTTGAATGCTCACTCATTAGAAACTTTAAACTGTGCACTGAGATCCAAGCAAAACTTTGACACAGAAAAGTGTGCGACTCTGAGAGTTCTATTTGTAGACTTTACATATACATGTTCCTATTGATCATACACATAACTTGAAAGGAATTAGACCTTGAAACTTTGAACATAGCTTTATTAGCAAAAGATTTTCTGATCCACGTGATCAAGCTAAGAGAAATCATAGAAAGACTCGAAGCTAACTCAGGAAGATGACTCTCTACATTTCTATCATATGAACTCTTTTCTTCTAATGTCACTTTCACCTATTTCTTTACATTACTGACTTACATACACATGATTCTAGACTCAACCCACGCCTATTACATTACTCCTTATCATTCTAATGATCATGTATACTCATTGTACAAGAAATTTCATTTGTAATGTTAATATGTATACAAGCTACATTTTTGAGATCTCTTCACTTTCTCCAATAACTTCTTTGGCTTCATTTTGATTTCTAACTTGCTTCAAGTTCTTATAATCATCAAGTGGGGATTGCTTTGTTCCAAAAGCTCCCCCTCAATTAGTAATTGTGATTATGCCATTCTTCTTTATTCCTGCCATCTCTTTGAACTTCTATAACTTAGGTCCATGTAAGATCTTTGTCATCATATCTGCAACTTGCTCTTTCATTGGTGTATACAAGACTTCAATCTCTTTCTCAAGTACCTTTTCTCTCAAGAAATGATACTGAATCTCTATGTGTTTAGTCCTGGCATGGAAAACAGGATTAGCTACCAAATATAATAAACTCATGTTGCATCCAAAAATAATTGGAGTACTTTGATCAATTCCAAAAGTTTTCAATAAGGTCTTTAACCATATCACTTCTTTTGCATCCTCTACCATTTCTTTATACTCAGCTTCTGTGGATGATAAAGCAATCGTATGTTGCTTCTTTGAACACCACAAAACTAACTTATCTCCAATGTAATAGATATAACATTGAGTAGACCTTCTATCATCTGAATTTCTTGCCCAATTTGCATCACTAAACACTTTGATTCTTGTGTCATAAGTAAAACCATAATACGAAATTTCACTCAGGGTTCCCTTGATATATCTAAGTACCCTTTGATTTGCAATCCAATGAGTTTTCTTTGGACAATGCATAAATTGTGATAAGACACCAACCCCATATGATAGATTTGGTCTCGTCAAGGTAGCATAGATCAAATTACCTACCAAACTTGGATATTTCTTCATGTCATTAAATTCTTCTCCTCCATATCTACTCAATTTATGATTCACCTCCAATGCTCTGGTTAAGGGTTTGCAATCTTCCATGTTGAACTTGACCAAAAGATTCTTCAAGTATCTCTCTTGTGTAACATATACTCCATGTTGAGTATACACAATCTACATTCCTAAGAAATAAGAAAAGTTTCCCAAATCACTTATCTTAAACTCCTTTTCACTTTGCTTCTTAAGCTCCTTGATTTCTTGAGCATCTGTACTGTGATAATAATATCATCAACATATTCATTAGAATTGTGACAACTTCCATCCTTTACAAGTAGCAATGGCAATTAGGTTTCTAATTGTATACATCTTAGCAATTGGACTAAAGGTTTCATCATAATCTACCCCATAGGTTTGGGCATAACCTTTAACAACAAGTCTGTCTTTCGATCTAGACACCTCACCATTTGCAAACCTCTTTGTCTTATACACCCACTTACATCCATTTACCTTATGGTTCTTTGGTTAAAATGACCTAGCCTTTTATGCCATAGGTCTAACTGACACATCTTTTGACTTCCATAAGTAAACAATGCATGTCCCACATTACCTTGGACCTTGAGAGTAAAAAGCCATCCTTCTTTTTGGCCTATAATGATGCTTCTATATCCCTAATTTGGATCTTGCACATAAACACCATTATTTGTGAATCTGACTTCATATTCCTTCTCCACAATTTGTCCTATACTTATCAAGTTTTTAGGAATATTACGAACATAAAGTACCTTGCTTAAGAGTGTACTTCCACTCTTTGTCTTCACTAATCCAATGCTTTCCACTTTATGCTTGGTGTTGTCACCTGTTTGAACTATATGTCCACTCACCTTTGCTTCCATATCAGTCATCAATGATATGTTTCCACTCACATGATTACTACTTCCTAAGTCAATATAGAATACGCTTTCATCTTTTGCTATTGCTTCATGTGTTGCATTCAAGATGATAGTCATGTCATCCTTCTTTTCTAATGCATAATTATAATAGTTGTTATTACATGAATGAGGTTGAAAGCTTCTTCCACCTCCTCTAGCATATGACTTCCTACCACCTCTTCCTCTTAAGTTACCTCTTTGATTCCTGCCTCGTTTACCTCTTTGATTAAAACTCTGATTATGAATTCCACCATTTTGATTGTTATACCAACAATCATTTGCCAAATTACTTGTTCTACCACAAACCGAACAAGCTTTAGCATTATCTTTGTTCTTATCTCCTCTTCCTTTGCTTCTTGAATTCATCTTTCCTTTTGTGAAATAAACTTGGCTTTAATATCCTTCATCATCAGTTGGCTGCTTTCATTTGACATTCTTTCTCTTGTCCTTGGAGTACATAGCTTGGCTTGCGCTCCTATCATTATCTCCCTTCATGTCCTGCTCAAAAGTTGGCATGTGTCCTAGCAATTCATTAAGATTAGGAGTAAAATGATCTAATGACAATTCTATGGAAAATATAGAAGGCTTCCATTTATCATCTCCTCTTAGACTTGTAAGTATTTGTCTTACAAAATTACCCTCTTCAATATCTTCATCTACTACTCCCAAGCTATCTACAATATCTTTCATTCTTGCCACATAATAAAAAATGTATTCTGAGCTCTTCTTCTCGAAGGTTGTGAAGTCAGCCCACAATGAGGACTTCCTTGACTTAGTTGTATTCTGAAAATGCTCTTCCAAAGCATTTCACACATCCGTTGCACTTTCTAATCCTCTAATATGATGTAGAAGATAATCATTTACGGCCATGTTAATGATTCTCCTAGCTTGAGCATCCTTCTTCATGCAATTCTTCAAATCTGCAAGTTCTTCCCTATCTCGAACACTAGGATCTTCAAACTCAGGCTTTTCTTCTTCTCTTGTAATGGAGGCCATCAAATCTTTGCTCATGAGGTGTGCCTCCATCCTCATGCACCAAGCTGGATAGTTTTCCCTATCTAGCTTATCAATCTGCAAGCTTTCTCCCATCTTTGATTGTAGCTCAGTGATGAGTAGCACCTCCTTTAATGTCAATATGGGAAGACATGAGGATGGTATGAAGACCTTGAGCAAGTGAAGGCACAAATGTGTGAGTGAGAAGCACACAAACATGCACACACATACACACACACGCACACACAACAAGAACAAAGAGAGATAGAAAATGGATTCACTTCTATTGCAACCAAGTTCTCATACAAGCTCAAGACTACAAGAAGCTCCCCCAAAAATGAGCTCTCTAGCTCTATTTATAGGTTTTGACTAGCTTTGGCCCTGTCCAAACCTAGTGTCCGCCTCAGTTAAAAATTAGGTTCCAGGGCTTATTTGAGGGCTCAAATGAGGTCTAAAAATTATGAAAGTTGGTGGGCAATTACTTCTAAGGCTCCCCGAGCTTGAGAACTCCTCCGCTTGCACAAAATGGAGCTACAACAAGATGAAACGGTATTTACAATGGTTGCCAGTGATGAGAATCACTTTTATACTAATGTAAGGATTGAGAAAATTTATTGGGTTGCCTTAGTGCTAGATCTGCATGGTTGCCTGTACTTGCTTCTTCCCATATGATGCTAACACTCTCCCCCACCTAGCGTCTGTCGTCTCTGACAGACCTCTGCTCCCTAGTTTGATCAATGTACTGCTGTAGTATGTCAGTTGTGTTGGTGTATAAAACACCACAAGAACTAAACTAATGTGGTATTAGAAGACCTCCATAACCATCATTAGCTTAGCAACACTCTTAATGTGAGTCTTCATCTCTGAACTTAGTGAAAATCAAAATTTCACTTCACAGAAATCTGCGCCTTTTCTTCAAACCTTCAATCTAACCTGTATTAGCTTGATCTTTGCAAATTCCTTTGATCATTTACTAAGAGAAGTTCTTGCTAATGTTAAGTGACATATAACAAGCAAAACTTTCAAGTAATAACTTCAAAATCTTCTGAATTTGCTCCAAACTTTTCACTATGTCTGAAAACTGAAAACCGACTTCATCGATTTGACATACCTTCATTGTTAAGCTGATTTCTCTGAGTAGGTGTCCTGTTTCTTAAAGATCTTTTGACCAAATGTAGTTGAAGATAGTAGCTTTAAAATGAGCTATCACTTACTGAAAACTTTATAGTATACTTCGAGATCTGACCTTAAGAAGTTCAGGTAAATGTGCGCCAGAAAAGTCGTAACTGTCAACTAACTTACACAGTCATGTGAAATCACTTAGAACTCAATATACAAGAGGAATTAGACTTAATCCTTCTACACAAACATATGTTGTATACCAGAGAGGATGTGTACAAATTTTCTTAGCCTAATTTTGCTCATAGCCATGGAAAACTCTCTCACACTCAGAAGTTTTTCCTGAACATCTCTCTCAGAAAAGACACGACTTTTCTCTACTCACTTAGATTACAAAATTGAGTTCTCTCTCTATGTTTTTTATCTCAAATTAACTTATATACCTATGGTTTACATACTCCTAGACTCGAACTCGTAAGTTCTGAAGATCTATGGAAAAACTAGACTCTAATTTGCACTAATTTACAATAGTGAAATTGTCCCTTCACTTAGGCTTAATTTTCTGTATGCTTTTTCTTCACTTCTCCTTCCCTTCTTCCTTTCTTCATATATCTTCATATATCCATGCCTAATTAGTGAGTGAAGCCCCAACAGCTCCCCCTCAATCACTAATTAGCATACTTTGACTTCTTCATATAATCTTCTTCTCTTTTATTCCTGCCATCTCCTTGAACCTACTTGTCTTCACTCCATCCAAGCTCTTTGTCATAATATCTGCAATCTGATCTTTTGTAGAAGTGTACACCACTTCAATCTCCTTCTCCATTACCTTTTCTCTGAGAAAATGATACTATATTTCTATGTGCTTTGTTCTTGCATGAAATACAGGATTTGCTGCAAGATATAATGAGCTCATATTATCTCCATGAATGATAGGTATACCTTGATCAATTCCCAAACTTTTGAATAATGTCTGCATCCATATTACTTCTTTTGCTGCTTCCACAAGTCCTTTGTACTCAGCTTCTGTTGATGATAAAGCCACTATATGTTGTTTCTTTGAACACCAACTCACAAGCTTATCTCCAATGTATATCATGTAGCCATGAGTAGATCTTCTATCATCCTGACTTCCTGCCCAATCTGAATCACTATAGGCTCTCAATCTTATATTTGATGTAAAAGGATAATACAATCCTTCTTTCAAAGTCCCTTTAATATATCTAAGAACTCTTTGACCTGCAATCCAATGTGGATCCTTTGGACAATGCATGAATTGAGAAAGAACACCCACTGCATAACTAAGATCAGGCCTTGTTAATGTAGCATAAATTAAACTTCCCACTAAAGATTGATACTTCCTCATGTCTTTGAACTCTGCACCATCATATCTACTGAGTTTATGATTGACCTCTAGTGGTGTTGATGCCTCTCTGCAATTCTCCATGTTAAACTTCTTTAGAAGATTCAAAAGATACCTTTCTTGTGATACATATATGCCATGTTCTGCATAAGTGATTTCCATTCCAAGAAAATATGACAATTTTCCTAGATCACTTATCTTGAATTCTCTCTCAAGTAACCTCTTCACCTCCTTGATTCCTTCATTTGAAGTACCTATAATTATAATATCATCTACATAAATACAAATGTAGATCATACCTTCATTTGTTTTTTTGATAAGTAAACTTGCATCTGCCTTTGAACTTTGATATCCAAGATCATTAAGATACTTTACAAGTCTATAATTCCAAGCTCTTGGAGCTTGCTTCAAACCATAAAGTGCTCTTCTTAGCCTGCAAACATAATTTGGAAACTTGTGATCTGCAAACCCTTGAGGTTGCTCCATGTAAACCTCATCTTATATATATCCATTCAAAAATGCATTCTTAATGTCCAATTGACTCAATGTCCATCCTTTTGATGCTGCAATGGCAATGATTGTCCTTATGGTTGACATCTTTGCCACAGGACTGAATGTCTCATCATAATCTATGCCAAAAGTTTGAGCATAGCCTTTAACCACCAATCTAGCTTTGTATCTAGCTATTCTTCCATCTGCATGCTTCTTAATTTTGTAAACCCATTTATTTCCAATCACTTTCTTACCATTAGGCTTTGGAACAAGTTCCCAAGTTTTGTTTTCTTCAAGTGCATCAAACTCTTCCTTCATTGCTTCTTCCCATTGTCTCTTACCCTTTGCTTCATCATAGCTTTGAGGTTCTTCATCTTCCTTAACCATATAAGCATAATTTTTCTGAGTCAAGTAAGAAGTATCATATGAATACCTTGTAGGTTGCTTCTTCATTCTGGTTGATCTTCTTGGTTCACACTCTTCATGTATATCTGGATGTGCTTCTTCATCAAATATTGGTCCATCTTCATTTCTTCTATATGATCCAGTTCTTGATGTGCTTGCTTGCATATGTTCTTCATCTCCATCTATCTGCATATGTGACTTACCTCTTGCACTCCTTCTTATCTCTTCTTCAAATGTTTCAAGGTCACAATCTTTATCTGCATACCAACTCTTCCGTTCATCAAAGGTCACATCTCTGGAAACAATAAAATGTTTAGTTAAAGGACTCCATAGCCTATAACCCATTTGCTTTTCATCATACCCAATAAACACATATTTTTCTGCCTTTGGTTCAAGCTTATGTCTGAGTTGTGATGGCACATAAGCATAGGCAATTGACCCAAACACTTTACAATGGTCAAGTGTTGGTTTCTTACCCCACCAAGCTTCATAAGGGGTCATACCATTCAAAGCTCCACATGGTAGTCTATTCACAAGATATGTAGCTGTATTTACAGCCTCAGCCCAAAGATAATTAGGGCAATTCTTTTCTTTTAACATTGCTCTTGCAAATTCAACCAATGTTCTATTTCTCCTTTCTGCCACCCCATTATGTTGAGGTGTATACCTGCAAGTTATCTCTCTCTTGATACCTGCATTCCAAAGATAGTCATTAAACTCTTGGGAGAAGTATTCTCCCCCTCCATCAGACCTTAACCTCTTGAGTTTTTGACCTGTAACTCTTTCTGCATAAGCATGAAAATGTTTGAAGGCTCCAAATACTTCTGATCTTTCTTTTAGAACATAAAGAGTTATCCACCTTGTAGCATCATCAATAAACAAAACATAATACCGAGATCCATTTATTGATCCTTCTTTTGTTGGTCCCCATACATCTGTATGTATGAGTTCAAGCAAACCATCATGCTTGAAACCTTTCTTCTGAAATGGTAGTCTATGTGCTTTTCCCATCTGACAAGCTTCACACTTGTATATCATATGTTGACTTTTCACATTTGGTAGCCCCATTACAGATTGGTTCTCCACCATAGTTTTGATTCCTCTTTCATTGAAGTGTCCCAATCTCTTATGCCAAAGATCTAACTCTGTAATTACTTCATCACCATGTGTAATTAGGGCTTGACCAACATTTCCTTGCACTTTGAGAGTAAAAAGTCTACCTTCCTTCTTACCACAAACAATGGGATTGTATGCATCCTCTGGATCTTCAACAAATACCCCTTCATTTGTAAATCTGACTTGAAAACCTTTTTCCACTATTTGTCCAACACTAATCAGATTCTTTGGTATTGTTGGAACATACAAAACATTTGTTAACAAATCAGCTCCACTCCTGCACTTCACTTTTCCAATTGAATGCACATTATGTTTTGTATTATCACCTGTTTGTACTGTATGACTTGAATTGCCTTCTTCCAATTCTGACAATAATTCTATATTACCTGACAAATGATTTGAACAACCAGAGTCAATATAAAATACCTTGAGATCCTCCTTCTCTGATGGACTTATTGAATTCATCATCAATGTTGTATGAATGTCATTCTGTGTATCATTTGCATAATTGTAATATGTGGTATTATAAGACTGATTCTGATTCCAATTTCTTCCACCACCTCTACCATAACTTCCTCTTGAATTCTGTCTTCCTCTTTGAAATTGATTCTGAAATCTTCCACCTCTTCCTCTGCCATTGTTGTTTTGATTTTGGCTTGATCCTTGTTGATTATGCCAACAATCATATGCTAGATGATTGCTCAATCCACAAATCCAACATGTCTTCTTGTTATTGTTCTGATTACCTCTACCTCTTCCATTTCCTCGACCTTTACCTCTGCCAATACCTCTTCCTCTTGCATAATTTGCTTGAGTTGTTGACTCTTCTTCATCCTTTGCTTTACCTTTATCTCCTTTCTTCTTGTTCTTCATGTACATTGCAGAACTTTGTCCTTTGTCTCCATCTGATTTCAAATCTTGCTCAAATGTGAGCATCAATCCAAGTAATTGATTCAATTCTGGCACATAATGATTTAATGAGAGTTCTGTTGAAAGTACAAAAGGCTTCCATCTTTCATCACCTCTTAACCCTGCAAGTAATTGAGCTATCAATCTATGATCTTCAATATCCTCATCAATAGATCCAAGGCTATCTGCCAAGTCCTTCATCTTAGTAACATAATAACTAATGCTCTGATTTTGCTTTTCTTGAATGTGGTGAACTCTGACCATAAGCTAGCCTTCCTAGCTTTAGTAGTGTTTTGGAAATGATCCTCCAAAGCATTCCAAATGTCTTCAACTGTTTCTAAACCTCTGATATGTGGTAACAAATGATCTGTAATAGTGTTATATATATAAGCTCTTGCACTTGCATCTCTCTTCTGCCATAGCTTCAAAGCTTCTAGCTCTTCCTTTCTTGGATGACTCTCATCTTCAAATTTAGGCTTTTCTTCTTCACCTGTCACATATACCATTAGGTCCTTACTCATAAGTAAGGCTTCCATCCTCATCACCCAAGCAGGATAATTATCTCTGTCCAATTTATCAATGGACATATGATCTGCCATAGTATTCTTGCTTCTGCTTCAACCTGTAAGTATAAAGTTAAAGAATGATACCTTTTGTAGACCTTTACCTTTGGAAGTAACTTCGAAATAATCTTCTGATGACTTTTGTTTGTCGAACACCTCAGCTTCCACCTTCTTTGATAAAGAACTCTTCAACTCTTCTTGTATCTGCTCTCCCTTTACTCTCGAGGACCTTATCTACTCTGATACCACTTATTGGTGTATAAAACACCACAAGAACTAAACTAATGTGGTATTAGAAGACCTCCATAACCATCATTAGCTTAGCAACACTCTTAATGTGAGTCTTCATCTCTAAACTTAGTGAAAATCAAAATTTCACTTCACAGAAATCTGCGCCTTTTCTTCAAACCTTCAATC
This sequence comes from Ceratopteris richardii, assembly GCA_020310875.1. Classification (NCBI taxonomy): domain Eukaryota; kingdom Viridiplantae; phylum Streptophyta; class Polypodiopsida; order Polypodiales; family Pteridaceae; genus Ceratopteris; species Ceratopteris richardii. The sequence continues at coordinate 6,985,232 of CM035412.1, forward strand.
TGACCTGTATTAGCTTGATCTTTGCAAATTCCTTTGATCATTTACTAAGAGAAGTTCTTGCTAATGTTAAGTGACATATAACAAGCAAAACTTTCAAGTAATAACTTCAAAATCTTCTGAATTTGCTCCAAACTTTTCACTATGTCTGAAAACTGAAAACCGACTTCATCGATTTGACATACCTTCACTGTTAAGCTGATTTCTCTGAGTATGCGTCTGGTTTCTTAAAGATATTTTGACCAAATGTAGTTGAAGATAGTAGCTTTAAAATGAGCTATCACTTACTGAAAACTTTACAGTATACTTCGAGATCTGACCTTAAGAAGTTCAGGTAAATGTGCGCCAGAAAAGTCGTAACTGTCAACTAACTTACACAGTCATGTGAAATCACTTAGAACTTAATATACAAGAGGAATTAGACTTAATCCTTCTACACAAACATATGTTGTATACCAGAGAGGATGTGTACAAATTTGCTTAGCCTAATTTTGCTCATAGCCATGGAAAACTCTCTCACACTCAGAAGTTTTTCCTGAACATCTCTCTCAGAAAAGACACGACTTCTCTACTCACTTAGATTACAAAATTGAGTTCTCTCTCTATGTTTTTTATCTCAAATTAACTTATATACCTATGGTTTACATACTCCTAGACTCGAACTCGTAAGTTCTGAAGATCTATGGAAAAACTAGACTCTAATTTGCACTAATTTACAATAGTGAAATTGTCCCTTCACTTAGGCTTAATTTTCTGTATGCTTTTTCTTCACTTCTCCTTCCCTTCTTCCTTTCTTCATATATCTTCATATATCCATGCCTAATTAGTGAGTGAAGCCCCAACAAGTTGCCAACTCTTGTTCTTATATCCGTAGTCCCCTGACCAAATCTCTTTGCAGGGCATCCCAATTAACTGTGCCAGGCATGTCGGGTTGTGGCGTGGTGTAGAGTTCTGAGTGCATTGTCTGTTCGCATGCGAATAGTTGTAGCAAGTGGGTTGGGCATGGTGCGAACACTTCTGAGTGTGACTCCCAAAACCCCATGGTGAAGATGTCATCAAAGGTTTGCTTGTAGCAAGTGGGGAGATATCTTATTCGTGCATGCCATGCATAAGCAACTCGAATGCTCGGGGTCGTGCTCATATCATAAAGTAAGTCATAATTACCATTGATGAAGCCCGAAATTGGAGGCTAGATGTTACGTACATTTCGAAAAGTCTTTAACACTACTTGCATCATGTCCAGGACTTTGAGCATCATCTACGCAGCGACATCAGGCATGGGATGGAGGCGTGGCATCCAATGTCTGATGGTAGCCATCATGTAAGCTACCGTTGGTGTGCCTGTGTGGGGGTGCGATGGAGAGGTAATTTAGCCATTGTTTGCAATTATTATTGTTTTGAACTTTTATGGAAAATGCCTTCCATGATCTTTCTACGTTGCACTGGCCCAAAGCAAGGGTTATACTTAAAATGCATGGGAGCACGATCCCATGTTTGTAGCATCTCCGGATAGGTCTCAAGTAATTTTTGCCTCCAAATGGGTTGGAATATAGCACCTTTTCTAGCTTCTTCTGGGATGTCCTCTGGTTGGAACTGTGTTGCAAAGGAAGGATACCTATTGGTGATTTTTTTGATCTCTGTGTTGTAGTCTGCCAATAGTACAAAATAGGGCTTATACTATAACTCTGAAATAGTTATCAGTCTTCTAGAGGCGAGGTGCCTGAAATATTCTGATTGAAGTATGGTTTCTTCAGTGGTCCTCATTGCCAGCATCTGAGTGGAGATACGTTCCTCATGAGTTGTCCCCATTTCTTCTATCTATGTCATCCATGCCGAAGGGGGCTCCTCATATGTGTCTTGTCCTTCCTCCGTATTCTGCCTCCTGGAAGAGGTTGAGGCTCATAGTTATCTTCAAAGGTCTCTTCCACAAGAATGGTTACTGCTTCTTCCTCTGATGGTTGATTAGGTGGAGAGGGAGGTCGTTCATACTGTAACAATCTTATCTTTAATTCTTCCACTTGTTGTCGTAGCTCAAGTACCTCATTGGCCGTGGAAGATTCTAGCTCTAGTGAAGTAGCAGCGTTGACCACATTTCTTGGTTCTGTCATGTGTGGACCGAGCATTGGTTGTTTCTCGAGTTCTTTCACTTGGTCGGCAAGCTGATCATGTGCTTCTAAGAGGTTGGCACCTAGGTTTCCAATATTTGCTGGATACTTTCTGAGGGGATAGCCTGGAAGCTAGCAGGGTCTATGGGTGCCCTAGGAGTGTTTTCTATGGCGGCTTCGAGATTGTCTTGATTTTGTTGCTGTAATCTTCTGTTTCTTCGTGGGTAGCTGCTAGGTGTCATCGGAGTAGAGCCATGTTTCTTTGTAGTCTCGCGTTGCGGGCTAGCTGATCTCTGAGTGGTTCTTCCATTGCCTTACCCTTCTTTGTATACTTGGCTTCAAGCTCCACATGAGATTTTTGGAGAGTGGTAACTTCTTGTTGTAATGCAACATTACTAAGCTCCAAGGCCTTGACATGTGCCTGGAGGTGGGATGACAGGGTACCAAGTTCTTTATTGTTTTCTTCTAATAATCTGTATTCCTGTTTAAGCTAGGACGTAGCTTCGAACATAGTGTCTAGTGCAAGTATACAGTGGTGGAGGTGAGAGATGCAAGAGGTTGGGAAATGGGGAAGGGAATGGTGGATGTGGTGCTGACAGTGGGTGTATGTGGTGATGTGCGTGAAGTTACAAGTGGTGATGTGGAGACAAAAGTGGTGGTGAGTGGTCCTGCGGAGGGGGAAATGTCCATGGGGTTGGACGTGATTGTGGGTGAAGTGTGAATCGTGAATACTGGTACGGTGGGTGGTGTGTTAATGGTGGCCGTCAATGTGGGGGAGGTGGGGTGGGAAAGGGATTTTCTATTATGATTCTCAATTTGTTGAACTATATGTACAAGGTTTGCCAACAATGGAGGTAGGCTGGTTTGTGTTGGTTCCGAGGGGGTTAAAAGGGGTACACTAGGTAGGGGTTGGGAAAGAGAAAATGTATTAGCGAAGGGAAATGAGTGTGTTAATGTTTGGGTAGGGACATGTGGCTGTCCAAGAGCTGGTTGATAAGATGGGTGACCTAATATGGTTTGATGGGTGACGGGATGACCTATATGAGGTTCGGAAAATGGGCAAGCAACGATAGAGGAAGGGACAGGTAAGGATGGCAAAATGGTGGTGTGTGGTATAGGTTCAGTAAAGATGGCTATGGGTTGTTCAGTGATGCTAGTGGCGAGGAGTTTGGTGGGTTGGGTGGGAGGTGATGGGGGAGATGGTATCTGTGTGCTGTCGACATGTGCATCAGTGTTAGTTGGGCTGGTCATGTGCACATCATCCTGAGCTGTGGTAGGGAATGAGGTGGAGACTTCCATCTGAATCATTTTTCCCCTTCGCGGTCACGTATCGATCCTTTGTTGGTCGTATTGAGGGGTGGTACGATATACCATGGTCCTCATGGCTTCCACGATTCCATAGGTATCTGCCAAAAGATTCAATGATTCTACAAAGTGAGGGTCTACATTCTCCGCTTGCAGCATCTGGTTCACCAGTGCTCTATTTGCCTCTTTTGACAACTTATGCCATTTTTGCACTTGCTTGATCGTTTTGTAGAGCCGTTTGATTTGTGCAGTGTAGGCAGGGGCTTCCTCCTCACTCTCCTCTGATTCATTTTCCTGTGCCTTTTCTTGTTCTTGTGTGCCTTTAACGTGAGTGTGTTGTGCCTCATCTTCCCAATGTACTCTTCGTGCATCACTGTGGGGCCGTCCTCTCTGGGATGATGATCTGGGGCCTTCAGTGTCTGAGAAGAACTCACTCTTAGATAACTGTGGTGTTTGCAAGAAGCTCTCAAAGTCAAAGGATGTATCTTCTGCCAATGTAGCCATGGAGGCAAACTCAGCATCCGTGGGTTGTGGAGGGGCTGATGGAGTGGGTTTTAACACGCCCTCTGATTGTGGTCGTTGGAGATGGATCGTGAATGGGGCTACTTGTGCTTCTTCTCCAAGGGAGATTCTTATGGTGGACTCGCGAGGAATTCGAACATGTGAAAGTGATCCACGCATTCTTTTGGCTGGTTGAACCCCTGGTTTCTGACCCTGGAAGAATTGAAACTATGACTATTTAAGGGCTTGTGCGATCGGCACATCATAGGCGAGGCATCTGTGGATGATTCTTGTAATGGCACAACAACCATGCAAAGTAGGCTTCCTTACTCCTCATTTTCCTGCTTCATATAATTGATCAAGGATCCATACCGACATCTTAATAGGTAGACTCCCTCCGCTAAGTATAACCCGTACCAGATCTTTTTATGAGGCTGTGTGAATCGGTCTTCTGCCGGAAATGCAAAATGTTGAAGGCACATTCACTGTAGTATAGCAATGTTCTGGGTGAGGGCACACAGTTCCTTCAACTTCTTGAGTTTACTGTTCTTCATAGACTCCGGTATCAAAGGATCTCGATCGGAGGGTACATGGGTACCGTGTTGGAGGATAAACACTCCTATGTGCACAACAAAAGTAAATGAACCCTCCTAGGATCCTGAAATTGTTCAGACATAGGCTCTGTATTTTCTGAGTTTCTCTGAGTATATACAGAGACTGATAATGAAATTTTGCAGCCATAAACTAGACTTTAAGATCTTTCAAATGAGAGTAAAATCACTCCATTTGGATACTGGATGATGCCTCAACCAGCTGCAACAAAACAGACAACTTGATCTCTTCACAGAGTATGAGCTAACTAGACAGACACTGTTCTGGACATTTCTCTGCACATGTGCAGGCACTGAACCTGAGACTTATACCAGACAAAGTAGAACTTATGAGCTTTCCAACAAGACAAAAATTATTGCAAATGGATTCTTGATGAAGGAGAAACAACAATTACAAGACCGGGGGGTCTGCCAAAAACATCTAGATAGATAGAGTGTGTAAAAGTGAAATTTCTGCAAAGTATGCAGAGAACAGCTAGTAGGGGGTGTGCTTAAGCAAGAGGGCAGCTTGGGCACGTATTTCCACGACTCTAAGTCATAATACAACTCATTAGAGGTTTTAAAGACCACATACTAACCTCTTTAACCAATCAAAAGCATATACATGTCAAAAGTGAGGTCCAATCACATCAAGAGGTGAGCTAAATCTTCTCTAATCAACTTCTTTCCATTATGGGCATAATTGGATGCCTCCAACTCGTGGAAATCAGCCTCCTTTGATTATGGATGATGTGGAAGGTTCAATTTGGGGCATGTTCCCACACTCTTGAGCTTGAAAAACTTTCAACACTCCCCCTCAAGCTAAAGTCTTTTCCTTTCGTTGCTTCAGCCTATGTCTCTTATGTTGATAGCTTCCTTGAATCCTCCATGCTTTGTACCTTCAAGAAACTTTGTCATCATGTCTACAACCTGCATTTTAGTGTTCACATACCTTATATCTAGCTCTTTTGCCATCACCTTTTCTCTAACGAAGTGGTAATGAACCTCTATGTGCTTGCTCCTTGCATGAAACATGGGATTGTTAGCTAGATAGATGCTTGAAATGTTGTCTCCATAAAGAGGAAACTCCTCCACTTCTACTTCCAAGTCCCTAAGTAGCTTCTTAAGCCATAATATCTCACATGTAGCCAATGCTAAACCTCTATACTCAGCCTCTATGGATGAAAGAGCAACCGTGGGTTGCTTCTTAGAGCTCCAAGAGATCACTTTTGTACCTATCATGAAAACATAACCCGATGTACTCCTTCGATCATCCTTGCTACCTGCCCAATCAGCATCACTATATCCTTTGACACTTAGATCAGCATCATATGAGTAAAATAGACCTTGGTTGATGGTGTTCTTGATGTAACGAAGCACCTTTCTTGCCGCCATAAGATGATCATGAGTAGGTGCATGCAAAAATTGAGAGAGAACACCTACTACATATGCAAGATCAGGTCTAGTGAATGTAGCATAAATTAATGAACCAATTATGCTTCTATATAATGTAATATCTTGTATAGCCTCTCCTTGACCTGCAGCCAACTTTGTATTGGGCTCCATGGGCTGAGAAAGTGGCTTACAACCACTCATACAAAACCTGTATAGCACATCCAACAAGTATTTTCTTTGAATCAAGAAGATGCCATTGTGTGCATAGATTACCTCTATTCCCAAGAAGTACTTTAGTGTTCCAAGATCAGATATCTTGAACTCCTTTCCTAGCTTTGATTTGATATCTTTAATACCTGCAATATCACTTCCTGTGATGATCAAATCGTCCACATAGATGCATATGTATACCGTCTTGTCTCCTTGCTTCTTCATGTAAAGTGATGGATCTGCAACACTTTGTTTGTATCCACAACTTGATAAATAATCCACTAACCTCTGAGTCCAGGCCCTTAGGGCTTGCTTTAGTCCATATAATGCTTTCCTTAGCTTGCAAACATGATTTGGGTACCTCATACTAGCAAATCCTTGAGGTTGGCTCATGTAGACTACTTCTTCAAGCTCTCCATTGAGGAAGGCATTCTTCACATCCAACTGATATAACCTCCATTTCCTTGATGTGGCCACTACAATCAAAGTCCTAATTGTTGGCATCTTGGCTATGGGGCTGAAAGTTTCATCATAATCTATCCCGTAGCTTTGGGAGAAGCCTTTCGCCACCAACCTTGCTTTGTACCTAGCAATGGAACCATCTGAATTTCTTTTAATTTTGTAAACCCACTTATTACCTATCACCTTCATGGCTTCTTGAGCTGGTACCAAGCTCCAAGTATGGTTCTCATCAAGTGCTTTGAGCTCTTCCTTAATTGCCTCTTGCCATTCCTTGCAATCCTTAGCTTCTTCATAACTAGTTGGTTCTTTGTCCTTGATTACCTGAGTCATGTATGCATAATGTCTTGCAATGAAATTATCATATGTTAACCTTTGTACTGGATATCTTACTCTTGAAGACCCTCTTTCACTTCCTTTAGGTGTGGTTGCCATCTTCTTTCTTTGTTTGGCCACTCCTGGAGTTTGAACTTCTTCTATCTCTTCATCTTCCAACATGCTCTCGTCCACATAGCTTCCTTCTTCAACTGAAATCTTTTCTTTGCCTTTGACTTTGCTTTCTTCAGAGCTGGTCTCTCTTTCCCTAAGCCTCCACTCCATGGTGAGGGTGTCCTTGTGTTGCACGAGTTGCTTGGACCACTCAAATCCATGCTTTCTTGAACTCTATCATCATTCTTCAAATCTGTCTCACCTATGTCTTCAACCTGCAATGGACTTGTGCATGCATACCAAGGCTTCAACACATCGAAGACAACATCCCTACTTACCTTCAGCTCCTTGGTGATGGGATTATAGCATTTATACCCCTTTTGTTCCATAGAATATCCCCAAAAAATACACCTTTCAGATTTGGCATCTAACTTTGACCTCAACTCTTGAGGTACATGTACATAGCATATACAACCATAGATTCTAAGATGTGAAATGCAAGGTTTTCTTCCACTCCATGCTTCCTCAGGGGTTAGATGATGTATACCTGATGTAGGACATCTATTCATGATGTATGTGGCTGTGTATGTAGCCTCTCCCTAATAACAATGCGGCATATTCATTTCGTGGAGCATACACCTTGCTACCTCTGCTATGTGTTTGTTCTTTCTCTCTGCTACCCCATTTTGTTGAGGGGTATACCTGCACGTAAATTGTCTTTCGATGCCAGCTGAAACCAACAAGCTTTAAATCACTGAATTTGGATAAGTAACCACTGAGAAATGGCTCTGACAAGATGAGTGAAAAAGTCGGGTACCTGACAGAGAAGTGAAGATGAACAGACCCTGTTGACTTCAAATGAACATAACTGAAGATTGCAACATTCAAATGACATGAAAATTTGTGAGCATATAGTAGACTTATAGAGCTAACCTTACCAAGTTAAATCACTGAAAATGATGCACAAGCTCAGAGAAAACATCTCTGCAAGCTGACTGAGAAAACTAAGAGTAATGGCAGTGAGTAGTACACTTCACAAGAACATGGAAAGATGAACTCAAATAATCATGAAAATGAAAGTATATTGCTTGTACAATACAATGACTTACTGATACATATGTGTGCCTTGTAATCACACCTTGATATGGCATAAAGCTCAGCTCTTGGAGGTCTTCACATAGGTCTCTTTAACCACGACTAAAACTGCCATCTATTTATAGTTGAGTTTGGGAGGCTAACTTCCCTCAATCACTCTCCAATCAATCAATGATTGATTTGATTCTCTACCTACCACAAATCACGAATTTGTGGCTCCTCTTTCCATTCTTGATCAAGTGGACTCAACCACTTAAGATTCTCTTACTTTTACATTAAGTAAACTCTTCAAAAGTTACAAGAGGTAGTTCACAAGTGAACTTTACATAGTCTTCTTTTTAAAGCTTCTTCTAAGACTTTGTGGGACTCAAGCCAATACTTAGGCTTGTCATAGACTTGCTCTAACATGCCTCTTAGCAAGCTCCTCCTTTGCATGTCCTTGAGCTTTTGTAGGTTGATGTGACCTATTCGTTTATGTCATAGATCCAAATCTGCTATCCTCTTGTCTCCATATGTGACATACATTGAATGGTGTGGCTGATTTATGTCCATTGTGAACATTCTCCCTTTCTTTTTTCCTTTTGCTATGAGCTTGAAACCTGCCCTTGGATCCTCAACAAAACATCCTCTTTCATTGAACCTAACTTGATAGCCTTTTTCTACCATTTGGCCTACCGAAATCAAGTTTTTGGTAATAGTAGGGACATGTAATACCTCTGATAAGCACTTTGCTCTTTGATTTCCTTCCAAAATCATATCTCCCACATGTTGAATGATATGCTCTGAGTTATCACCTATTTCCACATGCCCTTGATGCTTTGGGACCTGCAAATTACTAAAAAACTCCTTTCGACATGACATATGATTGCTACATCCGCTAGCTGCAACAAAACAGACAACTTGATCTCTTCACAGAGTATGAGCTAACTAGACAGACACTGTTCTGGCCATTTCTCTGCACAGGTGCAGGCACTGAACCTGAGACTTATACCAGACAAAGTAGAACTTATAAGCTTTCCAACAAGACAAAAATTTTTGCAAATGGATTCTTGATGAACGAGAAACAACAATTACAAGACCGGGGGGGTCTGCCAAAAACATCTAGATAGATAGAGTGTGTAAAAGTGAAATTTCTGCAAAATATGCAGAGAACAGCTAGTAGGGGGTGTGCTTAAGCAAGAGGGCAGCTTGGGCATGTATTTCCATGACTCTAAGTCAGAATACAACTCATTAGAGATACTAACCTCTTTAACCAATCAAAAGCATATACATGTCAAAAGTGAGGTCCAATCACATCAAGAGGTGAGCTAAATCTTCTCTAATCAACTTCTTTCCATTATGGGCATAATTGGATGCCTCCAACTCGTGGAAATCAGCCTCCTTTGATTGTGGATGATGTGGAAGGTTCAATTTGGGGCATGTTCCCACACTCTTGAGCTTGAAAAACTTTCAACATACCGTATATCTGAAGGGCTTCCCTAATTAATGTTATGTTCAACTCAAACTTTTTCATTTCCTCCTGGTTTGATAGAGAGGGCACTAGGAATGTGCCTGACTGATCTTTATCTCCTGTCGCTTTCAGAGTTGCAATCAAGTAATAGCACCGAAGGAAATCAGGTTTAGGCAGAGATGCACTAAAATAATCCTCTAACCCCGCTTTCTGTCAAATATCTTGAAGAGGGGCTACATTTTGCAATGCTTCAAATTGTCGTGAGAAGAACTGAAAGGTCCACCAAACTCCTCCAAATTCTGACTTGGATTCCCAGATATGATCTGCATCTCCCAAATCTCTTCGCATTTCATTGAACCAATGGGAATATCCTTTTACTCTTTCTGTGAGGCCTCTTGGTGGACCCGAGATGGGAATTCTACGCACATGGAGAAACTCTTCAAGCCTCGCTGTCAGTGGGATTTCCACAAGCATGGTATCCCAATTCATTTGAGTACTTGTGCCTGCCTGGGAGCTTGTGCCTACTGCTGCTGCCATGAGACTTTTGATGTTTATCTGCTGGAAGAAGAAGGGCACATTAGTGTTGCATAGGAAACAAGATGTAATGGTGTTCCCTTCACAATACTAACATGACATTCCAGGTGGTTAGTAGTTAGAGGTAAAGTGTTTGTGATAAGTATGAATGTTGGTTAGAGGTTGGTGTCATCCTAGATGCATCCTTTGGCTATGCAATGGACTCAGAATGCACCTAGCTCAGAGTTGAATGATTTACAAAATTGGTTCAGGGGGTTTGAAATAGGGTTTAAGTCTCCACACTTTGATTGAGGATTCGTAGCTCTTAGAGCTGATGACAGGTAAGGATTTATGAACTAGATTGTGCTGGATTTGGGACCTTTTGGATACCCATTTCTAGATTTTTCTAGGTTTGACTGAAGGTGTAACAGTGTGAGGTGTAGGTATCTTCCCTGAGCTGTTTGCCAAGAGTACTTGTGAGTGTTGATTTAAGCTAGTGACTCGAGGTGAAGTTATTTGGGCTTATAAGCACGCCTTGGGCACCCATATCCATCTCGCATTAGGTATAGCCTTCATTGACCGCTTAGGGACCCAAATAGAAATGGTATGTCTAGATTGTTGCCTAGGGAACTCCTTCGTTTTAGTCCTTGATGGTGTGGCTTGCTTGTTGCTTTCTTGAGAACCTGCCTCTAGAGTCGTGGTTTTTTCCCCCTTGTGTATCCAGATCTGCCTCATGCCATGAGGTACTTCACAAAGTCCAGGTTGGTGCTCATGCTTCTTGATCATCCGTCTCCTTAGTGTCGTGTGTTGCTGAGCCTGCCCCTTTAGAACCTTCTTTGGAACAGACCGGAACTCATCATTGTCTTTTGTCTCTTCATGGGGAGTGAAAATCCTCTGCACCATAGAAGTTTGGACAAGAACAACATTGTTATCTTCATGTGGGCTCCTGGAGGGACCAGGAGTTGGTGCCTTTTCTAGTGGTTTGAGTGCTTGATTTTCTAATTCAATCGTAAGGTGGCTTTGGCCTACCAAAGCCTCAAGAAGTCCACTTCTTAGGTTGAGGTTGACTGTGTGATCATAGATCCAGTCTTGGCCCAAGACTAGAGGTTCGGTAAGATCTTTGTCTTCACATACTAACACTTTTGCTGACATTAGGACCTCTTGAATGTAGAGGGGAAGATCCACCTCTCCCATGCAAGGGGTTTCAATACCTCCTAATCCTATCAGATAGGCTTCTAGGGGTTTTACCTCCGATTGCAATTGTTGGTAGTAAGAAAGCCAAACTGCACTAGTGGCTGCTCCTGAATCAATTAAAGCTCTCACCGTCCTTGCACTCTCTCCTTGTCCTACTTCTAGGGTCACAAAAGGTCGTTGATCAACTATCTTACGGGACTATTTACCTGAAGCCTCGCACATGGCAATGTGATAACTGAGAGCTTCCTGAGCGTCAGTCATGGACTGATCCCTACTTTGTCTTCTTAGTTTCATTTGTCGAATGCATTCTAAAGCTTCTGCATGTGCTTCTTCTCGAATTTGCTTTTCCTCTTCCTTACGTTTCTTTGTAGTATTGAGTCGATTTAGCATTTCTTTTGTTAGGGGTTCTTGATATAACTTGACTCTACATCCGCTTAAGTAACTTGGTAGAATGTCACCTTCTAGAGTGGCTAATTGTACTGCTCCATTTGTGGAGATCCTATTGATTATCATAGGTCCATAGCCTCTTTTCTCTAATTTTCGTGCATGTTGCTTCAATGTATAGACAAGGACTAGGTCTCCTGCTTTCAAGCCTTTATCCTTCACATGTGTATCAAAATACGCCTTTTGCTTCTTCTTGGTTGCCTATATTCCTGCTGCAGCTCTCAATCGTGTCTCACCTAAACGTTCAAGATCAAAGATTCTAGAGGAGAGTTCATGGCCTGTCCAGTCATGCTCGTGCTACTTTCAATGTAGGTATCAAAAAATTCAATGGTAGCACTGCATTTTGGCTAAACACCATCTGAAAGGGTGTGGCTTGGAGTACCGTTTTATAGGCAACTCGGTATGCCCAAACAACGTGGTGTAGCTGTTTGTCCCAATCCAAGCGTTTGTTATTCACCAATTTAGTCAGCACATTGCATAAGATCTTATTTGTGCTCTCAGCCTGGCCATTAGCTTGTGGATGATAGGGGGCAGACTTCTTATGTATCACCAAGAATTCTTGGAGAAGGTTTTGTATGACTTCATTCAAGAAGTGTGTGCCTCTATCACTCACTAATTCTATTGGCAATCGGTATCTAGTGAACACATTTTCAAATACGAACTTTGTTGTTGTTTGAGCATCATTCTTCGTAGTGGCTTTCACTTCTACCCACTTGGTTAGATAGTTTGTGGCCACAATGATATACTCAGTATGTGAACCCTTAGCTGGGGGATTAATAGGACCAAAAAAGTCTATTCCCCACTTACAGAATGCATGTCCACCCATCATAGGCTTCAATGGCATCTCATCCTTGCATATGGGATGCTGAGTCCGCTGACAAACCTCACACCTCTTCACGTAGGTATGTACATCCATGTGAAGTGTGGGCCACCAAAATCCTGCGAATAGTATTGCCTTGATCACCCGATCTGGACCAAAGTGTCCTCCTGCTACACCTTGGTGAGCAGTCTCTAATATCTTGAGGTATTCGCTCTCATGGACACAGTCTTAGGTAACCATCTTTACCACGTTTGTATAAATTATCACCAATGATTGTGTAATCTAACGCTTCTTGTTCCAAGCTCCTTTGTCTAGCCAAAGTCATATCTTGAGGGAATGTTTTCGTCCTTAGAAAGGCTACTAACGGTTGACTCTAATCTGGTACTAAAGATATTCGATAAAGAGTAGCATGTTCCACTAGTGGTTTAGTGCGACAGATCGGGTATTCTTTGCACATTCTATGGACATCAACTTCCATAGTTGGCCAATGCACTCCTAGTCTCCTTAGTGTCTGTAGGGTTCGTTGTTTTGAGTAGTGTTGCTCTAATGCACCTACATGTGCTAATTGCAACCAGTTAGCGTACTCATCCTCTTCCACACAACAGGCTAATACTCCTTGATCCGTATGTTTGTACATACTTCTTGCCATGATATGATACTTTTGAGCTTTTACTACCTCCCTATCTTGAGTGCCCACTATTGGATGCTTAGGCCCATATGTCATTATTGGCACTAAGGGCTTCCCTCACTTTGGTACAACTTCCAAATTAAACAAGTAAGCTTCACGAAGGTCATCTGATACTCCTTGTGGGGCCTCTTTGGATGTGAGCCTTGAGAGATGATCTACTCTCAAATGAGACTTGCCCTTTCTCACCACTACCTCAAAGTCGTATTCCATGAGTAAGAGGAACCATCTTACTAATCTACCTGTATTGCATGGCTTGTTTACCTGGTACAGTAGAGCTTGGTGATCAGTAAAAAATTTGAACGTATTTACAAGCAAATAGTGCCTAAAATTTTTAACTACATACACCATGCCTAATCCTTCTTGTTCAGTAGTGGTATGATTCCGTTCAGCTGCATTCAATTGTCTGCTGGCATAGGCAATTGGAAGATCCATATTACCTTCACCCGTCGGTTGTGCTAGCACACATCGAATAGCATAATTGGATGCGTCCACATGGACATGGAATGGCTTGTTCCAATGTGGTGTGGTCAAGATTGGTGCTGAACAGAATCTTTGTTTGAGCTCCTTGAAAGAGTTCTCACATTCATCAGTCCACTCAAAGTTAGTTAGAAGAGCATACAGAGGCTTTGCAATGATGGCATACATGTGAATGAACCGGCGGTAGTAACCACAATGCCCCATGAAAGGTTGTACTTCCTTGACATTCTTTGGGCTAGGCAATTCTGCGATGGCTCTCACTTTCTCTTCGTCAGTGGATATGCCGTTCTTTGACACTATGTGTCCTAGAATCTTGCCTTGCCTGACCATGAAAACACACTTTTTTGGGTTCAGGCAGACTTGATATTCTCTACATTTGTCAAAGATTTGCCTGAGTTCAGGTATATGAGTCTGTCTAATGTTGGAATGAGCACAAAGATCATCAACATAGACTTCCAAATTCTTCCTCAGGAACTCTTTAAACACATGGCACATCAATCTCTAGAAGGTTGTAGGTGCATTGGTAAGCCCGAATGGCATTACCCGAAAAGCAAATATGCCCCACTCTGTGGCAAAAGCCATCTTATGCTGATCTTCAGGTGTAATGGCTACTTGATTGTAGCCAGAGAACCCATCTAGGAAGCTATATACTTCCTTGCCTGCTACCCTTTCTAATAGATGATCCGTGATAGGAAGCGGATAACTATCCCTGATAGTGGCTGCGTTAACCTTCTTCAAGTTAATGCATACGCGTAATTTACCATTCTTCTTGGGTACCACTACAATGGGGGATACCCATTCAGTGTGCTCGATTTCATAGATGAATCTAGCTTCAACGAGACGATCTATCTCTTCTTTGATCTTGGCAGCATAATTATCATTATAAGTGTATGGATTTTGTTTAGAGGGTCTGGCATCTAAGGTCATGGGAATAGTGTGTGAGCATATGTCAGGGTCTACTCCTTTCACGTCCTTGTAGCTCCAAGCGAATACATCTCTGTACTCTCTTAGCAAAGCTATCAACTCTTGCTCTTCTTCTCCCGTCACGTCATGCCCTATGTAGGTACATCTTTCTTCTCCTTCTTCTATGGATACAACTACTTTCTTGGTGGTTTCTTTGTTATCATAGGCCTCTGCTAATTGTGCCTCACGTTTAGGCATTCTTACCATGACTCTTCTATCTTCTATTTCATACTTCTTGAAATTTTCAGGGACCTCGAACAAGGATTCTTCTTCCTCCGGAGTGACTTCTTTCTTCTTTCTTTTCTTTCCTTCACTCCTGGCGGTCACGTGTGTGGTTAATCTCACATCATTAGTGATCTCTTCATGTCTCTGAGGGTGAACTTCTACTTCATAGAAGTATTCTCCATCTGATGCAAATTGTGGGTCCCTAATGATTGACTCTAGATCAGAGTCACTTGCATCCTCGAATGCATCAGGGCTAGGTTCGCATTCTTCTAAAATTGAGTCTCCCATGATTAGCTCTATGGAAATGACTGAAATTTCATAGCCATCCTCATCACACTAAGGTGTCAACTGTTCTTCATTGATGGCTACATCCATTGTTGCTAAAATTTCTGCCCCGTCGTGAGGTTCAAATTCTTCGTCACGAAACACTACAGGTGCATAGGCTGGGTCCTGAATCGATCTATGAGTTTCCTTTGCACCTATCTCTCTAGCTTCTTCTCTCTTCTCCTCTTCTACTGCAACTTTACACATCCACAAGTGGGTGTCTTCATGCATCCATGAGGATCCTGATCCTATGGAGTGCAGTGACTCCGTGTCATCCTTGGCTCTATGGGTGGGATTGCATTGAATAGGCGGTACGTCTCTATGAGACTAATCCTTGAGATTGACTTTGGTTGTAACACCTAGGTGTTGCAAATACAAGGAATTGGTTCCCCAATCATATACCACTTGCAATTGCCACATAATGGCCTTCCCAAAATCATCTCATAGGCTTGGTTTTTGTTAAAGTCACATATAGCAAATGTATGCTCAAACTCTACACCACATGTAGTGAGAGTTATTCCTTCTAGCAATCCTAAGGGCCTCTCAATATGACAGACGTTTGCAATTTCATTCTCGTCAGCCTGAGTGCCAGCTTGCCCCAACGCTTCCATAGGGAAGTGGTAGCAATTGCAACTCCTGCACCCGAGTCTAAAATTGCCTTGGTTGTGTATCCCTGGTGGTTGACTGGGAGATAGGTATTTCCTTCTTCTCCTTCACTCATGTCTCCTATCTTATCCAATGGTATTTCTGGCACTGTTCTATGAGATCCTACCTGGGAACGCGATTTCGCTACCTCTGGTACTTGTTTGGCTACATGTTTCCACAGTTATGGCCTAACCTTGAGTAGTTCTTCTAAAGTGAGATTACACTGCACTTTAGTGTTTTTCACTACCTCTGTGTTCTTAGGTATGACTGAGTCTTCATTTCTTACCATGGACTTTGCTTCCCATGGGCTTGTCAAATGGGGTAGTTCTTGTATGGAATTAGACTCGAAGTCTAATCTCTCTTGAGATTGAGTACTATCCTGCTCTCCATAAATGGATGGGATGTCTTGTGGGAATTGGTCGTGCGCATCATCCACAAGTTCAATGGGAGGAGGGACTTCACTTTCTTTAGCCCATTTCTCTTCTTGAATCTCCCACAGGAATTCTGGTGTGCACCGATTCATAGAAGAAGATGTGTCTGGCTCTGTGGAGTTAGGCACATAGGCTTCCTGGGTAGGAAGGCTTACTCCACTTGCCTTGCCCTTAGTTGGAGGGGTGGGTTCCTTTTCTGATTGTGCAATTAGCCTCTCCAATCTTTCTAGCAGTCCATCAAAGTGCAATTACGAATTAGCTGAACTAGAGATGTTAAAGAGGCGATTGGCTTCAAACATAGTTTGAGCCAATTCTACCATCTTAGCACAAATTTTAGTTCGTTCAAGCTCTAGCTCGGCTCTAGGGTAACATTTTTCATGATCCATTACGTTTGGCCCTTCTTGGATTCTGGCCTTATATGCTTTGAGCATCATATTTAGGTCCTTTGGAGTGGGATCTGCTAGTACTGATCCTACTCCAGGGGGTGGTGGGGCCGCATGAGGCGGGTTGGAAGGTGGTGGGTCGGATGGAGATGGGAATGGTGGTGATGGGGTAGTGTGAGAGGGAGGTTGAGATGTAAGTTCAATTATCTTGGCTCTCGTTTCTCTTAGGCTTTCCTCGAGTTCACTCATCTTCTTTGCCCATTGTCTTTTCATTCTCTCTCGGCTATCCTTCTAGGCTCTAATCCTCTTCTTGGTTATGCTCTCAATTTCACTAACCTCATCGCTCTTTTCTTGGCTTAAACCTTGGTTTTGCTGCAAAGCTTGAGCTCTAGTGACCACTTGCACTGGCGTAGTGGAGGTTACACTTCCTGAAGAGTCTATGACTAACCCAACAACATTAATATGAGTGATTTTTGGCATATTATTGGGATTCTTTGGGCAATCTCGTAAGAGGTGCTCTTTGCCACAATCTTGACAAAAACCTTGAATTGTCACTGATTGGGGTTGAGTAGGCACAGGCATTGGGCAATCACGAATGAGGTGATCTCCCTGACATCTATATCATGGTCCTCTAGGGAATGGGGGCCTTACTTGCCTAGGTTGAGGTCTAGAGTTGGGGTTTGCATTCATGACATTTGCATAATCTGGCTCACTAGGTTCACTCGGTTCTTCACTATAGTAGGACTCACCATGTTCAAGGGACTGCATGTAGTAAGCCTGGGGGCTATCAATATGTGTAGAGTCAAAACTATGATCACCGGGATCAGTTTCAGAAAGCGATGGTGTCACTGGTACTATGGCTCTATTCAGATTCTCTTTTGGAGTTGTGTACTTTACTGGAATCACATTGGTTGGAGCAGGGCGTTGTTGCACTAACATGGGTTGGGGCCTTTGTTGGGTTTGATAGGTTTTTGTGGTCTACCGTATTGTTGAGGGGGGTACTGGTTCGGGTATCTTCCCTGTTGAGGATATGGTTGAGGGTAATTTTGCCTGACAGTTTGTTTGTTATAGGGGCAGTCTTGTGCGGTGTGGTTGGTGTACCTTTGCTCTATGGTACAGTATGGGCTACTAGGGTTCACTTGGGGTTGGTCCATAATGGGACATACATTCGCCATATGGTCTCCTTTACAGGTATAGCATCGTTTCACTAGTGCAAACCTTGGTATTTGTTTACTAGAGACTCCTAATTTATGAGCTACTTTCTCAGCAAGTTCCTCAATAGATATGGATTGCGAGGAAGAGAGGCTAGTAGAACTATCTGAATCTTTGTAGATTTTTGAAAGTTCTAATTCCTCCCCTAGGTTATCCTCGATGTCAATGCACATGCGTACACACTCTTCTATGGTCCTAGGGTCCTTCAAATACACATATCATCTCAATTTGGTACTTAGCAACCCATCCAAGAATTAAGCCACCTGTTTGGCTGGAGTGGGTAACTCAAGAATGGGACATCTCTCTAGGTGTTGCCTAAATCTTCTTCCTGCAAGCCTAACCGTCTCGTGATGAGTTTGCTTGAAGCTATGAATTAGTAAGGAAGTGTTATGCCTTATGCCACTCTTAGAAAACTCAATGATAAATGCCTCTAGAAGTTGGTCTATGTTTCTGCAAGCCTAACCGTCTCGGGAGGAGTTTGCTTGAAGCTATGAATTAGTGAGGAAGTGTTATGCCTTATGCCACTCTTAGAACACTCAATGATAAATGCCTCTAGAAGCTGGTTGAAACCATGTAAGGGCAGTGTTCCTAAGGGTAAGGCCAAAAGCATTGTATTGCGTGAATAAGTCCTCCACTTGTTCAGCTCTCAAAACTTGCCTAAATTCTGCCACATGGTCGTAAGAGTCTCCAGTGCCATCGAAGTAATACTTCATGGACTTCACCAGCTGGGTTGGCCTCAGGGTCCTAGTGTGTTCTGTAGGCCTTGGCAAAGGAAAATCATCAGCATGTCTTTGGTTCCTTGGGGCCCTAGGTCTCTCGGTTTCTTCTCTCTCCATTTCTATTCTCATCCTCTCTCTTCCTAGGGGGTTGGTAAAGCTTACCTCAGTTCTGTCTCTACTTCTATCCCTTTGAGCTCCATGAGCTTGGGAGGTCCCAGCTCTTTGGTGGTTGTAGGACACATTGGACCGAGGTTGGGGAAAAAAAAATTCACCCTTCCATGTGTAGGCATGTCTGCCATGCTCAGTGACCACAAAGATCCTCTCTGATGTATTGTCCAGGTAGGTTACCTTGCTTGGGCTATCAGGGCCTTTAAACTCATAGATTGTGAGAGCACCTACTTCATGAGGCTGGGTAGGTTTATATCTCCAAAAAGCCTCATCCGTTTCTTGGTTTAAAAGCAAATCTATACTTTTATTGTCCTAGGGAACCCACTCTAGAGTCATGATTCTAGTCAAGACCGATTTACCACGGGGAGTCCTCGGCTCTCTCTCTAAGTTCCCTTGCTCTATATCACCCATGTTGGTCTCTATGATCACATTCCCGAACTCATATGTTCTATCTCGAAGGGTGGTGACTACATAAATAGTCCCTTCTTTATCTAGGTATGCTCCGTTCTCGAACTTGACTATCAGTTGTTCTAGTCCATGGGGTTGATTAGGGTTCTTAATCTGGACCACAGATCTTCTCAGGCCGTCTTCATAGATGCAAGCACCTAGACGATTAGTCCTGATGTATTCCAATTGAGTCTTGTAAGGTCCTTCTGGCTTTTCTAGATACGTCACCCCTAAACTACCTATTGGTCTCTCCATGTCATAGGACATCTCAGAATCACTTGTTTCTGATCTGCGAGTGTAGGGGTAATCACTCAACTGCTGGGCCCAAGACCTAGTAGTGTGATTGACACTAGCTTCAGAAGATCTGAGGCTTTGTCAGTCTCGGCCTAAGTGTCTGCTTGACCTAAGGTTCATATGCCTGGTTTCTCTACCCCCTTGGTCCCAAGTACACTCTCGTTGCAGGTTAATTTGCACCAATTTCTTTGTTCTTTTTAGTTGAAGATTGTGTTAAGCCCTTGTTTGAAATCACGTCGTCAGGAGTACTTAAGTGAATTTCGCAGTTGATAAGTGATCGATTCAAGTTTACTTTTGTCCCTTAGGGTTTTCGCACTTAAGTCCTACTTAATTCTTCCACTTAGTTGATTAGTTCTCTTGGACTTGATTTGTGCGTGACGTTGCCCTAATTAATTACCACACCTAAGTCGTACTTAGACTAAGCTAGGAATTGACAAAGGAGGGTTGAGAGAACTTCCAACCTCAATCCTCTGGTTGCTCGGACTGCAGCACCAGCCCGGGAAGCCTTCTCCCAAGCTTGGTACTCACCCTTGCTAGCTTGCTTTGGAATGCCTTGATTGCACACAGTGTTCGTGCAAAGGTTCACAAGTTAATAGGGCCTTAAGTTACAATGAATTGATGGACACACATCAACAAACATGAGCCCCCCTTGGAGTTGCTCACTGTACTCCCAAATTCTTATGACTCCCTCATTCTATCGAATGGCCAATTTAAAATTACATGGTCTAAAACTCCACATAGGATTCTCAACAAGCTTTCCAACGAGACCAAAATCTCATCAATCGGAGTTCGTATGGTGAAGTTATGACCACACAGGCACCTAGGGTTCAAAACAGGCTCTCAGGGTTCCAGAAACTTTTTTATGATTTTCTCAGTGTGTTGCCCACTTGTAAGGCTCTAAGATAGTTCCAATGTGTCAAAAAACAAGCCCCAACAATTATCCCAAGTCACTCAAAAAATCACTCGTGAGGCCGGTGTATCACGATAGCTTGGGTTGGTGTTGTTGGAGGATAAACACTCCTATGTGCACAACAAAAGCAAATGAACCCTCCTAGGATCCTGAAATTTTTCAGACATAGGCTCTGTATTTTCTGAGTTTCTCTCAGTATATGCAGCGATTGAAAATGAAATTTTGCAGGCATAAACAAGACTTTAAGAGCTTTCAAATGAGAGTAAAATCACTCCATTTAGATATTGGATGATGCCTCAACCAGCTGCAACAAAACAGATAACTTGATCTCTTCACAGAGTATGAGCTAACTAGACAGACACTATTATGGCCATTTCTCCACACATGTGCACGCACTGAACCTGAGACTTATA
This sequence comes from Ceratopteris richardii, assembly GCA_020310875.1. Classification (NCBI taxonomy): domain Eukaryota; kingdom Viridiplantae; phylum Streptophyta; class Polypodiopsida; order Polypodiales; family Pteridaceae; genus Ceratopteris; species Ceratopteris richardii. The sequence goes on from CM035412.1 coordinate 7,006,038, forward strand.
GCAGACAAAGTAGAACTTATAAGCTTTCCAACAAGACAAAAATCATTGCAAATGGATTCCGGATGAAGGAGAAACAACAATTACAAGACCGGGGGGTCTGCCAAAAACATCTAGATAGAGTGTGTAAAAGTGGAATTTCTGCAAAATCTGCAGAGAATAGCTAGTAGAGGGTGTGCTTAAGCAAGGGGGCAGCTTGGGCACGTATTTCCACGACTCTAAGTCATAATACAACTCATTAGAGGTTTTAAAGACCACCTACTAACCTCTTTAACCAATCAAAAACATATACATGTCAAAAGTGAGATCCAATCACATCAAGAGGTGAGCTAAATCTTCTCTAATCAACTTCTTTCCATTATGGGCATAATTGGATGCCTCAAACTCGTGGAAATCAGCCTCCTTTGATTGTGGATGATGTGGAAGGTTCAATTTGGGGCATGTTCCCACACTCTTGAGCTTGAACATTAGGGCGAAAAACGGCCCAAAAAGGGCCGTGTAAGGATTTCAATTAGTTGTGCTTAATCGGGATTAAAGTTGTCAAATCCTTTAAGAAATTCCGTGTAAGTTCATTTAAAACGTATCTTATGCAAATTTTGAAGAGAGAGAAACTCGTATCATATAATCATGAAAAGTTTGTGTGATATCTTACGCCTCGAAGTTTGTGTGATATCTTACGCCTCAAAAGTTGAATTTTCCTCTTGTTCACGGACCTATATAATGTGTGCTGATCACGTTTTGCGCTCTTTTTCTCTACTTTTCATAGCAAGCCTGTTTCTCCCTTTCACGTCATTTTAGACACTTGCTGGTCATTTTTCATAGCAGACCATGGAGAACGTTAACCCAAATACTCTCCCTGAGCTTTCAAACATTCGAAATCATTGTAAAAAGTTCCATATCAACATTGCAGTTAGTCAGGAGTATGCGACGACAAGAAACGTATTTCGAAGGGCTCTTCATCCTCTTGAAGTAGATGGATTGCGAAAGGAAGGCAAGAAACATATCGACATATGGACAGATGGATCTGTTTATCCAATTGATCCACAAACTGGAAGGTACCCCCCTTTTCATAATCTTCATGATCTGATTAGATTTGTGGGAGATGGTGAGGATGGTTTACGAGGCTATTGTTCAAGGCTCTGGGATATTTCAAGGAATTATGTACAATACATAAACTATTTACAAAACACACTACACCAGAAGAATTTACATATTAGGGAGCTAGAAAACAAATTATCCACTTTATCTTCTCAGTTAGAGTCTTTTAAAAAATTGAAAGAAACTCCTATAGGTTTGAGAATGCGGTCAAAACGAGTAAAACCTTTTTTAGATTTGACTGAAAAATCTGGCCAGAAAAAGAAAAGAATGAAAATTGTTAGAGATCATGTGACAAATGTGCTAGGTTTCAATATGTCGAGCAGTTTTGAGCGCATACATTTCTGTAATGAAATTTTGAGTCAAAATGATGTTTTAAAACTATTGAAACTAAATGAAAATACATGCTTGAAACGCTTTGTTTTTCAAAAACTCATGACAGAAATGAATCTTTTACTAGAACCATCTCAAATTCAAAATATTTGTGATAGTGTCGGAGTGAGTAGGAAAGGTTATAGAGCAATTTCAAAAGTTTGGTGTGAATTTTTAAAATTTAACAAAGTTAGAAGTTTTGGATTGCCTAGACCCCATCATGTAGGAAAGTTTCGGCTCTGCTTGAATAAGAAGATCACATCAGTATTTGGTGAATATAAACATATTCACGGCAACATGCCTTACGAAGTAGGAAAACAAAAGTTACATTTCACTTACAATGCATTTAACAACATATGGATAGATGTTATAAAACTTCAAACATACATGGTTCAGTTCTATAATATAAAAGAGCATGAATGTTCTGGTCTATTGAAATTTGTAATCAAACTTGATGAAGCTGAGCTTAAAAAACATCAAAAGATGGAGAGAATAAGCATTGCACTGATGAACAAAGCTTTGGACTATAGCCTTGGGAAATTGGATACTCCATCTCTCAAAGTACAATCAGAAATGGAGTTATGGTGGGTTGGCTGTGCTCAAGTTCCATCTGAGAGCCATAAAACACTTAAATGGTTATTCTCACAGACAAACATTCCAAATGTTATCCAAGGGCATCATGCAGGAGAATTGTTGAATGTCAAAGACTACGGAAACTTTCAAGTTGAGTGGCATTTGAGTGGAGACCTAAAGACACTCAAATGCATGTTTGGTATAAGTGGGGGAGCAAATTCTAAATACCCTTGCTTGTACTGCATGCAAAGCCCAGGCACAAATGGATGGATTACTAGAGCTGAGGGTGAAGAGGCTCCTTCTAGACAAAATGTTATTCTTCGTAACTACTCATCTTCTTCAATGATTTGGGATCCCATACTTCCAATAGCATTGACAAATGTACACATATGTACACTACATGCAGAGTTAAGAATCATTGACAAGTTGGTCCGTCTTCACTTGGATTATGCATATTCTATCAAGCCTACAACTCTTGCAGATGAATGCATAAAAAAATGTGAATGTCTTCTTTCAGAAATGGGGTTTCATGGTGGTGATGTTCATCTAAGAAAAGATCCAAAGCTTTCACAAAATACAGGTGATGTTTTACAGGATGTCTCAATGGGAGGTGCAAAAGCAAGGAGATTCTTCAGCAACCATGATGGCAAACAACTTAATGCCATGTGGAATTCATGGAAAACATTTTGTGAGGTCACGACTAATGTAAAAAGCAAACCAGAAATAGCAAAAAAGAGAATGGAGGTGTGGGTCAAACTAGATAATCTTTTAAAGATCATGAGGCAGCACGTAACATCAAAAAGTTATGTGACAGATTTCAGAAAGGCGACCACAGAGCTTATAGAAACCATCATAGAGGCATGGGGTGCCAAAGACATAACATACTACTTGGTGAGCTCCAAAGATATTTTATTCAATTTATTTATTTTTAATTGAAATAAAGATCTAATGAAATTCTTCTGCTTTCCAGCATATTCTTCTTGTGCATGGTGCATTCTTTGCAGAAAAAGAACCACTTGCCATGTGGAACACCCAAGGCATGGAAAAATCTCATTATCAAGCAAGGACAAGCTTCTTTAGGTGTACAAGGAAAGGAGGAGGAGTAACAAAGAGCAATGCCTTCAGAGAGCTTTTTGATTGGTTCTTTAGAAGACAATTACAAAGGACCTCTCCTCTTTTCAAAGCAACATTTGTCACTAACAATGTGCATTTTTGAGCTTGGGCTCATGCACGTGCACTTCCCTATATTGACACTCAGAGGAATATTGGACACGTGCCGGTTCCTAAGAGATTACCATGTTGATTGACATAGACCATTCACCAGTGCTACTGTTCCATTCAGGAAATACTGAGAATTGAATTGCTTTATATTCCTTGGCAAGCAACATCGTGTAACTTCACCAATCTGAGTTTCACATATTCTCTTTAGCTCACCATATGCAGGAGTCTTCTCCTCCAGAACTACCTTGTGCAGATATCTCCTTGGATGCTCTGGTACATGAAGTAGTTAAGCATCACTCAAGTTGCAGACCTTCAAGCTCTTTAGAAGACAATTACAAAGGACCTCATGCCAAATATAATCAGAAGGATATGGCTATCTCCAGACAAATCATGTATCAATATCACAAACTGCATCAAATCATGTATCAATTTGCAATGTCTTATATCACATTGGGCAATTTCTGTATATGTACATTTGTTGAGTATAGAATTTGAAAAAATGAAGTCATTCCTTGAGCCTTTTGAAAGAGCTTGGCTCTGGCAAATCACCTCTATATCTCAGGAACTCTTTTCTCCTGTATCCAGCAATGCTTTTTAAATTTGACACCCCTGCAGCCATTGCATAGCTTGAATAACAAAGAAAGTACCCTGCCCTTGAAGCATTGAGTCTAGGGGCATATCCAAAAATTCTGAATGCAGTTGCTCTTTCAAGCAGTAAAACTCTGAAAGCATTAAAGGGTATTGGAGTAAAACCCATGTATTTTGATAGAGTCCTCAAGCAGAATAATCCAAAGTCTGGCTCCTCACTATAGTGCTTGTGAATAACACAAAAAGTGGCTGGGTCCAACTTTGGAAGGTAGTGGATAATAGAATGAATATCCACCTTTGCTTTTCCTTTCTCTTCTAAGGCTTTTCTTGTTCCCTTGCCCCTGCCAAGGTAATTGTCTTCATCCAATAAAGTTAACTGTGATAAAAATGAAAAACATGGTTAGATGAAGTGCAAGCACACTTAAGAAAACATGTGAAGTAACTTGAAACTATTAGAAAGAAAAGCAAGAGACACGACTGATGCAAGCGATAAGGCCCAGCGGAAAATATCCGATGGGCCTAATCGCTTGCATCGGTCGTGATCCATTTCTGACACTTGGAGTGGAGAACTTGGACAAATCTGATACAAGAAAGAGATTTTGCATTGGTCCCATCTCATATCCTTAACCTAAAGATCTTGAGAACATAGTTAACTGTATACCTTGATGTCATCTTCCTAAAGTCCAAACACGACCGATGCAAGCGATGAGGCCCAACGGAAAATATCCGATGGGCCTAATCGCTTGCATCGGTCGTGATCCATTTCTGACACTTCGAATGGAGAACTTGGACAAATCTGATACAAGAAAGAGATTTTGCATTGGTCCCATCGCATATCCTTAACCTAAAGTTCTTGAGAACATAGTTAACTGTATACCCTGACGTCATCTTCCTAAAGTCCAAACACGACCGATGCAAGCGATGAGGCCCAACGGAAAATATCCGATGGGCCTAATCGCTTGCATCGGTCGTGATCCATTTCTGACACTTCGAATGGAGAACTTGGACAAATCTGATACAAGAAAGAGATTTTGCATTGGTCCCATCGCATATCCTTAACCTAAAGTTCTTGAGAACATAGTTAACTGTATACCCTGACGTCATCTTCCTAAAGTCCAAACACGACCGATGCAAGCGATGAGGCCCAGCGGAAAATATCCGATGGGCATAATCGCTTGCATCGGTCGTGATCCATTTCTGACACTTCGAATGGAGAACTTTGACAAATCTGATACAAGAAAGAGATTTTGCATTGTTCCCATCTCAAATCCTTAACCTAAAGTTCTTGAGAATATAGTTAACTGCATACCTTGAAGTCATCTTCCTAAAGTCCAAACACGACCGATGCAAGCGATGAGGACCGACGGAAAATATCTGATGGGCCTTGTCGCTTGCATCGGTCGTGATCGACTTCTGACACTTCTAATGGAGAACTTGGACAAACTGACACAAGATAGAGATTTTGCATCAAGCCCATCTCATCTCCTTTTCCTTTAAATCATGAGAATATATTTTACTACATACTTGACCTCATCTTCCTCTTCAAGTCCGAACACGACCGATGCAAGCGATAAGGCCCAACGGAGATTATCCGTTAGGCTGTATCGCTTGCATCGGTCGTGGTCATTTTCTCACTTAAAAAAATAGAGATCTCGGACAAAACTTTAATTGATAGAATATATCAAACAACATACCTTGACCTCATCTTCCTCCTCAATGAGCTCTTTTGAGTCAATACAAATTGTTCCTTTGTCCTCAGCGACATCCAAGAATGAATAGCCACGTCCAAACGAGTATATTCCAAGTTGCTTCTGATGCTCATCAAACTCTTCATCAGCAAGTTTTGGCTTCTCTGAGATAGCTTTCTCAAAGCATTTTGAAAGAGCTTGTGATGAATCTTTGAATTCTTCATTAGACAAATCCAAATCAAGACGCAAAAATTCCTCTCTTCTTTCTCCTTTCTTATTGATGAATCTCCTTGCAACTTCTTCTGCCTCAGCTATAGCTGCAAGACAGTAGTCCTCCCTTAGATTGAAAAGTTCCTGAATGTAAAATAGAGGTATGAACTCTTTCCCAGAGATAAAGTAAAAAGGTAGATTTGGGAGAAGTAGGGACTTCTCAGACACTTGAACTTCTTCACTTGGCTCCCTTATTGCAGTCTCTGCTTTAAAAGTGGCCACATCAAAATCTTTGACCTGCTCTTCTTCTGCTTGCAGATTGATCTCCTCAACAATCTCCATGACACCTTTCATAGTTTTTGAGCTAGCCTCAAGTGCCAGCTCTAAGCAAGGCTCGTCTTCATCATGAACATTTTCCTCCCTTTCAACTAAGATATGATCAAGCCATATCAAGAAAGCAATGTTTAAAGGGAGCAAGCAGCAGTCCTTTTCATGCTCTGGGCAAAAATCAAGCTTCCCTGGCAAAGGGGATATCCTTCTGCATTTTCTTGTGATTTTAGCCCTATCTGTTGGATCCTTCCCAAAGATGTGAGGATGGACATAGGTTTTCTGAGAAATAGAAAGGATCCTCCCATCGACCAACCCCAAGAAGATCTCCCACTCATCCTTAAGAAAACTTTTCGAGTTCTCTAAGAGTTTTTCAAAATCAATTTCGGGGTTGAATATGGTCATTGCATCAGGAAAATAATCTACACTTAAACCCTCTTGAACCATGAAATCAAGAAGTTTCTCTGATGGAGAGACACTAAGGATCTCATTCATTACCTCCATCTAAGCTGCAGCTTCTCTTGTATGTCTATAAGGAGAACACAACCGATGCAAGCGACTAGAGCGAATCAACGTAGGTCAAATGGCGAAAATCGCTTGTATCGGTCGTGTCGGCGACGAAAGGAAAATACACATGTAGGTGAGAAATTCTCTGAAGGTTGAAAATTTGAGTTTGTGAAGAAATAGGTATTTATAGGCGAGGAGGGAACAAACGGTCGAATGAGGTGGACCAATCACAGAGTGCCACGTGGCAACGTGTACGTTGCCCGATGCAACGGATAGATGACGTGGATCAATCAAATCATGCCACGTGGCAAAAGACGTTGGAATTCACAACGGCTATCTGACGTGGACCAATGGGGGCATGCCACGTGGCACAACGGTCAACTTAGTTTTGGGACCTATTTAAGCTTCCCTATTCATTTGCATTTTTTTTTTTTGTCAACACTTGCCAAGCGTGGAGGTTCCATTGCCACCAAGTTTTTTGGCTACTTCACAATTTCTATAGAGAGCGCTCTCTCCATAAGGTAATGTGGACACGACCGATGCAAGCGATTAGGGACATCCGAGATTTTTGGATAACCCGAATCGCTTGGATCGGTCATGTTTTTTAAATAGCATCGTCCTTGATCATACCTTGCAAATTTTGGTTTCTTTTGTGTTGCTTGAGTATAACGCATTGTTACCTTTATTTTAACTTCTATTTATTGAAATATGATGATGAATTCAGGGACGACCGATGCAAGCGATGAGTGACATCCGGGCATTTACGGATGACTCTTATCGCTTGGATCGGTCGTGTCTCTAGTGAGGAGGGAAGAAACGGTCGAATGAGGTGGAGCAATCATAGAGTGCCACGTGGTAAAGTGTACGTTCCCCGATGCAACGGATTGATGACGTGGATCAATCAGATCATGCCACGTGGCAAAAGACGTTGGAATTCGCAACCGGTATCTGACGTGGACCAATCGGAGCATGCCACGTGGCACAATGATCAACTCAGTTTTGGGACCTATTTAAGCTTCCTCCTATTCATTTCCTTCATTTTTTTCTGTCAACACTTGCCAAGCGTCGAGGTTCCATTGCCACCACGTTTTTAGCCTACTTCACAATTTCTATAGAGAGCGCTCTCTACGTAAGGTAATGTGGACACGACCGATGCAAGCGATTAGGGACATCCGAGATTTTTGGAAAACCCTAATCGCTTGGATCGGTCATGTTTTTTAATATCATCGAGTCCTTGATCATAGCTTGCAAATTTTGGTTTCCTTTGCTATGATGAAAAGGAACGTCCGAGATATGGAAACCAAGACATTAAAGATGCTGCCTTGCTTAATTTGAACAGCCAGACAGAAGAGTCAGCTTCTCAAATCCTTCACATGCATGTGGGGATCTTTTTCGAGGAGCAGGACACCAGTGGGGGGTTTCGTGAGATATAGGTGTGGGAGGTCTCCATCAAAAAGGAGGAAGCGGGTTCTGCTAGTAGAGGATTTGAGAAGCTGACTCTTCTGTCTGGCTGTTCAAATTTTTCTTTATAGTAAGCAAGGTAGCATCTTTAATGTCTTGGTTTCCATATCTCGGACGTTCCTTTTCATCTCGTGCCTCTGATAGTGGAAAGAGTCATTGATTATAGTTTTCCAATTATCTTTATCTTAGTGATAATTGAGTGTTTTGCATTGTCAGATATTATTTATTGATATTTGATGATTAATTTAAAGACGACCGATGCAAGCGATCAGGGACATCCGGGCATTTCCGGATGACTGTTATCGCTTGCATCGGTCGTGCCTCTCATAGTGGAAAGAGTCATTGATCATAGCTTTTAGAGAGTAAGTTTTGACAGTGGAATATTCCACTTTTCCTAATTCCTTGCCTAAAGATTGATTTTTTGCAGAGTATGGCTAGAACCAAAAAGACAGCAAGGAAGTTGTACCCTGAGGGTCAGGACAAGAATGCCCAAGGGGAAAATGTCCAGGAGCAAAATTCCCAGAAGGTTCAAGCCAAAGTGCCAGAGCAGCCTTCAAAAAAAAGGGTCAACTACCATGTTAAGTCTTTGAGGGAAATAAGAAGAGCCCAAAAGTCTGTGGGATTGTTGATCCCAAGACTTCCATTTATGAGAGTTGTCAAGCAGATCTCATCCAACCTCTGTTCTTTGATGAAGACCTCATCCTTTGTCAATGTGAGGTGGCAAACTCAAGCACTGCTATGCCTGCAAGAAGCTGCAGAGGACTTTGCTATTGATTTCATGAATGATGCCTACTTATGTGCTGCTCATTCTCATAGGGTAACTTTAATGGCGAAGGATTATGTTATTGTTTCAAGAATAAGATATAAGTTTGATAAAGCTCTGGTTCCTATTGATCACCACGACAAAAAATTCTTCGATATTTTAAATATACCTCCAGCTCGAGCACCTAAAACAACAGTTGTCATTGAAGAGATCAACGCTCAAGTCACTCATGATCATGAGACTAGGGCTGCAGCAAATAGTGAGGAGGAGAGGAAAAAGCAGGGATTATTTACAGAGGAAAGTGCCATCTTAACCCAGATTCAAAAGTTACAGAAAGTAAATAAAGAGCTCCTCAAGAAAGGAGATGGGCAGGTTATAGTTAATGTTGCAATGCCATGGCAAAGTGAATTGTTTCTTGACATTAGACCTGAAGATAACAAAATGTTGAGGGAGCTTCATCTTGAAATATCAGATAGTGTGGTCAACATTTCACTCAGGTATATCTAGAGGCCTTAAAATGCTTTTGTTTTGCATAATTTTCTAGTTCCTTAACTGCATTTTTATTTCTTGATTTGTAGGGTTCTTCTTCAACAATGTGAGGAAAAGGTTCAAAGAAAAGTATTTATTTTAGATCCTCTGGTGACACAATGTTTTTTACATAAACATGGAGATGCCAAGTCCTTTCTACGGGGTTTTACAGAAGAAGTAGAATGTGTAATTTACCCATACATTGAAAAGTAAGTATTCATCTTCATTTTGGAAACATATTTGTTTCATTTAAGAAAGTATATTTACATGCAACTCATTGACAGGGGCCATTGGAGTTTGATTATTGTGGACTTCAATGCATATCAAGCTCTTTTCCTAAATTCTCTTCCATCACAGCATGGGAATTGCAAAGTGTAAGTTACTATACATTTTGTTCTCTATTTTAAAGCCATGCCCCGTTTTGATTTTCACTTTACAATGCAGTGCTGCAAAGCTTCTCAAGATGCATATTGATCAGAATTTTCCAGGAATAGCTAAAATGAATGAACAAAAGCAATTTGGATACAGCCAAATTCATGTGCCATTGCAGAGAGACTCAACATCATGTGGCTGGAGAGTGATTGCAAATGCTGTAAGATTCTTGGAAAGAAGGTTCTACAGTCCTGGATTGAATTTATCAGACTACCCAGATGCATGGATCATCTTGATCAAAGAGAGAGCAATAAATAGTATCATGAAACATGCAATCTGCCCACATGATCCAGACTCACCTCCACCCCCTCCACCTGATAGAAAATAGTCTGAAGATAAAAAGAAAGGGCTTCCTCTTCACTCACCACTAAAGCATATGAACAACATAAAGAGTCAAGCTGAAACCTCCAAAAAGGGACAGAAGCAACAGAGAAAGCAAGGCTCTAAAAAGGATAGAAAGGGTTAAATCAATTTTTGAGTCGTAGATTGAAATCAATTGTAAAGCCAACCGAGGTTGGAATATTTATTTTTTAACAAATTGTATGTAGTTATGCCAATCTTCATCTGGAAGATGGTCACAGTTGTATTGAACCTCTTGAGAGTTTGACAAAAGTTCACTGGATGGTCCAATTAAATTTATTTATGTCACAATTATGAATGCATTGTGGGTTTTTTACTTCATTCTTGTTGGAAAGTGTTTAAATTCGAGAAGTTACAGAAGGACATAAAGAATTAAGAGGACACGACCGATACAAGCGATACGGGGAATCGGAGAATCTTGGATTGCCCCTATCGCTTGCATCGGTCGTATTATCCATTTCATCGCTGCTGCTAGTTTTTATACTCGTGAGTCAAATCTTTACGCAAGGTCACTTCTTGAAGTCTACCGCGGTAGTTTGCTAACACGACCGATGTAAGCGAAAAGGGCCATCCGACAATTTCAGATTGCACTAGTCGCTTGCATCGGTCGTCTTCACTTATCTCGTCTTCTCTGCTTTATGCCTTGAGACATGCTCTTCTAATATTGAAATACCAAACCTTGGATTGGAATTTGCACCAAGTTCTCCACTCTCTCTTATATTACTTGGTAGTTTGCATTTGTACCATGATAATTTCTCTCGCGGTAGTTTGCTAACACGACCGATGTAAGCGATAAGGGCCATCCGAAAATTTCAGATTGCCCTAGTCGCTTGCATCGGTCGTCTTCACTTATCTCGCCTCCTCTGCTTTATGCCTTAAGACATGCTCTTCTAATATTGAAATACCAAACCTTGGATTGGAATTTGCACCAAGTTCTCCACACTCTCTTATATTACTTGGTAGTTTGCGTTTGTACCATGATAATTTCTCTCGCGGTAGTTTGCTAACACGACCGATGTAAGCGATAAGGGCCATCCGACAAATTCAGATTGCACTAGTCGCTTGCATCGGTCGTCTTCACTTATCTCGTCTCCTCTGCTTTATGCCTTAAGACATGCTCTTCTAATATTGAAATACCAAACCTTGGATTGGAATTTGCACCAAGTTCTCCACACTCTCTTATATTACTTGTTATGTGTACCATGATAATTTCTCTTGCATTACTTGAGGACAAAAAAAGTTGCATAGAATCAAATTATTTAGCTGAGCCTAGTGTGCACCTTTGATAGACTATAATTATTAAATTGAAATTAGATATTCAATTCTAGATCTCTTCTTCATCTAGAATTAACTTATGCAAGTTCCTGTATAATTATTTCTTAGTCATCAATTCACTCCTGCAAAAAAAAATCAATGGAAATATGAAATTAAGGACCTAGAAAATATCTAAGACATTTAAAATTAATAATTTTACACACATTGTTTGTAACCATCCTGCCAAGAAAATTCAATGGAAGTATCAATAGAAGCTTCTATTAGATGAAGATACATTATGTAAGAATGTCAGGGTTAACTTGTTACAATCTTAAAGGTTGGTACTTAATCACCCTTGGTGGCAGGCAGCTTATGCAAGATAATGATTTCTCTGATCTAATGTTAACTATTGCATCATCAATTGAGAATCTACACTGAGATGATACCTCATCAAGGTATTCTAGAAGCTCCCTTACATTTCTGAGATTCCAATTTGCAGTGACAATTATTTTCCTTGATTGAAAATCTGGATGAATCAATACTTCTAACTCAAATTCTGGACAGCTCTCCTCTGAGTCCAAGGCTATCCAAAGTCCAAGCTTTTTTTTCCACCTTCTATAGTCATATCCTAGAACCAGAGATTGTCGACAAATCTGATATGAGATTGAAAGAGAATTGGGACTAACTTTGCATAAAATAATGTCACCTAGCTTTTGAACTTCTTTGCTATCCCATTCCCTACCTAAAACATCATCAATCTCTGAAATAGGGACTCTCCTATTCAACCACATTGTTTTTGTTTTCTGTAATAACATGTTTTTAAAGCATGCTACAAAGACATGAATAGGCAAAAACCATTGAATCTTTATCCTTCTCGAAATTCGGCCTGCTGACATTGCCTTCTGGATGTCAAATTTAATTTTGCAGAGAAAACTTGAAACTGTTGAATGATCAGGAGCATCCCAATCTAATGAAGAGATGCAAGGACTAGGTACGTGTACAAGAATTCCATAAGAACTCCTCCCTGACGGCACTTGATAATCTGCATAATGGACAAATAACTCTATGCTATTGAAGAATTGAACAGATTTCTCTGCATACATGAGTTCTGCATATTCCTTATGAAGAACTCTGAATGTTCCTGTTAAACATTCAACAGGTTGCCATTCCACAATATTGGAAGGAAAGATATCTGCAGTACAAAAACATATGTTTCATTATACAAAATCAACTGGAATGATAGAAGAGCATTGTCAAACTTCACTTACAGTACGAAGGGAATTGAAGATGATTTTCTAGAACAAGATCCTTAGCGGTGTACACATGCTGTACTCGTGCAAACCAACCGCATCTCTTCAATTTGAAACTGAGAATACGTCCCTTCCAATGGTTTCTTGTGTTGTCTCTTTTGGCACGCTTGACTTTATGGACACCTCTACAGCTAGGAAGCATAGTAACCCAGTCATTTACTTTCACAGAAAGAGGTTTCCACAAAGAATCCTCTCTTCTGTTGTAAACCTCACATGAAGTTACGCGATTGGAAGGACGACGAGAAGAAGAAGCCATTTGAACTTAGGAGAAGAAGAATGTTCAAAGCGAGAAACCGACGTTCACAAATTTTGGCAGTATTTATAGAAAAAAAGGCTTTGTACACGTGGAAACTTTTGATTTGATGTTAACCCTGTCGTTGAATGATCATGACATTTTGTGAACCCAAAAATATTTCGTATCTTCAAAAATCAATTCCTTCTTGGAAATTCGAGAATATGCTTTGTGTAGTGTGCAAAAGTATCTTTTTTTGCATCAAACCAAAAAATTGTACACTGAATACGAGACTCTTCATCACTTTAGCGGCGCTTTGAAAGAAAATTGTATTAAAAAAAGAAATTCTCCATACGGTTAAAAGAGACAACAATGTTATATTCTTGTACACGTGGAAAGACGCTATTTGTCAATTTCCTTAATCTCTCATTAGCAAACAGCCCCTTTTCGGCCGTTTTTCGCCCTAATGAAAACTTTCAATACTCCCCCTCAAGCTCAAGTCTTTTCCTTTGTTGCTTCAGCCTATGTCTCTTATGTTGATAGCTTTCTTGAATCCTCCAAGCTTTGTACCTTCAAGAAACTTTGTCATCATGTCTGCAACCTGCATTTTAGTGTTCACATACCTTATATCTAGCTCTTTTGCCATCACCTTTTCTCTAACGAAGTGGTAATGAACCTCTATGTGCTTGCTCCTTGCATGAAACATGGGATTGTTAGCTAGATAGATGCTTGAAATGTTGTCTCCATAAAGAGGAAACTCCTCCACTTCTACTTCCAAGTCCTTAAGTAGCTTCTTAAGCCATAATATCTCACATGTAGCCAATGCTAAACCTCTATATTCAGCCTCTATGGATGAAAGAGCAACCGTGGGTTGCTTCTTATAGCTCCAAGAGATCACTTTTATACCTATCATGAAAACATAACCCGATGTACTCCTTCGATCATCCTTGCTACCTGCCCAATCAGCATCACTATATCCTTTGACACTTAGATCAGCATCATATGAGTAAAATAGACCTTGGTTGATGGTGTTCTTGATGTAACGAAGCACCTTTCTTGCCGCCATAAGATGATCATGAGTAGGTGCATGCAAAAATTGAGAGAGAACACCTACTACATATGCAAGATCAGGTCTAGTGAATGTAGCATGAATTAATGAACCAATTATGCTTCTATATAGTGTAATATCTTGTATAGTCTCTCCTTGACCTGCAACCAACTTTGTATTCGGCTCCATGGGCTGAGAAAGTGGCTTACAACCACTCATACCAAACCTGTATAGCACATCCAACAAGTATTTTCTTTGAATCAAGAAGATGCCATTGTGTGCATAGATTACCTCTATTCCCAAGAAGTACTTTAGTGTTCCAAGATCAGATATCTTGAACTCCTTCCCTAGCTTTGATTTGATATCTTTAATACCTGCAATATCACTTCCTGTGATGATCAAATCGTCCACATAGATGCATATGTATACCATCTTGTCTCCTTGCTTCTTCATGTAAAGTGATGGATCTGCAACACTTTCTTTGTATCCACAACTTGATAAATAATCAACTAACCTCTGATTCCAGGCCCTTGGGGCTTGCTTTAGTTCATATAATGCTTTCCTTAGCTTGCAAACATGATTTGGGTACCTCATACTAGCAAATCCTTGAGGTTGGCTCATGTAGACTACTTCTTCAAGCTCTCCATTGAGGAAGGCATTCTTCACATCCAACTGATATAAGCTCCATTTCCTTGATGTGGCCATTGCAATCAAAGTCCTAATTGTTGGCATCTTGGCTACTGGGCTGAAAGTTTCATCATAATCTATCCCGTAGCCTTGGGAGAAGCCTTTCGCCACCAACCTTGCTTTGTACCTAGCAATGGAACCATCTGAATTTCTTTTAATTTTGTAAACCCACTTATTACCTATCACCTTCATGCCTTCTTGAGCTGGTACCAAGCTCCAAGTATTGTTCTCATCAAGTGCTTTGAGCTCTTCCTTCATTGCCTCTTGCCATTCCTTGCAATCCTTAGCTTCTTCATAACTAGTTGGTTCCTTGTCCTTGATTACCTGAGTCATGTATGCATAATGCTTTGCAATGAAATTATCATATGTTAACTTTTGTACTGGATATCTTAATCTTGAAGACCTTCTTTCACTTCCTTTGGGTGTGGTTGCCATCTTCTTTCTTTGTTTTGCCACTCCTGGAGTTTGAATTTCTTCTATCTCTTCATCTTCCAACATGCTCTCGTCCACATAGCTTCCTTCTTCAATTGAAATCTTCTCTTTGCCTTTGAATTTGCTTTCTTCAGTGTTGATCTCTCTTTCCCTAAGCCTTCCACTCCATGGTGAGGGTGCCCTTGTGTTACATGAGTTGCTTGGACCACTTAAGTCCATGCTTACTTGAACTCTATCATCATTCTTCAAATCTGTCTCACCTATGTCTTCAACCTGCAATGGACTTGTGCATGCATACCAAGGCTTCAACTCATCAAAGACAACATCCCTACTTACCTTCAGCTCCCTGGTGATGGGATTATAGCATTTATACCCCTTTTGTTCCATAGAATATCCCAAAAAAAATACACCTTTCAGATTTGGCATCTAACTTTGACCTCAACTCTTGAGGTACATGTACATAGCATATACAACCAAAGATTCTAAGATGTGAAATGCAAGGTTTTCTTCCACTCCATGCTTCCTCAGGGGTTAGATGATGTATACCTGATGTAGGACATCTATTCATGATGTATGTGGCTGTATATGTAGCCTCTCCCCAATAACAATGCGGCATATTCATTTCATTGAGCATACACTTTGCTACCTCTGCTATGTGTCTATTCTTTCTCTCTGCTACCCCATTTTGTTGAGGGGTATACCTGCATGTAAATTGCCTTTTGATGCCATTGACCTGCAAAAATTCAAAAAATTCATGTGAGAAATACTCTCCCCCTCCATCGGATCTCAAAGTTTTGATAAACTTGCCAGATTCCTTCTCCACCTGTGCTTTGAATTTCTTGAAGTAGTGCAACACATCTGATTTGTTTCTAATGCAATACAACCACACTTTTCTTGAAAAGTCATCAATGAAGGTTACAAAATACCTATTTCCAGCAAGGGATGCTTCTCTTGTTGGACCCCAAACATCCGTGTGAATGAGGTCTAAAACATTTGCACTTACATAGGTACTCTTCTTGAAGGGCAGCCTTGATTGTTTTCCTTGTTGGCAAGCTACACAAATTTCATGCAACATTTTAGATGTAAAATTTGGTAGGCCTCTTACCAAGCTCCTCCTTTGCATGTCCTTGAGCTTTTGTAGGTTGATGTGACCTATTCGTTTATGCCATAGATCCAAATCTGCTATCCTCTTGTCTCCATATGTGACATACATTGAATGGTGTGGCTGATTTATGTCCATTATGAACATTCTCCCTTGCTTTTTTCCTTTTGCTATGAGCTTGAAACCTACCCTTGGATCCTCAACAAAACATCCTCTTTCATTGAACCTAACTTGATAGCCTTTTTCTACCATTTGGCCTACCGAAATCAAGTTTTTGGTAATAGTAGGGACATGTAATACCTCTGATAAGCACTTTGCTCTTTGATTTCCTTCCAAACTGATATCTCCCACATGTTGAATGGTATTCTCTGAGTTATCACCTGTTTCCACATGCCCTTGATGCTTTGGGACCTGCAAATTACTAAAAAGATCCTTTCGACATGACATATGATTGCTACATCCACTGTCTACATACCATACATCTTCACTAGCTTGAGTTGTATCTTCACCATACCTCATGGAAAGTAAATAATCATTCCCTTGGCTAGATGATGTGTTTGCATAATTACCTTGCCCTCTATAATTGTTGTTGTTGCTTTGATTCCCTTGTCTTTGAGCTCTATGATAGCATTCATTTGCAAAATGACCGGGCTTACCGCATACAAAGCATCCATTTGAAGTGGCTTGTCCTCTTCCACCAAATCTTGCACCTCTTCCTCTATTTGTGGCTCTTCCACCTCTTTGACCTGCATTTTCTTATTTTCCTTGACCTCCTTGGTTGCTTTGATATCTTCCTCTTCCTCTTGTAGCACCTCGGTTGTGTCTTCCTCTTCCTCTACCTGCATACAACAACTGCCCTTGGCTATCCTTGGCATTATGACCACCAAGGTTCATCTCCTCTGTCACCATGAGAGTGATTAGTTGATCAAAATCAGGAAGAGAGTCCCTTACATACACTGAAGTTGTGAAAGCCCTCCATTTTTCATCATCCCTAAGTCCATTTAGGGTGTGGGCGACAAGATCGTCATCATCTAGGGCACAACCGATTGACCCTAGTGCATCTGCAAGCTCTTTAACCTTTAATATGTAATCATTAGCACCATGAGAGGGGCTTTTCCTAAGATTATTTAGCTCATTCTTGAGCTGAATTTTTCTAGCTTTTGTGGAGGTTGAGTACAATCTCTCCAAGCACTCCCACACCTTCTTCGATGTATCCAAATCTTGAATATGCCCTACCATAGAGTTGCTAATATGCTGAGATAAAATGAAAATGACCCTTTTGTCCCTTTCATCCCACTCTCTTACTGGTCTTCTCTGGTCATTGGTTGGATTTACCTCATCTATGTAGGGTTTTGGCTCTCCACCACTCACAAGTCCCCACAAACCTTTCCCCATCGAAAAATTGCTTATTCTAAATCGCCATGGTTGGTAGTTTCCTTTTTCGAGCTTCTCAATCTGAGCATTGAGATCAGCCATGGTGCCTCCTAACTCTTTTGAACCTCCCCCTTGATGCAATGAAGTTGAAAAGGATGGGTTTTACCTCAAAAAATAGAGCTACTCCTCTTGATGAAGCTTCGTCTTTGATTTGATGATGTATTTGCTTCCCCTTGTTGTTGACGTGCCCGTTCTTTGCTTCCTTCCTTCAAAATTCGATGAAGTCTTCACTTCACTTCAGTAGCTCCTTCTTCTCTCTTTGATACTCCACTTATAGCTCTGATACCACTGTTGGAGGATAAACACTGCTATGTGCACAACAAAAGCAAATGAACCCTCCTAGGATCCTGAAATGTTTCAGACATAGGCTCTGTATTTTCTGAGTTTCTCTGCGTATATGCAGAGATTGAAAATGAAATTTGCAGGCATAAACTAGACTTTAAGAGCTTTAAAATGAGAGTAAAATCACTCCATTTGGATACTAGATGATGCCTCAACCAGCTGCAACAAAACAGATAACTTGATCTCTTCACAGAGTATGAGCTAATTAGACAGACACTATTCTGGACATTTCTCTGCACATGTGCAGGCACTGAACCTGAGACTTATAGCAGACAAAGTAGAGCTTATAAGCTTTCCAACAAGATAAAAATCATTGCAAATGGATTCCGGATGAAGGAGAAACGACAATTACAAGACCGGGGGGTCTGCCAAAAACATCTAGATAGATAGAGTGTGTAAAAGTGAAATTTCTGCAAAATATGCAGAGAACAGCTAGTAGGGGGTGTGCTTAAGCAAGGGGGCAGCTTGGGCACGTATTTCCACGACTCTAAGTCATAATACAACTCATTAAAGGTTTTAAAGACCACCTACTAACCTCTTTAACCAATCAAAAACTTATACATGTCAAAAGTGAGGTCCAATCACATCAAGAGGTGAGCTAAATCTTCTCTAATCAACTTCTTTCCATTATGGGCATAATTGGATGCCTCAAACGCATCGAAATCAACCTCCTTTGATTGTGGATGATGTGGAAGGTTCAATCTGGGGCATGTTCCCACACTCTTGAGCTTGAAAAACTTTCAACAGGTGTGTCGCGATAGATGGGTGTGTCGCGATAGGTCGGTGTGTCGCGATAGATGGGTGTGTCCCGATAGTCGGGGTGTTGCAATAGGTGGGTGTGTCGCGATAGGTCGGTGTGTCGCGATAGATGGGTGTGTCGCAATAGGTCGGGGTGTCGCAATAGATGGGTGTGTCACGATAGATGGGTGTATCGCGATAGATGGGTGTGTCGCGATACCTCGGTGTGTCGCGATAGGTCGGGGTATGTCGCGATAGGTCGGTGTGTCACGATAGGTCGGTGTGTCGCGATAGATGGGTGTGTCGCGATAGGCCGGTGTGTCACGATACCTCTATGTGTCGCGATACGTCGGTGTGTCGCGATACCTCGGTGTGTTGTGATAGGTTGGTGTGTCGTGATACCTTGGTGTGTCGCGATACCTCAGTGTGTCACGATACCTTGGTGTGTGGAAATACCTTGGTGTGCCACAATAGACCGGGATATGGTGAATTTTTTTGATCTGGCTAGTGATTCTAGGAGCTCTCAGCCTGCCCAGTGTTGTGGTCCACTCAGAATCCTGATTGGGTCAACTTTTCGGTGTGTCGTGATAGCTCAAGCTCGATGCCTGGGGGCTTGCGCAGAAAGATTCCATACCTGCTGAGCTTGCTGGAGATGGTGATGATGTTGAACCTGCAAGAAACATTCGAAAGCACACAAAACAACAATGCACTCTCGTTCTCTCTCAAACTCACACAAAGCAAATGAGGAGAATGACATGGAAGAGGGAATATGAAGTGGAGAAGGAGGTGGAGATGGAGCTGGAGATGGAGATGGAGATGGAGATGGAGATGGAGATGGAGATGGAGATGGAGATGGAGATGGAGATGGAGATGGAGATGGAGATGGAGATGGAGATGGAGATGGAGAAAAAACAAGAAAATTACCTACTACTTACCATTCCAACGCATCCTCTCTACGTCCTACCATCACATGCTCGTCCTCAAAGCTCAAATCCCCGACTAAGGCGCCAAAGTTTGGTGTAGTTCAGTGATGAGTAGCACCTCTTTTAATGTCAATCAGGGAAGACATGAGGATGGTATGAAGACCTCGAGCAAGTGAAGGTACAAATGTGTGAGTGAAAAGCACACAAACATGCACACACATACACACACACACACACAGAGCAACAACAAAGAGAGATGGACAATGGATTCACTTCTATTGCAACCAAGTTCTCATACAAGCTCAAGACTACAAGAAGCTCCCCCAAAAATGAGCTCTCTGGCTCTATTTATAGTTTTTTACTAGCTTTGGCCCTATCCAGACCTAGTGTCCCGCCTAGTTAAAAATTAGGTTCTAGGGCTTATTTAGGGCTCAAATGAGGTCTAAAAATTATGAAAGTTGGTGGGCAATTACTTCTAAGGCTCCCCAAGCTCAAGGACTCCTCGGCTTGCACAAAATGGAGCTACAACAAGATGAAGCGATATTTAAAATGGTTGCCAGTGATGAGAATCACTTTTATACTAATGTAAGGATTGAAAACATTTATTGGGTTGCCTTAGTGCTAGATCTACATGGTTGCTTGTACTTTCTTCTTCCCGTATGATGCCAACATTGATCTTTGTCTTCTGCGAGTTTTAAGATAAATGAATATGCTTTGTACCTTCTAATGTAAAGCTTCAACCTTTCATATCCTTTCGAGCACAATCTTCACACTTCTTCAAGTTGTCTTCAAGAATTTGATCTTGTCCACCTTCTATTAGAAGAAACTTCAATACTTGCATAGTCGGGATTAGCAAGGAATTAATTTATAAACAACAATTGTAGTGCCTAAGAAGAATGGGAAGTTGAGAATATGTGTGGATTTAAGGAAACCCAATGTAGCAATAATAAGAAATCCTTTTCCTATGCCATTTTTCAATGCAATACTTGATGTAGTAACTCATCATGACATGTATAGTTTTCTTGATGGTTTTTTTAGGGTTTAGCCAGATTAGTGTTGCTAAAGAGGCTCAACACAAAAATACTTTCATCATGGAATTTGGTGTATATGTTTTCTCAATGATGAGCTTTTTCCTAAATAATGGACCACCTTCGTTTAATTATGTGGCACATACGGTGTATGAACCTTATTTGTAGGATTTCATGAGAGCTCTAGTTGATTATTCTTTAGTTTGTGGTAAGAAGGACTTGCACTTACTACATCTCAAGCTTTATTTTGAAAGATGCAAAAAATATAGATCGGCATTGAATCCATATAAGAGTGTATTTGTACTCAAGAGTTGAGTTCTATTAGTTCATCTAATATCTATTGAAACAATGGCAATAGATGTAAAGAAGGTGGAGACTATTCAGACATCAAAATCTCCAAGTAATATAAAAGAAGTAATGATATTTGTAGGTTAGATTAAATGGCATGCTCGGTACCTCAGATGTTTAGCTAATATTTCTATGGCATTGTTGCATTTAGCCAAGAAACATCTTCCTTTTATGTGGGCAAAGGTGCACAAAAAAGCATTTAAAGAGGATGGTAGTTGTTGCACCAGCTTTGCAACCACAATATTGTTCATTACCTTTCCACATGTTTGTTGATTCCTTGGATGTGGAAGTAGGGGAATTTTTAATGCAAGAAAAGGGTAAAGGGTTGTTTAAGCCAATCCAAATGTAGCTTGTATACATATGTACATTACATATGAAACTTCTTGTACAATGATTATAGATGATCATTAGAATGATAAGGAGTAATGTAATAGATGTGGGTTGAGTCTAGAATCATGTGTATATAAGTAAATAGTGTAAAGAAATAGGTGAGAGAGTCATTAGAAGAAAAGATCTCATGTTATAGAAGTGTAGAGAGTCATCTTCCTTAGTTAGCATCGAGACTTTGTCTCATTTCTCTCAGCTTGATCATGTGGATCAGGAAATCCTTTGTACACATCTAACCTTAGAAGCTAATCAATCTATGCTCAAAGTTTCAAGGTCTATTTCCTCTCAGGTTATGTGTATGATGAATAGGAACATGTATATGTAAAGTCTGCAAATAGAACTCTCAGAGTCGTGCACTTTTTGTGTTAACATTCTGCTTGGATCTTAGTGCCTAGTGAAATGTTTTTTGTGAATGAGCATTCAAAATCTAAGTTAGAAGGTAAGGAAGCTATGGCTAAAAGCATTTAGAAAAACGGGACTTGTGCTTGTGAGAAATGAGCCTTAGAAGTTAACTATGTCAAAGTCACTTATTGCGAAAGACAATATCTGACATACTTTTGATCTTAATGATCAAAATAGAGTTCTAATGATTGTTTTGAAGATATAATGGATGATATGGCTGCGCAAAGATAGGTGGAGGTATATACATCATTAGATTGAAGAAATATGAAGATATGTGCAGGTAATGAAGTTAATCTTTAAGGCAGACTTCTTGAAGAAAAGAGACTTCATACAGAAAAGTGTTTGTGAATGAAAGGTAGCGTGGAGGTATGTACATCATTAGATTGAAGAAATTTGAAGATATGTGGAGGTAATGAAGTTAATCTCTAAGGCAAACTTTTTGAAGAAAAGAGACTTCATACAAAAAAGTGTTTTTGAATGATTTTGCAAATCATGGTAACATTTGTGTAAAGTTTGATCTATAATTGATATAGAAGTGTTCTTAAATCAGTAAAGATCAAGCATTTGGAGAAATTCGTGAATGACAACCACCAATCAAGCCCAATTTTCCTTTCAAGCATCCCTTCACTAGTATTTTTTCTCCTATGTTTCAGCACCCATCTACTTTCCAATGCCCCTTACTTTCCAAGCCTAAACCATGAACCCACAAAACCGTCAACCCTTCAAACTACAACAATGATTGCTCCACAAAAGAGGGCCTATATCACTTGCTGACATTGTGGTAAGTTTGGTCATACTAAAGCTAAATCATTCGATTGAAGAATCTCAATGGATTCATAAGACATCACTACCTCCACATTATGACTATTTGATTTCTGTTTATCATGCACATTCACATTAAATTCTCGTTTTCTAGTTCCATGCATGTGTTTTTACATGGAACATGATTATGATTGTTTGGTGATGGGACATATGCCTAGCCATCCATGTCTATTTTATTCTTATCAAGTGAGGTCAATTGCTCGTCAATTGGGACGCATGCTATACTTTATTGAATAATGGAATGTTAAATGGATTTTAATGCCTTGAGGTTTTTAATGTGTTTTGTGTTTTGATTGAGTAGGTGACGATCCATTAGGTTATGAACACGCATGGACTTATTCAAATATTTTTGAAGATATTTAGTATAATGTTCAAAAGATAGTAGTTTACTTTTTTTTTTGTAAAAATAATAGATTGCATTTGAAAGCGATATTTTTATAAAAAAATAGTAGATTATGATTTTGTAATTAAAGTGAATTTTTGTAAAAAGTACACTTTTTGAAGCGCTGCCATCATGTATCTTCTATTCAAGAAGTAATAAGAAATACCTATAAATACACATGCTCAGATAGACTCGTCCAAGAGAGTATGTGGGGTGAGACTGTACCAAATCTAGTGATGATTCGCTTCTCTCTTTCTATTCTCTAAGTACCTTTGTGAGATTTAGTTTATATAATATACTCTACATAGGTGCATCTGCAGAATCCGAAGGGTGACATTTACAACATAAGATGTAGAAATTGTAAGGAGAGGCAATCCATCAAGCACAAATGTTGTAAAGGATTTTGGTTTAGTAATAGACATTGGGCTTAGAAAAATTTCCAAGTACGTAAATGAATTAGGAATGAGCTCTATGATACTATCTAAATATCATCGTACAATGAAAAGAATGACGCTTGTTATAAGATCACTAAATGTGAAAAGTATTTTCACCATATTAGGTCCCAATCTTAATCTAGCTCTAGAGCCATATAGGGTTCTTGGGATATACCATGGAAATGTTGTATCGAACAATATGGTATTATGGAAACACTTTCTCATTATATCTCATAAGAATATGGTGCAAAGCTTGCAAGTAGGTCCCTCTTCTCTACTATAAAGATACCTCCCCCACTTCTGTTCATTCATCAATGACATCCCTATGTTCTCTTTATCATCCTTACATTCATCCTCTCCTTTACCCCTTTTGACATATTTATCACCACTTTTGCCTTCAATCACATTATCTTGAGGGTTTCAACTATTGCAAATGGAGGTTTTTTTTGTTTGAAGTTCTTCCTTTTTGAAGGTCACTCTTCTTTGCATCTTCAATAGCCTTATCTACATGAGGAGTTTTGTCGTATTCTCATTAGTGTTGTATTGATCTCCAAGGTAGAGAGCCCTCTAGTGCTAGACATCTATAGATCCCAAAGTGTCTTTTGATTTAGATTAATTTTTGAAACCTTTTAAACCCTCTTGCCTAGCTTAAAAGGGTACATATGGATCACTTTGATTGTTAATATGAAACTCTTGTGGTTTTTTTTATTATCATTTTACCACATAAAAATATTACTTATTAAAAGTCATTTGTAAAAGGAACACGAAATGTGCATGTTTCCTAGACATGTGAGTGACATGTAGGAGAATGAATCAAAGCAGTCCAAGTATTAGTGGCGCACTTCAAAAGTAGAGGACAAGCTCTTGCAGGATGAATGGCTTGTTAAAGAAGACCTTGGTAATCTTTGAGGAGAAATCCAAAGCTTTGGCTTGCATGAGTGACTTGTTAAAGAAGATCTTGGTGATCTTCAATGAGAAATTCACTTACAGATGAAGACTTACACTGATGCTGGACAAGAGACGAAAATTATGAAGAAAACGGAGATATGAAAACAGAAAGAACATTGTAAGAAGGCCATATGAATAGCATATCATAAGCATCATCATTATGTACTTTTCAAAATACATATTAAATCCTTTGTGATTTACCATCATCAATACTAGTGTCTTTTTCAAAACCATATTCAAGTAGTAAGCTGTTGAACAACGAAAAGCTTCCATGGATTGGATCCTCTCTCATGTTTGTTTCTTCATAAGTAAACCGAACGTGTGCCAGGGATCAAGAAACTTCTATTATTAGTTTCAGCATTAGCCAAGACTGGCTTGGTTGTGAAATTTGTTGATGATAGATGTACAGATCAGATCTATCAAATGGTGATGTCATTAATATACATGATTCTAGACTCAGCTCATGTCTACTACATTACTGCTTATCATTCTAATGATCATCTATACTCATTGTACAAGAATTTTCATATGTACTGTACATATGTATACAATCTACATTTTTGAGATCTCCTCACTTTCTCCAATAACTTCTTTGGCTTCATTTTGATTTCTGACTTGCTTCAAGTTCTTATAATCATCAAGTGGGGATTTCTTTATTCCAACAATTCCCCCTCAATCAGGAATTGGGATTATGCCAATCTTCTTCATTCCTGCCATCTCTTTGAACTTCTATAACTTAGGTCCATCTAAGATGTTTGTCATCATATCTGCAAGTTGTTCTTTTGTTGGTGTATACAAGACTTGAATCTCTTTGTCAAGTACCTTTTCTCTCAAGAAATGATACTGAATCTCTATGTGTTTAGTCCTAGCATGAAAAACAGGATTACCTCCCAAATATAATGAACACATGTTGTCTCCAAAAATAATTGGAGTACTTTGATCAATTCCAAAACTTTTCAATAAGGTCTTTAACCATGTCACTTCTTTTGCATCCTCTACCATTTCTTTATACTCTACCATTTCTATCATCTGAATTTCCTACCCAATCTGCATCATTAAACACTTTGATTCTTGTGTTAGAAGTAAAACCATAATACAAACTTTCACACAGGGTTCCCTTGATATATCTAAGTACCATTTGAGCTTCAATCCAATGAGTTTTCTTTGGACAATGCATAAATTGTGATAAGACACCAAACACATATGATAGATCTGGCCTTGTCAAGGTAGCATAGATCAAATTACCTACCAAACTCTGATATTTCTTCATGTCATTAAATTTTTCTACTCCATATCTACTCAATTTATGATTCACCTCCAATGGTGTGGTTGAAGGTTTGCAATCTTCCATGTTAAACTTGGCTAGAAGATTCTTCAAGTATCTCTCTTGTGTACCATATATTCCATGTTGAGTATACACAATCAGCATTCCGAAGAAATAAGGAAAGTTTCCCAAATCACTTATCTTAAACTCCTTTGCAATTTGCTTCTTAAGATCCTTGATTCTTTGAGCATCTGTACCTGTGATAATAATATCATCAACATATTCTTTAGAATTGTGACAACTTCCATCCTTTACAAGCAGCAATAGCAATTAGGGTTCTAATTATAGACATCTTAGCAATTGGACTAAAGGTTTCATCATAATCTACCCCATAAGTTTGGGCATAACCTTTAACAACAAGTCTAGCTTTGTATCTAGAAACCTGACCATTTTTAAAACTATTTGTCTTATACACCCACTTACATCCAATTACCTTCTAGTTCTTTGGCCTTGGCACCAATTCCCATGTCTCATTCTCAAGTAGAGCATCATACTCTTCTTGCATTGCTTTCTCCCAATTCTGTTTACCTTTATCTTCTTCATATGTGGTTGGATCTTTTTCTCCATATGTGGTTGGTTTACCTTTAACTATTTTGATTTCTTTGTCTCAAAGACCTTCTGACCTCTGCTCTTCTTGGATCAAATCTTGGCCTATCTTCATCGTTGCCCTACAATTTACTTTTACAATCATCATCACCAATATCTTCTTGATACACTTTTACTTTTGTTTTCCTTTTCCTTTGTATTCCTTCAACATCTGCATAATCAGTAGTTGACCTTGTATATCATGTGCTTTGCTCATCGAATGTAACATCTTTTGTAACAAGGAATTGCTTTTTAGATGGACTCTACAATCCGTAACCCATCTGTCTATCATCATACCCAATAAACACATACTTCTCTGCTTTGGGTTCTAACTTATGTCTTAATTGAAAAGGAACATAAGCATATGCCAAACATAGAAATACCTTACAATTATCAAGAGTAGGTTTCTTACCCCACCATGCTTCATAAGGTGTTCTACCATCCAAGGCTTTGCAGGATAACCTATGCACAGGATATGTTGTAGTGTTGATAGCTTCTCCTAACAACTAGTTGGGACAACTCTTCTCTTCCATCATTGATCTTGCAAACTCTACAAGAGCTCTATTTCTTCTTTCTGCAACTCCATTTTGTTGAGGGGAGTACCTACAATTTACTTCTCCTTTTACACATGTATTCCACAAATAATCCTCAAACTCTTTAGAAAAATATTCTCCCCCTCCATCTGATCTCAACCTCTTGAGCTTTTCTCCTATAATCCTTTCTGCAAAAGCATGATAATGTTTGAATGTCTTGAACACTGTAGACTTGTCCTTCATTACATAAAGTGTAATCCATCTTGTTGCACCATCAACAAACAACACGTAATTGTTGGAGTTAGACGTCTACGAAAGCGCGCGAACATCACAAGGAAGAAGAAGAAGAAGCTTGGAGCACAAACACACAAAACTGAATGTATTACTAGAGAATGTACAAACACAAGTAGCCCATTAGGGCAATAGGCGTATATAAGCCGGGGGAAAAAAACCTCCTAAAGAGGGGAAAAAGTGCCCCGGCGGTCCTAGTGTGTTCACACACATCACTACCTAAATATATCAGCAAATCCCCCCTGGGAGTGATGCGGTGAACAAGGAGCTGGCACTCATGTATAAGGAAGTGCCAAGCTATGTGGAAATCACTCCACAAAAGGAAGTAAGCCCAAAGCTTTGCGGAAAGCTTCAAACTTCTCCCTAGGCAGAGCCTTCGTGAAAAGGTCTGCAATGTTCTCCTGCGTGGGCACGTATGCCAAGCTGATCTCCCCAGCAGAGAACCTCTCCCTGACATAGTGATAATGCACCTCAATGTGCTTAGTGCGAGCATGGAACACAGGGTTCCTCGCAACTGCCAATGCGCTCTGACTGTCAATGAAGATGGTGGTGGCAGAAGACTGGCCAACACCCAAATCAGCCATAAGGCGTCTGAGCCACACACACTCAACAGTCACTGTGAAAGCTACCCTATACTCAGCCTCACAATTGGAAGTGGCCATAGTAGGTTGCTTCTTGCTCAACCAAGATATACATGAGCTACCAAGCATGAAGCAAAAACCACTGGTGGACACTCGAGTGTCATAGCAACCAGCCCAATCTGAGTCAGAAAAAGCATGCAAATCTGGTGGTAGTGATCTACCCTTGGGATAAAACAACCCAAATATCCGAGTACCACTCAAGTAGCGAAAGATGCGCTTAACCGCCTTCCAATGCGTGACTCCTGGGCAATGCATAAACTTGCTCATCTGTGAGACAACAAACTGAATATCTGGTCGAGTAATGCATAAGTAAATCAAGCATCCAACAGCTTGCTGATAGAGAACAGCATCAAATGCATCTCCAGCATCATGAAGACTCAATCGTAAACCTGTCTCCATAGGAGTGGCAATAAGCTTACAGTCTTCAAGGCCAAAAGGTTGCAATAATGTGTCCATATATTTCATTTGACACAAAGCCATTCCACCATCAACTTGCATAAACTGAATGCCCAAATAGTGATGCAAATGCCGCAAATTAGACATCTCAAATGAGGCATGCAAATCAGCCTTGAAATCAGCAATATGCTTCTCAATAGGACCAGTGAGCAGCATGTCATCAACATAGACAACAATGATCAGAAGCACATCATTAGCACGCTTAACATATAAGGTGCTTTCAGTTGGAATGTTCTCAAAACCATGTGCAACTAGGTAGGCATGTATCTTCTCATACCAAGCACGTGGTGCTTGCTTTAAACCATATAATGCCTTCTTTAACCTGCACACCTGGTTTTCATGCCCTTTCTACACAATGCCACGGGGCTGAAAAATATACACTGCTTCATGCAAGTCACCATTCACAAATGTTGTTTTAATGTCCAACTGATGTACATTCCAACCATGATGGGCTGCATGTGCACAAATTCTCCGAACAATAGTCATATGACATGTGGGTGCAAAAGTCTCATCAAAATCAATGCCTCTTTCCTGCGCATAACCCTTTACAACAAGCCTAGCCTTATACTTGTCAACTGTACCATCACGTTTATGCTTCAGCTTGTATACCCACTTAGTGCCAATGGCCTTCTTGCCAGGAGGCAAGTCACATAAAGACCATGTACCATTCTTCATTATAGCATCATATTCAGATTGCATAACAGCCATCCAATTTTCTGAATTATGTGCTTCATCAAAAGAAACAGGCTCATTCTCATCACAGAGACTAGACGCATCCATAGCATAGCAATCTGATGCAAAGGAGGCACTATGAGAGCCTGAACGAGTATGATATGACAAAGGTGCATCTAATTTTTTGTCACGCAAAGTCTGCACCAGCCATTTTGGCATAGTTTTTGCCTGCTCAATATCAGCTCTCTCATCAACAAGTGCATCATGTAAATCTGCATCAGAAACGGAATGATATGCATCATCATATGAAACCTGCAAAGGTTGAGAAGTTGCCTCATTAGGACCAGCACTAGACTGTCCACCTGTAAAAAGAGGCATCAAAGTATCATACATGTCTTTGG
Source organism: Ceratopteris richardii (assembly GCA_020310875.1). Classification (NCBI taxonomy): domain Eukaryota; kingdom Viridiplantae; phylum Streptophyta; class Polypodiopsida; order Polypodiales; family Pteridaceae; genus Ceratopteris; species Ceratopteris richardii. The sequence continues at coordinate 7,035,316 of CM035412.1, forward strand.
AGCTAAAAGATGTCTCCTTAGTACATGAAAGCAATGGCTGAATAGCATCTTCCACAAAGAAAACATCACGTCTAACCAGAATGCGTTTAGTCTGTGGATGATACAGACGATAGCCTTTACTTTCAGAACTGTACCCAACAAAAATACATTTTACTGCCTTATCATCCAATTTTCTGCGATGTTGTTCAGGCACTAGTGCATATGCCAAACAACCAAAAACACGTAGATGAGCAACAAATGGCTTGCGGTCATGCCAAGCCTCATATGGAGTGATAGACTGCAGCGCTTTAGTGGGACACCTGTTCAGTACATATGCTGCACACATGACAGCCTCAAGCCAGAAACTATGTGGTAAAGCCTGACTTTTGACCATGCACCTCGCCATCTCCATGAGTGACCTGTTCTTTCATTCAGAAACTCCATTCTGTTGAGGTGTATACGGCACTGAACACTGGTGTTTTATCCCACGTTCAGCCAGAAATGCATTAAAATCAGAAGACATATATTCCCTCCCTCGATCAGAGCGGAGGGTGCCCATTTTACATGCTGACATATTTTTAGCCAAAACCAAAAACTATTTAAAGCACATGAACACTTTGGACTTTGCCTTCAATGGATATACCCATGCATGCTTGGAAAAATCATCAATGAAAGTCACAAAGTAAAGGTAATTTCCAAAAGAGGGTGTTTGCATAGGACCACAGACATCACTATGTACAAGCTGCAATTTCTGCGTAGCCCGAATTTAACCATCTTTTGAAAAGGAGGAACGCTGCATTTTGCCCAAAATACATCCTTCATAAACATGTTTTCCAGGTGCCTCAAGTTTGGGCAAAGAGGACACCATTTCAGATTTCTGCAGGTGTAGTAAACTAGCAAAAGTCAGATGACCAAAGCGTGCATACCAAAGCTTTGCATCTGACATAGCCTGAGAATCATGAACTGCACATGCGGAATCATTCACTGATCTTTCATAGTCTATGAGCTTATACAACCCACGACATAAAATGCTAGAAGCAATAATCACATCGCCATTTGAGAGATCATGAACTGTACACCTGTCATCAACAAATTTCACAACCAAGCCAATCTTGGCTAATGCAGAAACTGATAACAGGTTCTTTTTGATCCCTGGCACAAATAAAGCATCTGACAAAGTGAAAGAACTACCATAAGCAGTAGTCAAAATGATCTTACCAACTCCCATAACAGGATAAGAGGAGTTGTTGGTGCATGTAACAATATTCCCTGTAGGGGCAGGCTCGAGTGAAGAGAAGAAACTGCGCTGCGAGGTAATATATTTGGTCGCCCCACTCTCAAAGCACCAAACATCTGAGTCTACTAGAGAGATGTAGTGATGATGAGAAGATGGGTCAAAACTGCAGACAGTAGTAAACACCCATTCTTCTTCCTGCACAAGATTTGCAGACTTTGTTTTTGGTGTAGAGGCCTCTGCAACAAGCATTCCAGCCTCTTTCTTCTTTGCCTCTTTAGCAGCCAGTTTTGGACAGTTCTTTATGATATGATCATTCCCTTTACAGTACTTACAGAACAATTTCTGTTTTTCAGATTTTTTCTCATCTTTGTCTTGGTTCTTCAAATGTGCAACATTTGCAGATTTCTGCTTACTAGTAGAAGAGCTCCATTTTCCTTTGCCCTTCTCGCTAGCCAAGAAAGCTTGATTTGCAACACACATAATGGACCTGTTTTGCCTGGATTGATCTTCCTGCAACAGAATAGAGACTAACTCCTCAAATGACAAGGCATTTGGATTGCCTTTCATAATCAACCAAATAGTAGAAGCAAAACTTTGGTATGAATCAAGAAGACAATTCAAAACGGTCTGCAGAAGTGAGCTATCTGGTATAACCTCATCAGCAAAAATCAATTGTTCCTTCAAATTGTTGATCTTCATTAGGAAAATTTCCATAGAATCATCTTCATTCATGTGCTCACTCTCCAACTGTTTTCGGAGGTAAGCAACACGAGCCTCATTCCTAGCTTAGTACAATGTGGTAAGTGTATCCAAAGCATCCTTAGCTGTTCTACAAGAGCGAATGTGAGGAATAATGACACGTTTGATAGACAAAGCTATCAATGCATGTGCCTGGGCATCTCTGCCATCCCAACAAATATGCTCTGCAGTAGGTGCAGTAGAAAAAACAGCACGAATAGGAATCTATACTATATCATCTTCAACACCATCTTCATCAGCTCCAGCACCTCTATTTATAGTACCTATTGTTACAGCTGTAAAAGGACGTCTTTCAACACCCTGCACAACGTTCCATAATCCTTTTGTAACCAATACATGTCACATCATATAAGCCCATAATGGGTAGTTTGTACCATCCAACTTATCCTCAACAGCCAACATACGGAATACATCACTACTTTCAGCCATGGCCGGTGACTAAAATACCTTGATGTAGAAATATAACTATATCTCAAAAAGTTGAACGGAACTTGCCAGACGAGTTCTGCTAGACCTCTAGCAGACTTCCAGATGCTTAAATTGGCGAACAGAAACTGGTATATACCTTTGGCACAAAAAGATGAAAATAGCCTGCACAAGCACTGCGATAGTGCATTCGGAGGCCGAAACGAGCTCAGATCTCGGAAACACGCTGAGTATGCTCACCAAAATTTGTGTGATTCTAAGACTGCAAATGGAGGAGTGTCGACGGCACCCTAGATGAAGGGACGACCTGCTCTGATACCAATTGTTGGAGTAAGACGTCTGCGAAAGCACGCGAGCAGCACAAGGAAGAAGAAGAAGCTTGGAGCACAAACACACAATACTGAATGTATTACTAGAGAATGTACAAAGATAAGTAGCCCATTAGGGCATTAGGCGTATATACAAGCCGGGGGAAAAAAACCTCCTAAAGAGGGAAAAAAGTGCCCTGACGGTCCTAGTGTGTTCACACACATCACTACCTAAATATATCAACAGTAATACCTGGACCCATTTATGCTATAGTCCCTTGAAGGATCGCACACATGTGTATTGTTGATGTATGAAACACCACAAGAAATGAATTAATGTGACACTAGAACACCTCTATGGTCACCATTAACTCATTGCCACTCCAAACTTTGAGAAAGGATAGCCTAAAGTGAGAACTTTGCTTCTACAGAAATTCCTAGTCACTGAAATGACATACCTTCAGTATTTCTCTAATTTTTCCTACACATATTACTTCTCCATGAACTTTATAGGCTGAGACTAGAAGAGTAGAGCTTTCCAACAAGCTATCATATGCATCAAACCGGTCTCTAGAACTCAAGTTATGGCCCTCACAAGATGACCCTGTATGACCTTCCAAAACTGGAAATTTTTGCCTGTTTTAGTATTCCTGGGGGCATCGACTTTGAGCTTTTTTAGGCTCTTTTTCTGCACCAGAAATACTCTCTTTTAAACACACATGAAGAAGACCACTTGTATGCTAGAAGTCGATGCCGGGCATCCACTTTATGCTGAAACTCGATGTCAGGCATCGAGTTGCTCCACAAACTTCATGTTTTTAGAAGATTCAACAACAGGTAACACACAAAGAATGAAAACAATGACTTATCAGCCAAGATTCGATGCCACGCATCGAATTGCTCAGAAAACTTGAACTTTTGAATTCATCACACCGTAGGCAAGCATGGAGATGATGGAGAGAGACTCATACATAGAACTTTACTCAGTTCTTTCTCATAGCTATGAAAACTCAGAAGTTTTAGAGATGCTTTCTCACTCAGAGAAGCCCGACTATACTCAGTCGTATAAAATGAGCTCCTTCTCACTTCTTCTCTCTCACTCTCTCTCACGTCAGTTGATACAAACTAACTTATATAGATTTTCTCATTCCCGTGACTTTTAAAAAACTTCTAGAACTAAAGTGAACTAACTTTACAAATATGATACACTTGTGAATTTGTCCCTTCACATAGGCATGGGGTTTTCTTCGTAAGATTTTTCCTTCAAATATATGTTCAATTAGTGAGTGTTTCTCCAGCAGCTCCCCCTCAATCACTAATTGACATTCTCTGTTCCTTCATATCTTCTTCTTTTCTTTTACTCCTGCCATGCTTTTGAATCTGCTGGTCTTCACACCATCCAAGCTCTTTGTCATTATGTCTGTATAAGTAACTTCCATTCCAAGAAAGTATGACAACTTTCCTAGGTCACTGATCTTAAACTCTTTCTCAAGTAATCTCTTTACCTCCTTGATTCCTTCATCTGAAGTACCTGTGATTATAATGTCATCTACATAAATACAAATGTAGATTGTACCTTCCTCTGTTCTTTTGATAAGTAGACTTGAATCTGCTTTTGAACTTTGATATCCAAGTTCATTCAGATACTTCACCAGTCTATAGTTCCATGCTCTTGGAGCTTGCTTCAATCCATACAATGCTCTTCTCAACCTGCAAAAAAAATTTGGATACCTGGAATCTATAAATCCTTGAGGTTGTTCCATGTATACCTCATCTGATATGTATCCATTCAAGAATGCATTTTTTATATCCAATTGACTTAGGTTCCATCGTTTTGAAGCTGCAATAGCAATGATTGTTCTTATAGTTGACATCTTAGCTACAGGACTGAATGTCTCATCATAATCTATGCCATAGGTTTGGGCATAGCCTTTCACCACCAGTCTAGCTTTGTATCTGGCTATACTTCCATCTACAAGCTTCTTCACTTTATAAACCCATTTATTTCCAATTATTTTCTTACCATTTGGTTTAGGAACAAGTTCCCATGTCTTGTTCTCCTCTAGTGCATTGAACTCTTCCTTCATTGCTTCTTCCCATTGTTTCTTACCTTTAGCTTCATCATAGTTCTGAGGTTCTTCATCATCTTTGACCATATATGCATAGTTCTTTTGAGTTATGTAAGAAGTATCATAAGAATACCTTTCTGGTTGTCTTCTAGTCGTGCTTGACCTTCTTGGTTCACATTCTTCATAAGTTTCTAGATACACCTCTTCATCAAATATAGGAGCTTCTTCATTTCCTCTTGTTAATCCACTTGTGGATGTACTTGCTTGCATATAGTCTTCATCTCTATTTACCTGCACAATTGATTTTCCTTTCTCACATCTTCTTACCTCTTCTTCAAATTCTTCAGCTGTATGACTTTGATCTGCATACCAACTTTTCTGTTCATCAAATGTAACATCTCTAGAAACAAGAAATTGTTTTGTTAGAGGATTCCACAACCTGTAACCCATCTGCTTTTCATCATAACCAATGAACACATATTTTTCTGCCTTTGGTTCAAGTTTATGCCTAAGCTGTGATGGCACATAAGCATATGCAATTGATCCAAACACTCTACAATGATCTAGTGTTGGTTTCTCACCCCACGAAGCTTCATATGGAGTCATTCCATTTAGAGCTACACATGGTAATCTATTCACAAGATATGTAGCTGTATTTACAGCCTCAGCCCAAAGATAATTTGGACAATTCTTCTCCTTTAGCATAGCTCTAGCAAACTCAACCAAAGTCCTGTTCCTTCTTTCTGCTACACCATTTTGTTGTGGTGTATACCTGCAGGTTATTTCTCTCTTAATACCTGCATTCCAAAGATAATCATTGAACTCTTGGGAGAAGTATTCTCCCCCTCCATCAGACCTCAATCTTTTAAGCTTTTCACCTGTGACTCTCTCTGCATATGCATGAAAATGCTTGAAAGCTCCAAACACTTTTGATCTTTCCTTCAAACATATAATGTTATCCATCTTGTAGCATCATCAATGAAAAGAACATAATACCTTGAGCCACTAATAGATCCTTCTTTTGTTGGTCCCCATACATCTGTATGAATGAGCTCAAGTACTCCATCATGTTTGAATCCTTTCTTCAGAAATGGTAACCTGTGTGCTTTGCCCATTTGACATGCTTCACATTTATAAACCATATGTTGACTTTGCACATTTGGTAATCCTAGTACCGACTGATTAGAAACCATAGCTTTAAATCCTCTTTCATTGAAATGACCTAATCTCTTATGCCAGAGATCAAGTTCTGTAATCACTCCTTCACCATGTGTGAGCAAAGCTTGACCAATGTTCCCTTGTACCCTTAAAGTAAGTCTACCTTCTTTCTTACCAGAGACAATCTGATTATATCCATTTTCTCGATCTTCCACAAATACTCCTTCATTTGTAAACTTGACTTGAAAACCTTTTTCAACTATCTGTCCCACACTAATCAAGTTTTTAGGTACTGTAGGAACATACAAGACATTGGTTAGCAAATCTGATCCACTCTAGCATTTCACTTTTCCAATTGAATGTACACTATGTCTTGTATTATCACCTGTTTGAACTGTGTGACTAGAAATGCCTTTTTCCAATTCTGACATCAATTCTATGTTTCCTGACAAATGATTAGAACATCCAGAGTCAATGTTAAATACCTTTAGATCTTCTTTATCTGATGTGCTGATTGAATTCATCATCAATGATGTATGACTTTCATTCTGTGTGTCATTTGCATAATTCTAGTAGGTGGTGTTGTAGGATTGATTCTGTCCCCAACTTCTTCCTCCACCTCTACCATAGCCTCCTCTTTGACTTTGTCTACCTCTTTGAAAATTACTTTGATATCGTCCACCTCGACCTCTGCTATTGTTGTTTTGATTCTGGTTTGATCCTTGTTGGTTGTGCCAACAGTCATGAGCCAAATGATTACTCAATCCACAGATCCAGCAAGCCTTCTTGTTATTATTTTGATTACCTCTACCTCTTCCAAAACCTCTTGCTCTTCCTTTGCCTTACCTTTATCTCCTTTCTTCTTGTTCTTCATGTACATTGCAGAACTTTGTCCTTTATCTCCATCTCCCTTCAAGTCTTGCTCATATGTGAGCATCAAACCAAGCAACTGGTTCAAATCTGGAACATAATGATTCAAAGAAAGTTTTGTTGATAAGACAAAAGGTTTCCACCTTTCATCCCCTCTCAAACCTGCAAGTAGCTGAGCAATCAATCTGTGATCTTCAACATCTTCATCTATGGATCCAAGACTATGTGCAAGATCCTTCATCTTAGTGACATAATCACTAATACTTTGACTTGGCTTCTTCTTGAATGTTGTAAACTCTGACCATAGACTTGCTTTCTGTGCTTTAGTAGTACTTTGGAAATGATACTCCAATGCATTCCATATATCTTCAGATGATTCCAATCCTCTGATGTGTGGTAGCAAATGATCAGAGATTGTATTGTAAATGTATGCCTTTGCACTTGCATCCTTCTTCTGCCAATGCTTTAAAGCATCAAGTTCTTCTTTGTTTGGTCGGCTTTCATCTTCAAATACTGGCTTCTCTTCTTCACCTGTTACATATACCATGAGATCCTTACTCATAAGTAAGGCTTCCATTCTCATTACCCATGCGGGGTAATTATCTCTGTCCAGTTTGTCAATGGAGATATGATCTGCCATAGTTCTTTCCTTCTGCTGCAACCTGTGAGCTTAAAGGATAAAGGATAATACCTTTTGAAGTTCTTTGTCTATGAGGATACTTTTGAAGTAACCTTCTGATTTCTTGTGTCTTCAAATGCTTCACCTTTCAAACTTTAATGGAAAACTTTACAAAACTTCTCGTACCTTTGTCGTCTTCTGCTCTCGAGAATCTTTCTGCTCTGATACCACTTGCTGATGTATGAAACACCACAAGAAATGAATTAATGTGACACTAGAACACCTCTATGGTCACCATTAACTCATTGCCACTCCAAACTTTGAGAAAGGATAGCCTAAAGTGAGAACTTTGCTTCTACAGAAATTCCTAGTCACCGAAATGACATACCTTCAGTATTTGTCTAATTTCTCCTAGCTCACAAATTATTTCTCCATGAAACTTTATAGGCTAGAAGTAAAAGACTAGGGCTTTCCAACAAGCTATCACATGCATCAAATGAATCTCTAGAACTCAAGTTATGGCCCTCACAAGATGACCCTATATGACCTTCCAAAACTGGAAATGTTTGCCTGTTTTAGTATTCCTGGGTGTCTAAAAATAAAAACTCGATGCCTAGCATCGAATTTCACTCAAGGTCGATGCCGGGCATCGACTTTGAGCTTTTTTAGGCTCTTTTTCTGCACCAAAAATACTCTCTTTTACACACACATGAAGAAGACCACTTGTATGCTAGAAGTCGATGTCGGGCATCCACTTTATGCTGAAACTCGATGCAAGGCATCGAGTTGCTCCACAAACTTCATGTTTTTAGAAGATTCAACAACAGGTAACACACAGAGAATGAAAACAATGAATTATCAGCCAAGATTCGATGCCAGGCATCGAATTGCTCAGAAAACTTGAACTTTTGAATTCATCACACAGTAGGCAAGCATGGAGATGATGGAGAGAGACTCATACATAGAACTTTACTCAGTTCTTTCTCATAGCTATGAAAACTCAGAAGTTTTACAGATGCTTTCTCACTCAGAGACGCCCGACTATACTCAGTCGTATAAAATGAACTCCTTCTTACTTCTTCTCTCTCACTCTCTCTCACGTCAGTTGATACAAACTAACTTATATAGATTTTCTCATTCCCGTGACTTTTAAAAAACTTCTAGAACTAAAGTGAACTAACTTTACAAATATGATACACTTGTGAATTTGTCCCTTCACATAGGCATGGGGTTTTCTTCCTAAGATTTGTCCTTCAAATATATGTTCAATTAGTGAGTGTTTCTCCAACATGTATGAACCAACTCAAGCATATTGGAATACTTGTATCCTGATTTATTGTATGAACTTCTGTGAGCCTTACATAATTGACAAGCTTCAGACTTGTATATCATGTATTGACCTTCAACATTTGGCAATCTAAGCACTACATCATTCTTTGACATTTCTTTTATAGCTCTCTCATTAAAATGAGCTAGCCTTTTATGCCATAGGTCTAACTCAGACACCTTTGGAGTTCCATAAGTAAACAATGCATGTCCCACATTACCTTGGACCTTGAGAGTAAAAAACCTTCCTTCTTTTTTACTTGTAATGATGCTTCTATATCCCTAATTTGGATCTTGCATATAAACACCATCATTTGTGAATCTGATTTCATATCCCTTCTCCACAATTTGTCCTACACTTATTAGGTTTTTAGGAATATTACAAACATAAAGTACCTTGCTTAAGAGTGTGCTTCCACTCTTTGTCTTCAGTGATCCAATGCTTTCCACTTTATGCTTGGTGTTGTCACCTGTTTGAGTTGTATGTCCACTCACCTCTACTTCCATATCAGTCATCTATGATATGTCGCCGCTCAAATGATTACTACATCCTCGGACAATATAGAATACCCTTTCATCTTCTCCTATTGCTTCATGTGTTGCATTCAAGACGAGAGGCATGTCGTCCTTCTAATCCGATGCATAATTATAATAGTTGTTATTATATGAATGAGGTTGAAAGCTTCTCTAGCATATGCGTTCCTACCACCTGATCCTTTGAAGTTTCCTCTTTGATTTTTTCCTCCTCTACCTCTTTGATTAAAACTCTGAGTATGACTTCCACCATTTTGAATGTTATACTAACAATCATTTGCCAAATGATTTGTTCTACCACACACCCAACAAGCTTTAGCATTATCTTTGTTCTTACCTCCTCTTCCTTTGCCTCTTGAAATCATCTTTCCTTTTGTGTAATAAACTTTGCTTGAATATCCTTCATCATCAATTGGCTGCTTTCCTTTGACATTCTTTCTCTTGTCCTTGGTGTACATAGCTTGGCCTGCACTCCTATCATTATCTCCCTTAATGTCCTGCTCAAAAGTTAGCATGTGTCCTAGCAATTCATTAAGATCACGAGTAAAATGATCTAATGACAATTCTATGGACAATATATAAGGCTTCCATTTCTCATCTCCTCTCAGACCTATAAGTATTTGTCTTACCAACTTATCCTCTTCAATATCTTCATCTACTACTCCCAAGCTATCTACAATATTTTTCACACTTGCCACATAATAAAAAATTGAATGTGAGCTCTTCTTCTTGAAGTTTGTGAAGTCAGCCCACAATGAGACTTCCTTGACTGTAGCTCAAGCGTAAGCACCACCTCCTTTACTTGTCAATCCGCGGAGACGTGAGGACCGGTATGAAGACCACGAGCAAGTGAAGGCACAAGTGCGTGAGTGAAAGCACACAAACATGCACACACATACACACACACGCGCACAAAGTAAGATCAAAGAGAGGAACAATGGAAAGCTTAGATTGCAAAAGAGTTCTCTTACAAAAGTTCTATTCTCTAACAAGCTAACCTCAAAAATGAGCTCTCTAGCTCTTTTTATAGTTTTTTGACTAGTTTTGGCCCTGTCCAGACCTAGTGTCCGGCCTAGTTAAAAATTAGGTTCCAGGGCTTATTTGAGGGCTCAAACGAAGTCTAAAAATTATGAAAATTGGTACGATGGTACTTCTAATACTCCTCAAGCTCGAGGACTCCTCGGCTTGAACAAAATGGAGTTACTAAAAATAGATAATGGTATTTACAATGGTTTCTAGTGATGAAAATCACTATTTTTGTAGGGGATTCTTCTGAAAATTTGACATACACTTCTTGGAGCTCCCTACTTGCTCTCTCTTCTTCTATGTCCACTTCTTTGATGTGCTTCCATGCTTTGTCCTTGACCTTGAGCTTCAACACTCCCCCCCCTCTCGAGTCTGTCGTCCCTGACAGACCCTTGTTGTAGTGATTGTTCCAAGTAGTGCCTTGAGAGGGAGTGTCCCTTCTGTATGAACACAAGTCGTCCGACGTTCTTCATCTATCACTGTGAGTCTTTGCAGGTTGTAGTCTCTTGGTATGTGCTTCTGCCTTGTATTCCAGCATGACTGTGTCGTTGTGAGTCTCCGTTGATGTTTTCTAGATCTTCCAAAGTTGATCTTCATAGTAGTCAAGCCAAGTACTCATAACCCATAGTGAGTGATGGGTAAGTGTGTTCGTGCATAGGTTGAAAAAAGTATGTGCCTTGTGCACGGCCTTGTAATGTAGCCCTACGCATGCTTACTTGGAAAATGCATTGGAAGAAGTATGGTGCAAAAATTGTGGGTCTTGAGCTAAGTGCTCAAGGGTATGCTGACGAAGAGGTTTCCTAAACTATCATGGTTATGGTGTTTCCAGAGTAAAGATACTTACCATGGCGAAGGTTGATGGATGTTTGCCTCTTCGTGTTGTACACTCGGCCTTTGGGATGGAACCTTGTTGATGAATGTCCATGTTGATTGTCCACTGATGAGATCTTTTTGAGTGGTGGGTCCCCTCTCCTCTTTTCAAAGCAACATTTGTCACTAACAATGTGCATTTCTGAGCTTGGGCTCATGCACGTTCACTTCCCTATATTGACACTCAGAGGAATATTGGACACGTGCCGGTTTCTAAGAGATTACCATGCTGATTGACATAGACCATTCACCAGTGCTACTGTTCCATACTGGTTCAGGAAATACTGAGAATTGAATTGCTTTATATTCCTTGGCAAGCAACATCGGATAACTACACCAAGCTGTGTTTCACATATACTCTTTAGCTCACCATATGCAGGAGTCTTCTCCTCCAGAACTACCTTTTGCAGATATCTCCTTGGATGCTCTGGTACATGAAGTAGTTAAGCGTCACGCAAGTTGCAGACCTTCAAGCTCTTCATTCCTACCATGGTAAGAGGAAATCATAGCTGTAGATGCCATGTTCATGCCAAATGCTTGTCCTCTACCAGATAAGGCAGCAATAATCTCACTGCTGGCCGAGACACACTGGGAACAAGCTCTCTCCCACTTCTCTCTCTCTCTTTTTTTTTTTTTTTTTTTTTTTTTTTTTTCTTTTTTTGAGGAACAGGATATCACAAAATAAGAACACAAAAGTTAGTATCAATAGAAATGTTCGACATATGTCACTGTGCTCTTGTGCATGGGAATCTCAAGTGTGTCTATGCACGGCCGTGTAATGTGGCCCTATATTAATGCATACTTTGGAAATGCATGACCTAAATGGTGCAAAAGACAGGGTTGTGCAAGGAGCACATGGTTGTTGCTCGTTCGAGGCTTTCAATGTTATTTGTGGAGGTTGATGCCGGCCTTAGTGGAGGTATCCATTGAGTCTCGAACTGATGTAATCCTCCTTATTGGAGTCCATTTTAGAACATCATTTGGCACTGTAGAGGTCACTTCAGGCGTCTTTCTCTTTGGATGCTTTCTGAACTGTGGTATCCAGTGTGGTTGATGCTTTGGTTCGGTGGAGGCTACTTGCACTTTTGGCTTCCAAACCCATATCCTTTTTACATGTCTTCCTACTAATGTTGAAGAGCTGATTTGATCTTCCTTTGGTCTCTGTACGTGGTTCTTACCCTTTTCTCTTTTTGGCCTCTTTGTTGAAACCTTTTGCATGTGGGAGAACAAAGGTTGTTGTGGGTGTAGGATCTTCTTAGGTACCCACATCTGTAATTGCCCTTGTTGAGCTGCAGCTAACTTCTTAGGCACCCAAACTTGTTGGATATCTTGTGACGGAGCTTGTCTGAGCTGCTTCCTTCGTCTTCTGGCTTGGTTAGTGTGCATGGATGGGATTTGTGGGGGTAAGGCTGGTGGTTGCTCTCCTTTGCGTACCCAGATCTGCTTCATGCCCGGAACCGCTTTTTTATCGAATGGTGTCTTTCTATTTGATGTAGCAGTTGTCATGAACGGTTGTGTTTGCTTGTGTGGTGGGCTCACTACTGTGGCTACTTGAGTCTTTGGAGAAGAAGAAAGATCCACCCGCCTTCGAACCTGGTCTTCCACGATTGACTCCTTCTGCATCATAGAGCTTTTGACACATACAACATCTTCTTTCATATGATTAGTCTTGGAAGAACTAAGAGAGTGTGTGGTGCCATGATCTAGGAGCATGCAGTTCTCTAATTCTAATGTAATGCATTGTTCATGTACCCAAACTTGAAGAATTTGACTTCTTAGGTTTAAGTTAACTGCATGGTCATAGATCCAATCTTGACCCAAGACAAGTGGTTCTGTAAGGTTCTCATCTTGACATACTAGCGCTTTGACTTTCATTGGAACATCTTGAAGGTAGATGGGAAGTTCCACCTCGCCCAAACAAGGGGTTTCCACACCTCCCAATCCTATGAGATAAGCTTCTATGGGATTGATGTTCAACCCCAAGTCTTGGCAGTAGGAAAGTTTAACTGCACTACTTGCTGCACCTGAGTCAATCAATGCTTTCACCGTCCTTGCACCCTTCCCTTGTCCTATCTCTATGGTCACAAAGGGTCTTCGGTCAATGACCTGAGAAGTCGCAATGCCTGACTTTTGACACATATCCATGTGATATTTTGGGGCTTTTGAGTTGACATCTAGGCCTAATCGCCTTAACTTATTTTGCCTAATACGCTCTCTGGCCTCTTCCTGTGCTTCTTCTCTCACTCTTAACTCTTCTTCTTTTCGCTTCTTCGCAGTGTTGAGTCTCATTAGCATATCCTCAGTAAGAGGTTCTTGATATAGCTTGACTCTACAGCCACTAATATAGTTTGGCAAGATATCTCCTTCTAGAGTGGCCAACTGAACTGCACCACTAGTGGAAATTCTATTAATGATCATGGGTCCATAACCTCTTTTTTCCAACTTACGGGCATGTTGTTTTAGTGTGTATACCAACACTAGATCTCCCTCTTTCAATCCCTTATCCTTGATGTGTGCATCAAAGTATGCCTTTTGCCTCTTCTTTGCAGCGTAGATGCCTGCTGCCGCTCGTAGCCTCGTTTCACCCAAGCGTTCGAGATCAAAGATCCTAGAGGACAATTCATGCCCATTCCACTCATACTCTTGTGCTACTTTTAAGGCAGGGATTAAGAAATCTAATGGTAGCACAGCGTTCTGTCCGAAGACCATCTGAAATGGGGTGGCGTTGAGTACCGTTTTGTAGGCAACTCGATAAGCCCAAACAGCATGATGAAGTTGTTTGTCCCAATCAGAGCGTTTATTATTCACCAGTTTTGTCAATACGTTACAGAGGATCTTATTGGTACTCTCTGCTTGTCCGTTGGCTTGTGGATGATAGGGGGCGGATTTCTTATGTATCACCAAGAATTCTTGGAGAAGATTTTCAATGACTTCATTCAAGAAGTGTGTGCCTCTATCGCTCACCAACTCTATTGGTAGTCCATATCTCGTGAACACATTCTCGAATAAGAACTTAGCCGTAGTCTGAGCATCATTCTTTGTTGTGGCTTTGACTTCTACCCACTTTGTAAGGTAATCTGTGGCTACAATGATGTACTCTGCATGGGAGTTTCTAGCTGGGGGGTTAATAGGACCTATGAAGTCTATGCCCCACTTCGAAAATGCACGTCCTCCCATCATTGGCCTCAAGGGCATCTCGTCTTTTCTCACTGGATATTGTGCACGTTGGCAAGTGTCACATTTCTTCACATAGGTATGTGCATCCATATGAAGAGTGGGCCACCAAAGTCCTGAGAATAGAATGGTTTTAATCACTCGGTCAGGGCCAAAATGTCCACCTGCAACACCACTGTGTGCAGTCTCTAAGACCCTTAAATAGTCTGATTCATGAACGCACAGTCTTAAGTAACCATCTTTACCTCTTCGGTATAGGTTTTCTCCTACTAAGGCATAGCCTTGAGCCTCTTGCTCCATATTTCGTCTTCTTGCTAGACTGGCCTCTTTGGGTAATCTTCCCGATCTCATAAACTCTACCAATGGAGTACTCCAATCTGGAATTAATGATACTTGATAAAGGGTCGCATGCTCCACTGGTGGTTTCTCTCTACACATTGGACAATTCTTGATCCACTCATGTATTTCTTTGTCCATGCTAGGCCAATACACTCCTAAACGTTTCAAATTCTGCAATGTTCGTTGTTTAGAATAGTGATTTCCTAGCAATCCCTCATGAGCTTGCTGCAACCAACTACTATGTTCATCATCCTCGACACAACAAGCTAATACACCCTCAGTATCTTGTTTGTACATGCTTCCTGCCAATATGTGATATTTTTGTGATTTTACAATTTCTTCTTGTGATGTTTTCACATTCTTATTTGCAGGGCCGAAGGTTAGGACTGGTACCAACTTATTTGCCCATTTAGGAACAACTTCCAAATTGAACAGATAAGCATCAGGTAGTTCATCAGACACTCCTTGTGGTGACTCTCCTGAAGTAATGCGAGAAAGGTGATCTGCCCGAAGGTGGGTTCTACCTTTCCTGACAACAACTTCAAAGTCATACTCCATTAGTAAGAGGAACCATCTTACTAAGCGTCCAGTGTTGCAAGGTTTATTGACCAAATATAAAAAAGCTTGATGATCAGTGAAGAACTTGAACTTGTTGGCCAATAAATAGTGTCTAAACTTCTTTACAGCATATACCATGCCTAACCCTTCTCGCTCGGTTGTGGTATAATTTCTTTCGGCTGGGTTTAGTTGTCTACTAGCATATGCTATGGGCAAATCTAAATTCCCTTCACCTGTGGGTTGTGCCAGCACACATCCTATGGCATGATTGGATGCATCCACATGGACATGGAATGGTTTATTCCAATCAGGAGTGGTCAGTATTGGTGCTGTGCACAAACGTTTCTTCAGTTCATTGAAAGAATTCTCGCATTCGTCGTTCCACTCAAAATTAGACAACAAGGCATAAAGGGGTCTAGCTATGATCGCGTACATGTGGATAAACCTACGGTAATATCCACAATGGCCCATAAAGGCTTGTACCTCTTTAACATTCCTTGGCCTTGGCAGCTCCGCTATGGCTCGTACCTTATCTTCATCCGTTGAGATTCCATTCTTAGAAACAATATGACCGAGGATTTTACCTTGACGCACCATGAACACACACTTTTCTGGGTTCAGACACACTCGATATTCTCTACACTTGTTGAAGATTTGTCTGAGTTCAGGGATGTGAACCCGTCTTTCTTGGGAATGAGCACATAAATCATCCACATACACTTCTAAGCTCTTTCGCAAGAACTCTTTGAAGACATGACACATGAGCCTTTGGAATGTTGCAGGTGCATTGGTGAGCCCAAATGGCATCACCCGAAATGCAAAGATTCCCCACTCTGTAGCAAAAGCTGTTTTGTGTTGATCTTCTGGGGCAATGGCTACTTGATTGTAACCTGAAAATCCATCAAGGAAGCTATAAACTTCCTTGCCTGCAACACGCTCCAAAAGGTGTTCTGTGATTGGAAGTGGATAACTATCTCTAATCGTAGCGGCATTAACTTTTTTAAGGTTAATACACACTCGCAACTTCCCGTTCTTCTTGGGTACCACAACAATGGGGGACACCCATTCGGTATGCTCAATCTCATAGATGAATCCAGCCTCAATCAACCTATCAATTTCTTCTTTGATTTTGGCTGCATAGGTATCATTATATGTGTAGGGCTTCTGTTTGGTGGGCTTAGCATCAGCAGTCATGGGGATAGTATGAGAACAAATTCTTGGATCTACCCCTTTCAAGTCTCTATAGTGCCATGCAAACACATCCCTATATTCCCTTAATAGAGCTATGAGCTCCATTTCTTCTCTTACACTTAGATCATCTCCTATATATGTGCATCTCTCTTCGTTCTCTTCAATGGTCACTACAATCTTCTTGGTCTTTTCTTTATTATCATATGATTCTCCTATGATGGCCTCTCTCTTAGGCATTCGTACCAGAATTTTGCGGTCGTCAACTTCATATTTCTTGAAGTTTTCTGGTACTTCAAACAATGATTCCTCCTTTTCTTGTTTCACTGCTTTTCTTTTCTTTTTCTTTTGACTACTCTCACTTCCATCCTTTGAGCTTACTGTTTTAATACTTGTGAGAGGTTCTTCTTCTTTCTGGGTGAACACTCCTATATCTTCTAGATAGTGCTGCTCTGAGTTAAAGCAACTATCCATCACAATAGACTCCAAATCATCGTCATTCTCTTCTTCTTCTATGACATCACTAGGGTCACATTCTTCTAGCAGGGGTTGACACATGAACACTGAGATATCATAACCCTCCTCATCACAATGAGGTGTCCATTGTTCCTCATTGACAGCAATGTCCATGGTGGCTAAGATTTCTGGCCAGCCATGAGGCTCAAACTCCTCATCTGGAAAGATCATCGGTGTGTAGGCTGGGTCCCTAACTGGTCTATCTCCTAGCGAAGTTCCTTCTTCTCTTGCCTTTAAACGTTTTTCCTCTTCCTTTGCGACCTTGCACATCCACAAATGAGTATCTTCATGCAGCCATGATGGATCAGGTGAACTTTCAGAATGCACAGAGATGGAATCTTCTTTCGCTTTGTGGATAGAATTCCACTGTAGGGGTGGTACATCTCTGAAGGTGTAATCCTTCAAATTGACCTTAGTGGTGACCCCTAAGTGCTGTAAGTACAAGGAGTTAGTTCCCCAATCCTGTACTATTTGCAATTGTCGTAGGAAGGGTCTTCCTAGGATCATCTCAAAGACATTATTTTTCTCAAAGTCACATATAGCAAATGTGTGCTCAAACTCTACACCACAAGTGGTTAGAGTGATCCCTTCTAGCAATCCTAGAGGTCTTTCAAAATGACCATCAGCCATTTGGAGCTTCATTCTAGTTGGTCTTAATGTGGGTTTGCCCCATTGCTTCCACAAGGAGGTGGTCGCAATAGCAACACCAGCACCTGAATCTATGATTGCTTTGGTTGTGTAATCTTGGTAGGTGATTGGAAGATAAGTATTACCTTCTTCACCTTCACACATGTCCCCTATTTTGTCTAGCGGTATCTCGGGTACCCTTTGCTTGGAGCCTGCTTTTGGCATGTTGGAATCAAGTTCTGGGACCTGATCCTTCACATGATTCCATAACTCAGGTTTTGCTTTGAGCAGCTCTTCTACAGTGAGATGACACTGAACCTTAGTGTTCTTCACGACATCCGTGTTCCTTGGAACCACTGAGTCTTCATTTCTTACTAGTATTGTGGGAGCTCTAATCTGGAGTGATTCAGATTCCCATGGGCCTGGAAATTGAGGCAGTTCTTCTAAGGTATTAGATTCAAAATCTAACCTTTCGTCCTCTTGTTGTTCTGCTTCATCTTCGTAAATAGATGGGATGTCTTGGGGAAATTGATCATGAAGATCATCAATCTCAGGAATAGGAGGGGAATTACCCTTCTCCTTGGCCCATTTCTCCTCTTGTATTTCCCGCAAGAACTCTTGAGAGTACTGTTGAATAGAAGGAGGTATTCCAGCATCCGTGGAATTAGGAACATAAGCTCCCCTTGGTGGTGAGCTTCCTCTTTCAATAACTGGTTGAGCCTGTGGAGGTAGAGAAACTTGTGGTTTGTTTACCAACTGCTCTAATCGTTCTAGTAAGCCCTGGAAATGCAAATCCGATTTGATAGAGTTTGTCTGATTGAACTTTTGACTAGTCTCAAGTATGGCTTGAGCTTGTTCTACCATTTTCATGCACATTTTCATCCGTTCAATCTCTAAATCTGCTCTAGGGTAACTCTTGTCTAGGTTTGCCGCTGTAGGCCCTTCTTGAAGTCGAGCCTGGTAGGCCTTGAACATCATGTCCAAGCCTTCTGGGGTTGGATCTGCAAGAACAGACCCTGGTTGCGGTCTATTTACAGTGGGTGGTGGGGTGGGATGAGGTGGAGTGGATGGAGTTTCGGCATGCGAGGGGCTTTGAGATGCAATGTCTTCTATTTTTGTTTTCGCTTCTTTTAAGCCTTCTTCTAGTTCCGATAACTTTTTATTCCACTTGCGATTGGCCTTCTCTCTGGTATCCTTCCATGTTCTTGTTTTCCTCTTACTAGGCTCTCCCGATTCACTCGGCTCTGATTGTTCTACTGGTTTATCCTGTTTTAAGGCTTGTGCTCTAGTGACAGCTTGTATAGGAGCCACATTGCTACTACTTGAACTTGGATCTGCCACTAAGCCTACCACATTAATGGGTGTAATCTTGGGTGCACTAGAGGGGTTTCTTGGACAATCTCTGGGGAGATGGTCTTTGCCACAATCAGGACAAAAATCCTGTATTGTGATAGCCTGTCCTTGACTCGGAGATGGTGGGTGGGGACAGTCACGAATGAAATGGTCACCATGACATCTGAAACAAGATCCTCTAGGGGCTTGTGGTCTCATTTGTCTCAACTGGGGCCTAGGGTTAGGATTTGTGTACATGACCTTGGAGTATTCTGGCTCCCAATTTTGCTCCATAGGCGGTGCCTCATATTGATACGAGTAAATCTCACTATGTTCAGGTGACTCTGTGTAATAAGCATGTGGACTACCTTCATGGGAGTAGTCTGAACTATGAGCATGAGAGTCATTATCTGGTATCAATGGGGTTAGTGGCACCAAAGCTCTATTTGGATTTTCCTCTCCCACAGCATATTTGACTGGAATCACGTTGGCTGGAGCTAGTGGTTGGTTTCCCAAGACAGGTTGTGGCCTATATGGTGCCTGATATTGCTGTTGTGGTCTATAATATGGTTGTTGGTATTGGTTCTGATACCTACCTTGTGGGTAAGGTTGCTGATAATTCTGTCTAACAGCTTGCCTATTGTAGGGACAATCTTGAGCCGTGTGGTTTGTGTATTTTCTCTCAATAGTGCAATATGGAGCATTCCTTTCTCTAATGTTTTGGTTTTGCATTGGGCATACATTAGCCATGTGGTCGCCTCCGCAAGTATAGCACCGATTCAATGAAGTGACTCCCTGTGTTTGTTTATTTTGGACTCCCAGCTTCTTGGCAACTTGCTCAGCTATCTCTTCTATTTCTGTGGAGATCTTTGAAGCATGACTAGTAGAACTATCCGAATCTTTGTAGAGTTTGGACAATCCTAACTCCTCACCCAAGTTATCTTCTATGTCTATGCACGTCTGCACACACTCTTCTATGGATCTAGGATCTTTCAAGTATACATAGGATCTTAACTTTGTGCTCAATAAGCCATCTAAAAACAAAGCCACTTGTTTGGCTGGTGTGGGTAGCTCTGGAGCAGGGCATCTTTCTAGGTACTGTCTGAACCTTCTACCTGCTAGTCGCACTGTTTCTTGGGGTGTCTGCTTGAAACTATGGATCAGGGACGATGTGTTATGCCTGATACCACTCTTGGAAAATTCTACAATGAATTCGTCTAGCAGTTGACCTATATCGCGATAGCTGCTTCTACTCAATGGTTGAAACCAAGCTAAGGCAGTGCCTTTAAGGGTCAAACCAAATGCCTCGTACTGGGTGAACCAGTCCTCAATTTGTTCGGCTCTCAGCACTTGTTTGTACTCGGCCACATGATCATAAGGATCCCCTGTCCCATCGAAATAGTTCTTCATTGCCTTGATCACGTGACTGGGTTTAAGGGTTCTTGGGTACTCCCGAGGTCTAGGCAATGGAAAATCCTGTTCATCTCTTTGTTGCCTATGTGCTTGATGTCTCTCTCTTTCAGGTCGTTCATTTTCCAATCCTAACCTATTCCTGCCCAAGGTGTGCAAAACTTACCTCAGGTCTCTCTCTAGTTCTTTCTCTCTGGGCTTCATGAGCCTGGGATGATCCTACCCCTTGGAGGCCATGGGAAACATTGGATCTTGGTGGGGGGAAAATCATGTCATTCTTCCATGTATATGCATGTCTATCATGTTCCGTTACCAAGAAAATTTTCTCTGATGTGTTATCCAGGTAGACAACTTTGCCTGGTATCTCAGGATCTTTGAATTCATAGATGATAACTATGCCCAATTGGCTAGGTTGATCTGGCTTGAACCTCCAAAAGGCTTCCTCTGTTTCTCTATTCAAAAATAGTTCTATGCTTTTGTTGTCTTGAGGGATCCAGTCCGGAGTGATCACTCGGGTCAAAACTGACTTACCTCTAGGAGTCTGGGGTCCTTGTCCTACGTTTCCTTGTTCTAGGTCTCCTATCTCATTCTCATGAATGATATTTCCAAACTCATCGGTCCTATCTGGTTGGTTGGTAACCACATACATGGTTCCTTCCTTATCAATGTATGAACCCTCTTCGAACTTGACCACCGGGTGTTCAAGTCCAAAGGATTGATCTGGATTTTTGAGTTGGACCACTGATCGCCTCAGACCATCCTCATAGATGCGAGCACCTAATTGGTTGGTCCGTATATATTCCAACTGTGTCTTATAGGGACCTTCCGGTGTTTGTAGATGGGCAGTCCCTGAGCCACCTGCAGGTTTTCCCATACTAAAAGACATTTCTGAATCACTTGTGTCTGATCTGAGTAAAAGATGACCACTTAGTTGTTGTGCCCAAGACTTGGATGTATGGTTGACACTAGCCTCAGAACATCTAATGCTTTGTTTATCCTTGCCTAAGTGTCTACCAGATCTCAGGTTCATAAGCTTTAGTCAAGAGTTCAAATTTTCCCTTTGGTATGGTTCACAATTCTTTAGAGCCCCCTTGGTTCCCTAGTCCCACCTGAGGGTCAACTTCAAATTATCCTATCTCAAAATCAACGCATTATTCTTGAAAAAAACAGTTGAGATCGTGTAGGATTTGAAACGAGCTTTCCAACAAGCTATAGAGCTCAAAAAATGGACTTTGGATGAGAAAGTTATGTCAAATCAGGCTCCTAGGGGTCAAAACAGGCAAACAGGACCTTTGGAGAAAATCGCGATTTTGTGAACTTTCTGAAAATCGCGATGCTGTGAAGTCAAAAAATCGCGATGTTGAGCATAAAATCGTGTTTTTGAAAATCGCGATTTTGAGCAAAAAATCGGGATTTGAAAATCGCGATGTTGATCACAAAATCGTGTTTCTGAAAATCGCGATTTTGATCACAAAATCGTGTTTCTGAAAATCGCGATGTTGATCACAAAATCGTGTTTCTGAAAATCGCGATGTTGATCACAAAATCGTGTTTCAGAGAATCACGATGTTGATCACAAAATCGTGTTTCAGAGAATCGCGATGTTGATCACAAAATCGTGTTTCAGAGAATCGCGATGTTGATCACAAAATCGTGTTTCAGAGAATCGCGATGTTGATCACAAAATCGTGTTTCTGAAAATCGCGATTTTGACTCAGAGAATCGTGATTCACAAAATCGTGTTTTTGACTGAAAATCGTGTTTTCTCAGAATCGTGTTTTTGACATGAAAATTGCGATTTTGAGCAGAAAATCGTGAATTGAAAATCGCGATTTTGAGCAAAAATTCGTGTTTTCTCAAGATCGTGTTTTTGACTTGAAAATCGCGATTTTGTCCCACAGAATCGTGTTTTTCACAAAATCGTGTTTTTTTGCTGAAAATCGTGACTGGTGAGAATCGCGATTTTGAGCAGAGAATCGTGTTTTTTGAAAATCGTATTTTTCACATGAAAATCGCGATGTTGAGCACAAAATCCTGTTTTTGAAAATCGCGATTTTGAGCAAAAAATCGTGTTTTCACAGAATCGCCTTTTTCACAAAATCGTGTTTTTGCTGAAAATCGTGATTGGTGAGAATCGCGATTTTGAGTAGAGAATCGTGTTTTTTTTTTTTTTGAGAATCGCGATTTTGAGCAGAGAATCGTGTTTTTTTTCAGAGAAACACAGAATCGCGATTTTTTTCAACCAACTTTTAGGCGGGAAAACTGAAAATCGTGATTTTTCAAAATATTTTGAATTTTCACAGAATCGCGATTTTCATCACAGAATCGCGTTTTTTGGCGGGAAATTCAAATTTCTGAGCGCCGGCTATGGCGAGCTCCGTATGAGCAGAAAATCATGAAAAAAATACAGCGCTTGCTCTCCCTTGCACCTCCTAACTCCTTCCCACACAATAATGCATGAAAAATGGTATGAAGATGGTGAAAATGCACTGAAAAACAAGAATTTTCTATGAAGAAGAAGATGGAAGAAGGTGGAGATGATGATGATGATGAAGATGAAGAGGAAAAAACAGAAAATGAACTGAAATGACAGTTTTTTTACCTTCCAACGTCGCAAATCTACGATCTTACCATCACAACGCTCGTCCTCGAAGCTCTCTCCCCGGCAACGGCGCCAAAATTTGGTGTAGCTCAAGCGTAAGCACCACCTCCTTTACTTGTCAATCCGCGGAGACGTGAGGACCGGTATGAAGACCACGAGCAAGTGAAGGCACAAGTGCGTGAGTGAAAGCACACAAACATGCACACACATACACACACACGCGCACAAAGTAAGATCAAAGAGAGGAACAATGGAAAGCTTAGATTGCAAAAGAGTTCTCTTACAAAAGTTCTATTCTCTAACAAGCTAACCTCAAAAATGAGCTCTCTAGCTCTTTTTATAGTTTTTTGACTAGTTTTGGCCCTGTCCAGACCTAGTGTCCGGCCTAGTTAAAAATTAGGTTCCAGGGCTTATTTGAGGGCTCAAACGAAGTCTAAAAATTATGAAAATTGGTACGATGGTACTTCTAATACTCCTCAAGCTCGAGGACTCCTCGGCTTGAACAAAATGGAGTTACTAAAAATAGATAATGGTATTTACAATGGTTTCTAGTGATGAAAATCACTATTTTTGTAGGGGATTCTTCTGAAAATTTGACATACACTTCTTGGAGCTCCCTACTTGCTCTCTCTTCTTCTATGTCCACTTCTTTGATGTGCTTCCATGCTTTGTCCTTGACCTTGAGCTTCAACATTGACTTAGTTGTATTTTGAAAATGCTCTTCCAAAGAATTTCACACATCCATTGCACTTTCTAATCCTCTAATATGACGTAGAAGATAATCGTTTACAGCCATGCTAATGATGCTCCTATCTTGAGCATCCTTCTTCATACTGTTCTTCAAATCTGCAAGCTCTTCCTTATTTGGAACACTAGGATCTTCAAACTCAGGCTTTTCTCCTTCTCTTGTAATGAAGCCCATCAAATATTTGCTCATGAGGTGTGCCTCCATCCTCATGCACTAAGCTGGATAATTTTCCCTATCTAGCTTATCAATCTGCAAGCTCTCTCCCATCTTTGATCTTTGTCTTCTAGAAATTTTAAGATAAATTAATATGCTTTGTACCTTTTAATGTAAATCTTCAACCTTGCAGATCCTTTTGAGCACAATCTTCACACTTCTTTAGGTTTTTTCAAGAATTTGATCTTGTCCACCTTCAATTAGAAGAAACTTCAATATCTGAAATATTCGAGATTTCAGATGCTCTTTACTTCACTCTTTATTGCACCTTTTGCTCTGATACCACTCATGGAGAATCTTTATCTCCAAATGCTTGATCTATACTGATTTTAGAACACTTCCATATCATTTATAGATGAAACTTTACACAAAGGTTACTATGATTTGGAAAATCATTCTCAAACACTTTTCTGTATGAAGTCTCTTTTTCTCAAGAATTCTGCCTTAGAGATTAACTTCATTACCTGCACATGTCTTCAAATTTGCTCAATCTAATGATGTACATACCTCCACGCTACCTTTGCACAATCATATCATCCATTAGATCTTCAAAACAATCATTAAAACTCTGATTTAATCATTAAGATCAAAAGCATGTGAGAAATTGTCTTTCTGAACAAGTGACTTTGACATAGTTAACTTCTAAGGCTGATTTCTCAGAGCACGGGTCCCGTTTTGCTAAATGCTTTTAGCCATAGCTTTCTTACCTTCTAACTTAGATTTTGAATGCTGACTTATCAAAAACATTACACTCTGCACTGAGATCTAAGCAAAACTTCGACATGAAAAGTGCACAACTCTGATAGTTCTATTTGCAGACTTTACATATACATGTTCCTATTCATCATACACACAACCTGAGAGGAATTAGACCTTGAAACTTTGAACGTAGCTTGATTAGCTTCTAAGTTAGATGTGCACAAAGGATTTTCTGATCCACGTGATCAATCTGAGAGAAATGAGAGAAAGTCTCGATGCTAACTTAGGAAGATGACTCTCTACACTTCTATAACATGAACTCTTTTCTTCTAATAACTCTCTCACCTATTTCTTTAAAATATTGACTTATATACACATGATTCTAGACTCAGCCCATGTCTATTACATTACTCCTTATCATTCTAATGATCATCTATAATCATTGTACAAGAATTTTCATCTGTAATGTACATATGTATACAAGCTACATTTAGATTGGCTTAAACGACCCTTTCCCCTTTTCTTGCATTAAAGATTCCCTTACTTCCACATCCAAGGAATCAACAAACATGTGGAAAGGTAATGAACAATATTGTGGTTGCAAAGCTGGTGCAACAACTACCATCCTCTTTAACAATTGAAATGCTTTTTTGTGCACCTTTGCCCACATAAAAGGAAGATCTGTCTTGGTTAAATGCATCAATGCCATAGAAATATTAGCTAAACATCTGAGGTACCGAGCATGCCATTTAATCTAACCTATAGATATCATTACTTCTTTTACATTACTTGGAGGTTTTGATGTCTGAATAGTCTCCACCTTCTTTACATCTATTGCCATTCTTTCAATAGATATTACATGAACTAATAGAACTCAACTCTTGAGTACAAATACACTCTTATATGGATTCAACACCAATCTATATTTTTTACATCTTTCCAAATATAGCTTGAGATGTAGTAAGCGCAAGTCCTTCTAACCAGAAACTAAAAAGTAATCAACCACAGCTCTCATGAAATCCTACAAATAAGGTTCATACACCTTAGGTGCCACATAATTAAAGGAAGGTGGTCCATTATTTAGGAAAAAGCTCATCATTGAGAAAACATGTACACAAAATTCCATGATGAAATTATTTTTGTGTTGAGTCTCTTTAACAACACTAATCTGACTATACCCTAAAAAAACCATCAAGAAAATTATACATGTCATGATGAGCTACTACATCAAGTATTGCATTACAAAATGGCATAGGAAAAGGATCTCTTATCATTGCTACATTCAGTTTCCTTAAATCGACACATATTCTCAACTTTCCATTCTTCTTAGGCACTACAATTGTTGTTTATAAATTAATTCCTTGCTAATGTAATTTTGGAAATTCGTGAATGACAACCACCAATCAAGCCCAATTTTCCTTTCAAGAATCCCTTCACTAGTATTTTTTCTCCTACGTTTGAATGCCCACCTACTTTGCAATGCCTCCTACCTACCAAGCCTAAATCATGAACCCACAAAAACTTCAACCCTTCAAACTACAACAATGATTGCTCAACAAAAGAGGCCCTATATCACTTGCTGACATTGTGGTAAGTTTGGTCATACTAAAGCTAAATCATTCACTTGAAGAATTTCAATGGATTCATAAGACATCACTACCTCTACATTATGACTATTTGATTTCTGCTTATCATGCACAATCACATTAAATTCTCGTTTTCTAGTTCCATGCATGTGTTTTTACATTGAACATGATTATGATTGCTTAGTGATGGGACATGTGGCTGGCCATGCAGGTCTATTTTATTTCTATCAACTGAGGTCAATTGCTCGTCAATTGGGAGGCATGCTATACTTTATGGAATAATGGAATGTTAAATGGATTTTAATGCCTTGAGGTTTTTAATGTGTTTTGTGTTTTGATTTAGTAGCTGAAGATTCATGAGGGTATGAACCCGCATGGACTTATTCAAATATTTTTGGAGATATTTAGTAGAATATTTAAAAGATAGTAGTTTAGTTTTTTCTTGTAAAAATAATAGATCGCATTAGAAAGCGATATTTTTATAAAAAATAGTAGATTATTATTTTGTAAATATAGTGGATTTTTGTAAAAAGCATGCTTTTTGAAGCACTCCCATCATGTATCTTCTATTCAAGAAGTAATAAGAAATACCTATAAATACACATGCTCAGATAGACTCCTCCACGAGAGTATGTGGAGTGAGATTGTACCCAATCTAGTTATGATTCTCCTCTTTCTATTCTGTAAGTACCTTTGTGAGATTTTGTTTCTATAATATACTCTATGTACGTGTGTCTGCAATATCTAAAGGGCGACCTTTACAACATAAGATGTAGAAATTGTAAGAAGAGGCAATTGATCAAGCACAAATGTTGTAAAGGATTTTGGTTTAGTAATAGACATTGGGCTTAGATGAAATTCCAAGTACGTAAATGGATTAGGAATGAGCTCTATGATACTATCTAAGTATCATCCTACAATGAAAAGAATGACGCCTGTTATAAGATCACTAAATGACAAAAGTATTTTCACCATATTAGGTCCCAATCTTAATCTACTTTGAGAGCCATATAGGGTTCTTGGGATATACCATGGAAATGTTGTATCCAACAATATCGTATTATGGAAACACTTTCTCATTATATCTCATAAGAAAATGGTGCAAATCTTGCAAGTAGGTCCCTCTTCTCTATTATAAAGATAGCTCCCCCACTTCTTTTTATTTCATCAACGAAATCCCTATGTTTTCTTTACCATCCTTGCATTCATCCTCTCCCTTAGCCCCTCGACATCTTTACCACCACTTTTTCCTTCAAACACATTATCTTGAGGGTTGCAACTATCGTAAATGGAGTTTTGTTTGTTTGAAGTTCTTCCTTTTTGAAGGTCACTCTTCTTTGCATCTTCAATAGCCTTATCTACGTGAGGCGTTTTGTGGTATTCTTATTAGTGTTGTATTGATCTCCAAGGTAGAGAGCCCTCTAGTGCTAGGCATCTATAGATCCCCAAGTGTCTTTTGATTTAGATTAAATTTTCAAACCTTTTAAACCCTCTTGCCTAGCTTAAAAGGGTACATATGGATCACTTTGATTGTCAATGTGAAACTCTTGTGTTTGTTTTTTGTATAATCATTTTACCACATAAAAATATTACTTATAAAAAGTCATTTGTAAAAGGAACATGAAATGCGCATGTTCCCTAGACATGTGAGTGACATGTAGGAGAATGAATCAAAGAAGTTCAAGTGTTAGTGGCTCACTTCAAAAGTAGAGGACAAGCTCTTGGAGGATGAATGGCTTGTTAAAGAAGACCTTGGTAATCTTTAAGGAGAAATCCGAAGCTTTGGGTGCATGAGTGACTTGTTAAAGAAGATCTTGGTTATCTTCAATGAGAAATTCACGTACAGATGAAGACATGCATGGAGATTTCTTGGGGATAAGAAGTTAAAGCACCACTGATGTTGGACATGAGAGGAAACTTATGAAGAAAACGGAGATATGAAGACACAAAGAACATTGTAAGAAGGCCATATGAATAGCATATCATAAGCATCATCATTTATGTACTTTTTGAAATACATATTAAATCCTTTGTGATTGATCATCATCAATACTACTGTCTTTCTCAAAACCATATTCAAGTAGTGAGTTGTTGAACAACGAATAGTTTACATGGATTGGATCCTCTCTCATGTTTGTCTCTTCATAAGTAAACCCAACGTGTGCTAGGGATTACGAAAATTCTATTATCAGTTTCAGAATTAGCCAAGATTGGCTTGGTTGTGAAATTTCTTAATGATAGATCTACAGTTCAGATCTATCAAATGGTGATGTCATTATTGCTTCTAGAATTTTATGTTGTAGGTTGTATACCCTCATAGGCTATGAGAAATCTGTGATGATTTAGCATGTGTAGTACATGATTCTTAGGCTTTATGAGATGCAAAGCTTTTGCATGCATGCTTTGGTCGCCTAGATTTTTCTAGTTTGCTACGCCTGAAGAAATCTCAAATGGTGTCCTCTCAGCCCAAATTTGAGGCACCTAGTAAACATGTATGTGAAGGATATATTTTGGGCAAAATGCAGCGTTCCTCCTTCCCAGAAGATGGTTTATTTCGAGCTACTAAGAAATTGTAGCTTGTTCATCATGATGTCTGTGGTCCTATGCAAACTCCTTGTTTTGGAAACTACCTTTACTTCGTGATGGGCAAAATGTTGCATTCCTCCTTCCCAAAAGATGGTTTAGTTTGAGCTACTCAAAAATTGCAACTTGTTCATAGTGATGTCTATGGTCCTATGCAGACACCTTCTTTTGGGAACTATCTTTACTTCATGACTTTCATCGGTTATTTTTCTAGGTATGCATGGTTATATCCATTGAAACAAAATTCTGAGGTTTTTATGTACTTCAAATAAAGGTTGATTTCTCACAGCACAAGTCCCATTTTGCTAAATAATTTTAGCCATAGCTTCGTTAACTTCTGACTTAGAGCTTGAATGCTCACTCATCAAAAACTTTAAAGTGTGCACTGAGATCCAAGTAAAACTTTGACACAGAAAACTGTGCAACTTGTTAAAGAAGACCTTGGTGATCTTCAATGAGAAATTCACGTACAGATGAAGACATGCATGGAGATCTCTTGGGGATAAAAAGTTAAAGCACCATTGATGTTGGACACGAGAGGAAAATTATGAAGAAAACGGAGATATGAAGACACAAGGAACATTGTAAGAAGGCCATATGGATAGCATATCATAAGGATCATCATTATGTACTTTTCGAAATAAATATTAAATCATTGGTGGCACAACTTGTGGGTTTGCACAGCCTACCTCATGGGGATGTAAAGAAAACGCCTTTCCATGCTTTCTAATCACTCTTTGAAATAATTCTCGTTCCGTGGGTAATAAAAAATTATCATCATTCCCTATCTTGATTAGTTTTAAAGTTTTGTCTGTGAAGGTATGACCTATATTTGTGCGCTCTCTTAAATAAGGATCATTTATAACTTGCCTAAACTTCTCTTCACTCTCTCATGGTAAAGGCTAGGCAATCAGTTTAATTTTTTTATCAACAGTTTTATATTTTGTATTTACTTTTTCTTCCTTACTTTCATTACTCATAACAAATTTAATAATAAGATCATATTCTTCAATAGAATTTAAAAGTACAAATCTAAAAGTTTCTTTATCATGCAAAATATTTTGAAGTTCTTCAAACATTGAGTTTGAAGATAAAGTTTCAATTATGTTTTCAATGTGTTCATCTGAAGAAATGAATCCTTTGTCTTTATAATTTTTTTCATAATGTTTTATAATTTTTTTAGGAATTTGTTTAAAATGATTGTATTGCAAATATGATGAAGGAAAATATAAAGAAAAACTATCTAAAGTATCTACAGATGGCTGTGAGACATCAAACCAAGAACCACCGTTGTCTCGCTCAAGAGTGGCATCTAAGCAAAATTTTGATCATAATAAGTTTCGAACTCACGAAGAGGCATATGATCTTCGCGTATCTTTTCATGAGAACGGATGGGCGTCTTTCTAATTTGCTCCCTATTTCGTCCATGGTTAAGGCTGACTATCATAACTTGGAGTGATTGTAGATCATCTTTGGATCTAATTCTTGTGTATGCTGAGCCGTCATCCATTACTTTAGTCTCCATTCTAGCTTCGCATATAAATGGTTGACCTAAGATAATTTCATAGGAGCAGTTATCCTGAATGAAAAAGTGGAATGTCTCAGAGATTCCACCTATCATTAGAGGTATGTTGGCACATGCTCCTAGGAGTGATCCACAACCATTGTCCGCGGTTCTCATTATCCAGTCGTGATTCTTATCAATAGGCCATTTAAATTTATCATATAATTTTTTTGAAATCACATTGATTTCTGACCCACAATCAATTAGGGCTAAAGCAGAATATGATCTCTTCTGGTCACCTAAGTTAATTTTAATCTTAGGTGTGCCACTTGCCCAAAAACTTTTCCTAAAATCACTCTCTGAGTTTTTGGTTTCGTTGTCTGGTACAATCGGGCCTAAGAAATTTTTGTTAACATTAGAGGTATTGTTTTCTTCATCCTCTGAGTCTGAAGAAAGAGATTCATGAATCAAGTGAGTTACATCGGCAACATCTTGCATCTCTACCTCTTGTGACAGAGGGAATCTCTACCTTTTAATTAGTTTAATAAAATTTTCTTTAAATTCAATTTTTGCTATTGAGAAGATTTTTTTCAAGGTCATTGTTACTGCACGTTTTAATAAAATGTAATACAATATTTCCTTTGCATCAACGTTTTGTTATAGTTCTGAAATAAGAATAGATTTTGGAACTCGTTTTGGTTTCTTCTCTTTTAGAACTTTCGCCTTGTTCAAACTGAACTTTCTTAGGCTTCGGTTCATCTCTCATCTTACTTCTAGTCATTCGTCTGCCTAATTCCATTTGTATCTTGCTCATCATCCCTCTTTCTTTTCTCTTCAACATTCGCAATATGCGAATATATCGAGAATTGATCGACAGGAGAGTTCCATGCAGTTTTCTGCATAATGTCATCTCTAGCATTTATTAAAATTTCAATTGAGTAGTTCCTTGTTTCTCTTGTTTGCTCAGAATCAGAGTCGCTATCTATATATTCTAGTTTAACAGCAGAAGCAGTTTTCTTGGACTCAGAAAGGTTTTCATACAACTTCTGCATCCCTCCTTTTCCCCAATTGGCAGCTAAGGGTAAATGTGTTCTATAGTCACAAAATCGCTTGTCAATATCAATTACAAGTCTTTTCTCTTTCACATCTTTCAATGCTTCACATGTATAAGTACGATGACCTGTGGCATCGCACCAGATACATCTCCTCACATTGGAATTTCTCCTTTCATTGAAATTTCTTTGGTTAAATGCTTGAGGAATTGGTTGAGGAATTGGTTGGGGTAGAATTGGAGGATTAGGGGGTACTAAAGGTGGAATAGGAGCTACTAATGGAGGATTAGGAGCACTTACTAGTTGAGGATAGATAGTTGGATGAGCTTGCATTGCAGGTTTATCTTGTAAGTTTAAAGCATAGACCACGTTCTACAAAGCCGCTACCTCTTTAGACATATTCTTGTGCATATGCATCATATTGTCCAACTTGTTAAACAAAATCTCAAATTGTCACTCAGTTGGTACTCTAGATGTGGATGTTGTAGGCTCAAATTTTGAATCTATATGTGTATCCCTAGTTGCATGAATAGGAAGAAAACTGGAGGATGGTTGATTCATCGAATCATAAAGGAGTGTTTTGCATTGCTTCATGTGAGCAACCGCCTCAACCACTGTTTTCACTACACCCCAGTCATCTGTAAGCCCATATTTCTTTCCCGGTTCTTCAAGTCTACGCTCAACCTCTACCCTTATATCTCGAGTCAAGATTTTAAGGAAATATAAAACAATATCTAGGGTAAGGGCAACCCTATCCTGTTCAGGTAATTGAGAGAATATTTTCATAAATTCGCCATGGAGTTGAGTTAAAGAAATGTGAGGCTTAGGAGAACTAATCCATTTCATAAATCCCTCTCTATTGTGTTGACTATAGTCCTCTAAGTAAAATTCCTTATGTATCTCTTTTCGAAACTCATCCCATTCCTTATTGTCATGAAGTTCCATAATAGCTTTAACCGTACCTATGGCATCGTCCAAGATAGGATTTCCATTTTGTATCAGGCAAGCCATGTAACTTGGCTAATTCCTCAAATGTGTCTAAATAATTTGTAACATTCATACCGGTGAATTTCCCTTTATCTTTTAATAACGTTTCAACTACTTTCTAACCCTGCATCTCATGCATCATATTTTGAAATAGTTCATCCACTTTTGTAGTTTGATTTGATCTAGCTTGAACAATCCTAACAATATCTTGAACTTCTTTCGTTACTCTTTCCTTATGCTCAGCTACTAATTCTGAAATTCCGTTAGAGTCCAATTTGACAAGTTTTTAATATGCCAATATGTTTCAATTAAAGCTATGATTAACGCTTAACCTATGATTAACAAATAGTTGCCTTTAACCTATACCAATAATTTACCCTTAAATAAAATTTTGCATGCAAGAATTGGAGAGTAAAAGAAATAATACCAACTGCTCGATGATGAGGCTCAAAATAGTGCTTTTGTGAAATTCAATACATTTATTGATTTGAATCAAAGCCTAAATACATATTTTGCTAAAATGTGTGCAAATATTTTGTTCTTCAATTGTTCATGAAAGGGGTGGCGAGAGGAGGTTCGCCTACTTGTCAATCTTTGTGGAGGCTCTCAGGTCAACAGACCAGCCCTCGACACCAAGAAGATTGCAAGTTCACGAGATTGCCACACCTTCTAGGGATGAAGACGCAACTGCACCAATGTAGAATCGTACGAATGTATATGCAATGCAAACTGAAAATATCCATCTGAGTTGCAAGCCGATGGTTCACGTCGGGTTCACCAATGTCAGGTCGTGTAGATGCTCGGATGTTGGATCAGTTCATCCGCCAAAATCGATCGGCACACGCGAGGTGTCTGTAGCAAACTCATGCTTATGAAAATAAGGGTTCTAATGTTAAACAATTTAAATTACCTATTTCTATGACTGAATCTAAGGTCTTCTTATAAAACTTAAGTAATTTAAGTAGCTATGGACTGTAAGGACGGGCAGCCCTATATCTAGCAACAACTTCCTGATATGATTTTAAAACTAGTGACTCTTCTGTTAAGCGTTCCTTAATGGTTTCTTCTACTAAAGTATCAGTTAAGCTAGGGTTTTCTGGTCTATCTAGAGTTGGCGGAAAATTTTCAAGAGTTGGATTATTGGGAAATTCAGGTGGAACTATGGAAAATAGAGTTAAAAATGTATTTAAACAATGGTTGTGTGAAGAAGAAATCAATGATTCCTCAGTCATCCTATTTTTAATTATCTCATCTACAATGTTTTCATTAGTACTAGTTGATTCAGATGTAACTCTAACTTCATTACTTTTCGACTCCTCA
The DNA here is from genome assembly GCA_020310875.1 of Ceratopteris richardii. Taxonomy (NCBI): domain Eukaryota; kingdom Viridiplantae; phylum Streptophyta; class Polypodiopsida; order Polypodiales; family Pteridaceae; genus Ceratopteris; species Ceratopteris richardii. The sequence goes on from CM035412.1 coordinate 7,068,935, forward strand.
AAAGACATCAAGAACATATAATAAATTAATCAAATCGATTCTTGACAAATGCTATTGCTAATGCTAAAGGTTCAATTCTAATACAAGATATATGTAAATATGGCTAACAAATAGATGAAAACTAAGGGAAATATAAGGTAAATGGTTTGTCTTGAAACTGTCACTTCACTTCACTTCACTTCAATTGCTCTTTAATCTTCAATGTTTCTGTAAAAAAACATTCGCAAATAAGTAATATTACACGAAATCAATAAGAAACATAAAAGACATAATTCACATACATTCAAGCATACACATCTAATGCATAAATTCACACTCATGTTAATATATTCATTTGCACACATTTCTCATGCATACTAATGCACTTTACATGCATGCTTTTATGCTAATACACATACTAACACACATGCATGCTAACATAACACACACTTCTACATACATATAATCATGCAAATGCAAACACATAATATGTACTAACATTCATTTGCATTAATCCATACATAAGTATATTTACTAACACACATATGCATTTAACTATATATGGAAACATACTTTTATGCATCCTAACAAATCAAATCATTAACTCTTATATGTAGATACATTCACAACCAAAACATTAATATGCTAACTTAATACATACGCATGGTTCATTACATATCTGCACATTCTCATTTATCACTCAATCATACTAACATATTCTCAAGCACTTAATCCTAAGCAAATTAACACAATAATGCACACATTAACGTATGCTCATTCATTCACTTACAAACATATATGCATTCCCATGCATATGCACATACATGCATACTAACCATAGCATTAACTATTATGTATAGGCACACATACTAACATATGTTTTAATATAATCATTTCTATTCATCGAACATTTCATGCATCACATAAATATGTTTTCCTACAAGCATATATGCATACATGTAGACAGTAGCTCATGCATCCACACAAAAGATGACTCTAATATGGTTTATATACACATATTCATGCATATAAAATATACTCATACATTTACAAATATATACATGTACTTATGCATATAAAACAATTAACACACACATAATCATGCATTTAAATATTTAGTCACTTTTAAATTATAACATTTATAACATTAAATAAAATTAAATAACTTACAAAATAAATTTCTTGTAATTAGTCTTTCTCTCTCTCTCTCTCTCTCTCTCTCTCTCTCTCTCTCTCTCTCTCTCTCTCTCTCTCTCTCTCCCTCTCTCTCTCTCTCTCTCTCTCTCTCTCTCTCTCTCTCTCTCTTTCTCTCTTTCTTTTTCTCTTTCTCTCTCTCTCTCTCTCTCTTTCTTCCCTATCTCTCTCTCTTTCTCTCTCTCTCTCTCTCTCTCTCTCTCTCTCTCTCTCTCTCTCTCTCTCTCTCTCTCTCTCTCTCTCTCTCTCTCTCTCTCTCTCTCTCTCTCTCTCTCTCTCTCTCTCTCTCTCTCTCTCTCTCCCCCCCCCTGTGCATTGCGCGTCTGCCAGGCGTGGGGGGAAGAGATTTAATTCTCTTTTTTTTTTCCTCTCTCCCATACTCTCTCTCTGCGTCACTCCCTGCGCTTCGCTCTGCAGTAGCTGCCAACAGTCGTCTTTTTCTACCTCTAACTTCCGCGGACAGCTCATCAGCCAGCCGTGGGGAAAAGAGAGTTAATTCCTTCTCTCTCTACAATCTATTTCACTCTTAACTTTCTCCTCTCTCTCTCTTTGATGCCAATGCCATTACTAGAGCCCTACGTGGCTGCCACTGCCAGAGATAGAAGAAGAAGAGTATAAATTAAATAATAATTAAAAAAAACATCTCTCTCTGCTTGCGTGTCTGTTGTGTCGTCAGAACCACTCTAGAAAACCATTATCTCTCCTCCTGCCCAAGAATATGTATGTCTACTTTCTTCATCTCTGTCAAAGAAACTCCAATAGTTTGCTACGGAATTCCTAAGTTCATATCTGGATAGCACTCACATCGTGATAGACTATGATGTGTAATTTTCCTAAAGACAAACATATCACCATCAAAATACTGACTAATGCACTCCTAAATGACCTCTCTCACTCTCTCTTGCACGAACAACAGCCGAAAGGAAAAGAGTCTAAGGATGCAAAGAAGAAAAGTACCTGTGAAAAAACATTAGGAACTCTTGAGCAAAGCACACACACATATATATATATATATATATACACAGAGAGTCCTTTGTTTATCACTCTTTTTTTTTTATTTTGCTTTATTTTTTCATCCACTCTTTTAACTCTTACACATACACCACTCTTTGTACACATACTTTTTTTTCACTTTAAGTGCATAATTTTTCTATACCACTCTCTTAACTTGCACACATAACTACCACACTTTTAAACTACTCACTTTAACCACTTTAGTTACACACTTAATTCACACCACACTTTAAATACTACTCACATTCACCACTCATTAATTATCCACTTCATTTTCATTTTAATTCAATTACCCTAAATTTCTTAATTAAATAATTCATTTAAATTAAACTTAGTTTAAAATTTTAATTAATGAGAACCTTAGTATTTAAATTCACACACACTATTAAGGTAACTAATTAAACCATAATTTAATTTTGTAATAAGCAATGTTTAATCTATAGGTTAATTTAATTAAATACCAATTGTTTTACCCCTTGAAACATACTAAAACCCTAAAATCCTTTTGAAAACCATTCATTAACCTATTGAAACTTAAATAAACCCTAGCATTAACCCATTGGAATCTTTTGAGACCCTTTGGATTAACGCTACCGACATACAATGATATGAACTTATGAAACCCTAGGGTCATATACCCATGTTTCTTGTATGTATGAATATAAGAAACTCATTAAATGTGTAATTAGGGTAAACCCTAATATGAACATATATTACCCTCTCATCACCCTCATGTGGGGCCCACTTGGGTTTAAGCTTGTTATCGATCAAAAGGAGTACTTGATGATGCCTAAAGGGGGGGGGGATTTTTTACAGTTGACAATCCTTTTGCCAAGGAGCAACAGCGATTTCTCAATTGACCACTCCTTGGGGGAGTCACCGAAGTTGAAAGCACATCTTTCCCGCCAGATTTTCCATAGGACCTCCCCTCTGATGGCATTCCTTCCCCTGCTTTGTGGGATTTGGGGGGTCCCGTGGGCACTAGTCCCCTTCTCTTGTACATTTCTTTATTTAATTCAAGTCTGGGAGAGTAGGCTATTGCTGAACTTCCTTTATATTAAAAAAATATGAACACATATTCTTCATCATCATTTGTACCTGTAAACACTTCAAGCGTAGTTAGTTCCAATCAAAACAACTCATCAACAGTGAAATAAAAGAGGTTTAGAATTCACCAATAAAATATTTTAATTTTCCTGGTCATCAACTGGAAGATGCAAATCTTCCCGACAACAGAAATACCACTGACTCAAACTAAATGACAAAACCAAGCCACTTCTTTACACCACAGTGCTATTAGCCCTCCACTCCGAAGCCCACGCTCTGTATCCTCGCCACAGAGTGACTTCCTACAGTAGGCTCGTAGCCACAGAGTGCAAAGAGAGGACCAAAAGAGATGTCGGAAACGAGCACTATACGTGTCTGTATCTATCCCCAATGAGTACTATTCCATTGCATTTATAGGCTCCAATAGGCCAAGAGGGCCTTGCCGATTCCTCACATCCACTGATCATGCGCCGATTGATTGCCCAAAATTGGAGCGATAGATTAAATATGCAACCAATCTTGAATTGGATCCTCAAAAATAGGCATTCGTCATGATTAGTTGGCGGCAATAGTCATTTCTCTACTTTCACTTTTACCACCAACACTTTTACTGTAACTTTTGCATGCAAGCTGACATCCTCATTTTGTTCTGCCCGTGAGATTGTAATGCCCCTCAGAACTCCTTCCTTCCTTGAGCAATCTTCGCAGAGTTCCCCACCTGCTTAGTGGTGATGAAAGATCCATCAAAGGCAATGTCCTTGTAAACAAAACCAAAATCGCTAACTCCAAGTTTTTGGCTGCATTCTCATGCAGCATCTTGAAGCTCGTTAAAGGTGAGCCTTCTGGGCTATCCTCACAATGAAGCAAGCAACTTGGATTCATCCTTATCAAGATCCCCTCCCTTCTACTGCTCCAAGTAAGGTGATGAGTATTCTGGTGGTTGTACTCACGCTGGCTACCAGTCCCATTTCAGATCTTCTATTGGTTTGCTTAACACATTGCAGTTTTATTGCACTGACATAGCCATTGTCATTAACTTGGATTATTGAGAGAATGTGATCATGAAGATAGCACTATGTTGACTTCTCCATGTCCTTCCTTGCCCCGCACCACCCACTCGCAGTGTACCTGTTGAAGCCCTTTGAAGAAGAGGTAGAAGCCGTATGATCATCATAGCAGCCATCACTCTTCTTAACACTAGTTTCGTACCAAAACAGGACACTTAAGGGTCCTTTTTTGACAATTTTCCAAAAAATCACACACCTTCTACAAAGAGAATTTGAGAAAATCCTTTAACACACATATTAAATATAATTCAAAGGTTAATGAAAAGTTACAAAACACAATAAATCATGCTTTGTGTTCATGTAAATAGCCTTTCAAGATGCTATGGTTGTGAACAGGATGAAAATTCCTAATGAAATGTATTTTTATCAAAAGAAAAAATTCATCATACAAAAGAAAAAACTATACACATTGCTTGAGACATAGATCACATAGTATGAACCTCAAACTCACTTAGAAAAATCATTTCAATTCAAATAAAATAAATTATTTTGACTTTGTATACCAAAAAAATCAACCAGTTCTAAACCTGGTTCAAACAGACTTATGGGAATCCACAGAAGTGTACAGATATGCCAACAATCAAACAAGGTATGAAGACAACAACCACGGTATAAACATATAAAATCAACTGCTATGACTCTAGTCACCAAAAACAAAAAACTAAAGCCTACATATATGACAAAAGAATTTATGGACATCATCCAAGGTGTAAAAATTCAAGTTACCAAGTAGAAAATGTGTGACATAACAAACCAAAGCTTACATTACAAGCCTAAATAATTTATTGAAATCCATCAAAATTTTCACATCTTTGGACATGACCAAGAATCTTCTGTTGTGTGGATATCAACCAAATTCCACAGATACAATCATAAATAGTTTGTGGACACATAACAAATCATGTACAATTATGGAAGAGATCCATTTTCTTCAAATGAAGGAAGAAAATAAGACATCAAACAAGGTGTACACATAAGGCAACTACCAATCTATGAAAATCAACCAAGCTTTTCAGATCTATGTACACCTAACAAAATAGATATATGTGTAAACACCAACCAATATATCCACATACAAATATTACCATCCAATTGAAATAATGCCAAATTACAAACATTTAGCTTGATATCCAAGAAAATAAATTAGTTCTACCAAGAAACAAGAGTCATGTACATATAGGATCAAAAGAATATATAGTTTTAACATATTTAGTAAAAATATTTTTTTGATAGTTGTTATATGCATAAACATAGAATCCCTTGCACATAGCAACACATACTAAAAATAATACTCAGAAGTCTTTGATATAATCTTTGATATCATAAAATGACAAGGATCATTTGAAAACATCTCATTATTTCCATCATGAATGCCATCTTCTTTTTTCCAAATGAAATATGTATGCCAATTTTTTCATTCTTACCAAAATCACCATTGTGGATCACATATTATTTGATGAGATTAAAAATGAAACATGGCATGAAAGCATATTTTGAAAGCTTTAATACTTAGAATATCATTTAAATCATTATTATTTTTCATCATAATTTTTTTTCCACCTTTGGAGCTACGTTTTTTTCATAAACATAGAAGTATATGCTTTGCCAATTCACCATGAAAGTCAACACCAAATGCAATGGCTATTAGTTCAAAGTGGAGGCCTTCTAACTTTGAATAAAAATATGCATTCAATTAGTATGAAGGTTATCCATTGATAACTTGCCAATTCTCTGCAATCTCACTTACAGACAAATTATAGTGAGCCATTCTTTAAAAGGTACGATAAATGGAAGTGCTCTAGAGAAGACAAGTTTTGAGTCCATGTTTATCACTTATGGAAGTGTTCAACCTTCTCCAGAGATCCCTAGACACTTGCTTTACACTGCCAAAGTCCATGAATAGCTTTCTATTTCCTAAAACATATCCAATTTGTCAAAATGTCTGAACTACGTTATTTTTTCAGTTATGCTAAAAGTTGAGTTTTTAAAAATTCTCATTTTCTTCTTCATTTAATAACCCATGAAAATTTGTAAAATGTTAAAGATTATATTTTTCTCTAAAAGTGCATGATGTGGGCTATCAAATCCAAGTGAGTATGCCATCAAAGCCTCAAGGATGCCATCAAGAAAAATCAATCAATTTGGTGTAAAAGCAGGACACTTAAGTGTCCCAGGACACTCAAGTATCCTAGTACAGAACTAGTGTTAAAAAGCTCATTTACAAAGGTCTTCACATCCTCATGCCTGGTGGAATGGAATCTGGATAGCTCCTCCAATTTAATCGTGTTCTGACAATCTTCATGGCTACCAAGCTGGTTGTTTTTGGAGAAGGCCTCGTACAACTTATCGTAATCTTCTTGATTTTTAGCAATCTCAAAGAAGAGATTAATGGCTTTTTTCGCAAGATGACTTCCATAATCTTTTTGTTCTAAAGAATTTCCTTAGAAATATTGAAGGGAAAATCCTCAAAATCTACTACTCGATCTTCTCAAACTTATCCATAAGAAACACCCTACAAACCTGCAATGTGATGTTCTTCAGCTTCTTCCTAGTATCAAACAAGCCAAATGGGGTGCACTTGTGTACAAAGAGAACATCCTTGATCTCCAATTGAGCCTCGACTAAAAAGTGCTTTACAGTGAGATGATCCTTCCAGTCGTTTGTGAGATTCTTGTAGAATTCTACATACTGATGCTTGGTAATCTCCTCTAGACACTGGCTTACACATCCATATTAACTTATGCTTGTTAAAAAGGAGCCACTCGTGTGAAACGTCCTTGATCCTCCATAGTACCTCCTCAGGTCTAACCTCCCCATGTAGATCTTAAAGCACATCCAAAAATCGATCCAGAAATATAAAGTCATAGTCCTCCAACTTGCCATCTTCAGAGAATCCTTCACGTTGAGGGGGAGAGAGGAGGGGGTGGCAGGGAGAGAGGCCACGGGGGTGGTGGGGGGAGAGAGGAGGGAAGAGTGGGGGTGGGGGGGGAGAGAGGAGGGAAGAGCAGGGGTGGTGGGGGGAGAGAGGAGGGGGGTGGGGAGAGAGGCTGGGCACGTGGTGGGGGGAGAGAGGAGGGAGGAGGAGGGTGGTGGGGGAAGAGAGGAGGGAAGAGCGGAGGTGGTGGGGGAGAGAGGAGGGGGCGAAGAGAGAGGCTACAAGGGTGGTGGGGGGAGAGAAGAGGGGGTGGCGGGGAGAGAGGTGACAGGGCTATGGGTGAGGGAGTTGCAGAAGGAGAGGGAGAGAGAGAGAGAGAGAGAGAGAGAGAGAGGAGGGGATGGTAGGAGGAGAGATGAGGGGGCCACACGGGAGGGAGCTGCGGGAGGAGAGTGAAAGAGAGATAGAGATAGAGAGAGAGAGAGGGAGAGAGAGAGAGAGAGAGAGAGGGAGAGGGGATGGCGGGGGGAGAGATGAGGGGGCCGCGGGGGAGGGAGCAACACGAGGGGAGAGAGAGAGAGAGAGAGAGAGAGAGAGAGAGAGAGAGAGAGAGAGAGAGAGAGAGAGAGAGAGAGAGAGAGAGAGAGAGAGAGAGAGAGAGAGAGAGAGAGGGAGGGAGGGAGGGAGGGAGAGAGAGAGAGAGAGAGGGGGAGGGAGAGAGAGAGAGAGAGAGAGAGAGAGAGAGAGAGAGAGAGAGAGAGAGAGAGAGAGAGAGAGGGGATGGTGGGGGGAGAGATGAGGGGGCCGCGGGGGAGGGAGCAGCACGAGGGGAGAGAGAGAGAGAGAGAGAGAGAGAGAGAGAGAGAGAGAGAGAGAGAGAGAGAGAGAGAGAGAGAGAGAGAGAGAGAGAGAGAGAGAGAGAGAGAGAGAGAGAGAGAGAGAGAGAGAGAGGATGGATGGAGGGGGTGCCGGGTGTTGGTGCATTTTGCCCAAGCCTACATGCTTGATATGCTTGATATTATCCTCATTTGTAAGTCACATGAGTAGTCATGTGAACACCTCTTGTAAAAGAGTACATTTTATCTCTTGTAAATGGAAAAAGAAAAAAGTAAAAGGATGGCTTACCTCATCCATGATGTAAAAGCAAATTCGTGGCTCCAACTACCAAAATCACGAATTTTTGAGCTGAGGGAATCTCTCCTAACTTTGGGGATCACTTTTAGGTGGAGCCATTCGAATTCGAATTCAAAACTCCCTCCAAGAATAGCTATAAAAGGAGTAAGAAGGAAGAGGCGATTAGCAAGCCTTGTACGTGACCACTTGATGTCATTTTGTAGAGATTGAAGAGCTTACTCCATAGCTCTATCATTCTACTCCCATTGTGCAAAGATTCATTGCCAATGTGGTTGTAATCATATGTGAATCTATACATTTATTATCATCTACCTCTCTGTTTTGTTCTCTGCTATACTCACTCAGAGCAGTAACTTCAGAAGGTCATATCTCGAGTTTTACTGAACATTTTTCAGTGTTTTAAAGTGCGTTGGCTAGCTCTCACTGTCTAGTTTCTACCTATAAATTTTCAAGGTCATTGGATTTATACTTTTGGAGATATTTGCATTTTACTGCTTACTGGTCTATCTCTGCAGAGCCCCGAGAATTGTGGGAATGTTCCAGAACTTGATGAAACTTGTTCTCAGTGCTCAGTCCATCATTTGAAGTGTTTTAACTTGGAATAGGAAGCTTGCTAAGTCTATTTGCTATGCCCAAAAGGAATGTTTCTAATTCCTTCCAGGTTGAGAGCACTGTTCATTTTTTCCAGCAGGTGTATGTCCAAAAATAGCAAGTTTTGGGAGCTAGTCATTTCGCAACTAGCCTGTCTTGACTTAAACTTTTGGGATACATGTTCCAAAGTACTTGGCTGATATTTTGGTGGATTTAGGAAGCTCAAAGGGTCTACTAATCAACTCTGAAGTCTCAGTTGGCTGGTGTGAAGCTGGTTGTAGCGGCACCTACTCATCTTTGGATTGCATCCACCATCTCTCTTCACAGTGGTATCAGAGCATAGTCAAGCAACATGGGAGATGGATTTCCATCAACAATTGACAAATTGGATCGAAACAACTATCCGGCATGGTCTCTAAGGATGGAGGCTTACCTTCAAGGGAGGAATCTATATGGATTCATATCCGGAGATGAAGCAATGCCAACCATGAGGAACAAAGGGCAACCATCACATGAAGAAGTGGAAGGACTTTCGAATTGGTGTTCGAAGGATGCACTTGCAAGGTCCTATATTCTAAACTCAATCTCTGATTTTCTTTTACCTCATGTCAAGGGATGCAAGACATCAAGAGAAACCTGGAATGCACTTGCTTCTTTCTTCTCTTCCAACACTCGAGCAAGGAAGAACCAATTGTGGATGGAGTTCACAACAATGAAGAAAAGCCCGAAGCAAAATGTGACTGATTATGTCACAAAGATGAAGGAGATTTCCGACCAACTTGGAAGCATTGGAGAGGTAATTGAAGAGGAGCAAATCATAAGACAAATCATGAATGGAATCAAAGCAGACGACAAGTGGGAGTCATTCACAACAGCCATGGATTTATACATGGATATGCATGTACCCGACCTCAACACACTCATGGGCCAACTCTTCACTCATGAAGCAAAGATTAGCAAAGGTGGTGAGTCCTCAAGAGGTAATCAAACTTCTGCCTTATATTCTGATAAAGCTAAGGTCAAGGACAAGTCAAAGAATAGAAAGAATGAAGATGAAGGAAGCTCTTTCCAAGCAAACTTTGAAGGTAAAGGACGAGCTAGAGGAAGAGGCAGAGGTGGAAAGCAAGGCAGGGGGAGATTCCAATCATCTCAACCTTGCAACATATGTGGCTTATCTAACCATACTACTGAAGAATGTTTCAGGAATCCAAGGAACTCAAGAGGAAGAGGATTCAATAGAGGTGGCTATGGATCAAATAGGGGCAGGTACAATGGAGGCTACAACAACAACTACTACAACAACAATTACAACAACAACAACAACTATCAAAGTGGCCATAGAGGAAGAAGAGATTACAATAACTATGCAGAGGACCAAAGTCAAGAAGATTCATTATTGATTATGAATCTATCAACGAAGAAGGGTAAGGATGATGATCACATATTTTACATTGATTCGGGATGCTCGAACCATGTAGCAGGAAATGTGGCTTTACTTTCTGATTTGGAAGATCCTCATAACAAGCATGAAGTGCAGACAGGAGATGACACAAAGCACTCAGTGGAGAAGATAGGTAATGTGAAGACATCAGATGGGAATATGAACCTCTTAAGCAAAGTCTTGTATGTCCCTACAATTACCAAAAATTTAATAAGTGTTGGACAGATTGTTGAAAAAGGATTGCAGGTTAGATTCAATCGATTTGGAGCATATGTTGAAGACCCAAGGCAAGGCTTTCGAAGGATTGCCAAAGGAGAAAAGACAGGAAGGCTTTTCACTTTTGAAGTGGAAGATACAAAGAACATAGCTTTGTTTAGCTATGGATCTCAAACTCTAACAGAGTTGGAGATATGGCACAAAAGGCTTGCTCACATTGGTGAGAGGACACTCAAACAGATTTGCAGGGACCAAAGTGTACTTGGTTTGCCTAATATCACAAGGCAACACATGATTTATAAGTGTGAAGCTTGTCAACTCGGCAAGGCTCATAGACAACCTTTCAATAAGAAAGGATATATGTATCAAAATCCTTTGGATCTAGTGCACACGGATGTGTGGGGTCCAAGTAAGGAGCCATCTATATCAGGCTCAAGATATTATGTGTCTTTCATAGATGATTGTAGCAGGTGGACCATTCTGTTTTTCATGAAGCACAAGGATGAAGTGTTTAATTGCTTTAAGAAGTATATTGCTCTTGTTGAAAATCAAACAGGTAGGACTTTGAAAAGACTCAGATCAGATGGTGGAGGAGAATACTTCTCTTCTGAATTTGATGCCTTCTTGCATGAAAGAGGCATTAAAAGGGAAGTCACTACAAGGTATACACCCGAACTCAATGGTGTAGCAGAGAGGAGGAATAGAGCTATCGTCGAAGCTGCAAGGTCCATGCTCAACGAAAAAGGATTGCCGAACTACCTATGGGTAGAGGCTGTGTCGACAGCCACATATCTCATAAATAGACTTCCATCTAAGTCACTAGATGGAACCACTCCATATGAAGTGTGGAATGGAAGAAGACCTAGTCTAGAGCATTGTAAAATCTTTGGATGCTTAGCCTATGCTCACATTCCTTCTCAAGTAAGAGGGAAATTGGATCCCAAGGCAGAGAAGTGTGTATTCATTGGTTATGATCAAAACCAAAAAGGATATAGATTGTACAATCCAACCAATAAAGGATTTTCTGTGAGTAGAGATGTAATTTTTGATGAAAACAAATCATGGTTTGATGATGACAGGAAAGTGAAGCTGCCATATGACTTGGATGAAGATTTTCCATCACTTCAACCAAAGGAGCCAAAGCAGATTGAAGAAAGTGATTCGGAGATTGACCTAGAAGACTTGGAAAGACTAAAGCTATGGAAGAACAAAGGTAAAGCAAAGATGCAGGATGCTACATATGGACCCGAGAGCTCACATCAACCACTTAGAAGGTCTTCAAGGGAGAAGAAGAAACCAGAGAGGTTTGGTTATGATACTTCTTTGGTCACCAAGCACTCAATCTACATTGCAAAGGATTCAACCAATGAAGAACCTACCACATTTGAAGAAGCACAAAGCAAGAAAGCTTGGAGAGATGCAATGGATGAAGAAATGGAAGCCTTGAAGGAGAATGACACTTGGGAGCTTGTACCTAACAAGCCATCTATGAAGATAATCGGATCTCGATGGATATACAAAATCAAGAAGAATCCAGATGGAAGTATAAATAGACACAAAGCAAGGTTAGTTGCTAAAGGGTTTGCTCAAACCCATGGTATTGATTATGAGGAGACTTTCTCTCCTGTTGCAAAAATGCCTACAATTAGGGTTCTCATTAGTCTTGCTGCATCTAGAAATTGGAATCTTTATCAACTTGATGTAAAGAATGCTTTCTTGAATGGATGGATTTCTGAGGAAGTGTATATGGCACAACCTCCTGGATATGAGGATGCACATCATCCTAACTATGTATGCAAACTAAAGAAAGCTTTGTATGGATTGAAGCAAGCTCCAAGAGCTTGGAATTTCAGATTGGTTACTTATTTGCAGGACCAAGGATTCAAAGCTAGCAAGGCGGATACCTCTTTGTTCATAAAGAGGAATGGATCTGAAGTGATCTATTTATGTGTGTATGTTGATGATATTATTATCACAGGCAATGATCTTGAAGGAATCAAACAGGTAAAGAGTCAAATGAAGGAGGAGTTCAAAATAAGTGACCTCGGACCACTCACTTATTTTCTTGGATTGGAGTTGATCTACACAGATTCAGGTATATACATCACACAAAGGAAGTATGTCCATGACATGCTCGTCAAGTTCAAGATGGAAAATACCAAGTGTGCAGGTACACCTATGGAGCAAAATCATAAGCTTAGTGCTTATGAAGGAGAGCCAATTGAAGACATCACAAGCTATCAAAGCTTGGTTGGAAGTTTGAACTATGCAACACTCACAAGGGTGGATATATGCTATAGTGTTAGCATATTGAGTCAGTTTATGCATAAGCCGAGAAGACCACATATGGAAGCGGCCAAGCGAGTCCTCAAGTACCTAAAGGGGACCATGAATGAAGGTTTGTTCTATTCATATACTTCAGATATTGAGCTAAAGGTCTACTCAGATGCAGATTGGGCCGGATCTAAAGATGATAGAAGAAGCACATCAGGGTATATATCATTTGCAGGTTCAAAAATCATTTCTTGGTCATCGAAGAAGCAACCAACCGTGGCATTATCTTCTACTGAAGCTGAATATAGAGGTTTGGCTAATGCAACTCAAGAAATCATGTGGTTAAAATCTTTGTACACAGATCTTGGACTTCATTCTTCAACATCTCACATTTTTGGTGACAACACAAGCTCACTACATCTAGCAGCTAATCCGGTATACCATGCTAGAACCAAGCATATTGAAGTCCACTACCATTATGTAAGGGAGAAGCTAATGAGCAAGGATATTCAACTATCCTACGTCTCTACAGATATGCAATGTGCAGACATGTTGACGAAAGCTCTTGATGGTACGAAATTAAGTAGATTCAAGTTGATGATTGGTTTGCAGGAAATCAAGGACAATTGAAGACTTATTTGGAGGCCAAGCATGTTAGGCTTGAGGGGGAGCTGTTGGTGCATTTTGCCCAAGCCTACATGCTTGATATGCTTGATATTATCCTCATTTGTAAGTCACATGAGTAGTCATGTGAACACCTCTTGTAAAAGAGTACATTTTATCTCTTGTAAATGGAAAAAGAAAAAAGTAAAAGGATGGCTTACCTCATCCATGATGTAAAAGCAAATTCGTGGCTCCAACTACCAAAATCACGAATTTTTGAGCTGAGGGAATCTCTCCTAACTTTGGGGATCACTTTTAGGTGGAGCCATTCGAATTCGAATTCAAAACTCCCTCCAAGAATAGCTATAAAAGGAGTAAGAAGGAAGAGGCGATTAGCAAGCCTTGTACGTGACCACTTGATGTCATTTTGTAGAGATTGAAGAGCTTACTCCATAGCTCTATCATTCTACTCCCATTGTGCAAAGATTCATTGCCAATGTGGTTGTAATCATATGTGAATCTATACATTTATTATCATCTACCTCTCTGTTTTGTTCTCTGCTATACTCACTCAGAGCAGTAACTTCAGAAGGTCATATCTCGAGTTTTACTGAACATTTTTCAGTGTTTTAAAGTGCGTTGGATAGCTCTCCCTGTCTAGTTTTTACCTATAAATTTTCAAGGTCATTGGATTTATACTTTTGGAGATATTTGCATTTTACTGCTTACTGGTCTATCTCTGCAGAGCCCCGAGAATTGTGGGAATGTTCCAGAACTTGATGAAACTTGTTCTCAGTGCTCAGTCCATCATTTGAAGTGTTTTAACTTGGAATAGGAAGCTTGCTAAGTCTATTTGCTATGCCCAAAAGGAATTTTTCTAATTCCTTCCAGGTTGAGAGCACTGTTCATTTTTTCCAGCAGGTGTATGTCCAAAAATAGCAAGTTTTGGGAGCTAGTCATTTCGCAACTAGCCTGTCTTGACTTAAACTTTTGGGATACATGTTCCAAAGTACTTGGCTGATATTTTGGTGGATTTAGGAAGCTCAAAGGGTCTACTAATCAACTCTGAAGTCTCAGTTGGCTGGTGTGAAGCTGGTTGTAGTGGCACCTACTCATCTTTGGATTGCATCCACCATCTCTCTTCACACCGGGGAGAGAGGCTACGGGGGTGGTGGGGGGGGGGGAGAGAAGCGAGAGAGGGGATTCCACTGCACTACAAATATGCTTGAGTTGGTTCATACAAATGTGTGGGATCCTTCAAGGGAGTATAGCATAAATGGGTCCAGTTATTATGTGTTGTTTGTTGATGATGCAACGAGATGGATTACACTTTATGTAATGAAGGACAAATTTTAAGTGTTCAAGACATTCGAACATTATCATGCTTTTGCAGAAAGGATTATAGGACAAAAGCTCAAGAGGTTGAGATTGGATGGAGGGGGAGAATATTTTTCTAAAGAGGTTGACGATTATTTGTGGAATACAGGTGTCAAAAGAGAAGTAACTTGCATGTACTTCCCTCAACAAAATGGAGTTGCAGAAAGAAGAAATAGAGCTCTTGTAGAGTTTGCAAGATCAATGATGAAAGAGAAGAGTTTTCCCAACTACTTGTGGGGAGAAGCTATCAACACTACAACATATCTTGTGAATAGGTTACCCTGCAAAGCCTTGGATGGTAGAACACATTATGAAGTATGGTGGGGTAAGAAACCTACTCTTGATCATTGTAAGGTATTTGGATGTTTGGCATATAAGTTAGAACCCAAAGCAAAGAAGTATGTGTTTATTGGGTATGATGATAGACAGATGGGTTACAGATTGTAAAGTCCATCTATAAAGCAATTACTTGTTTCAAAAGATGTTACATTTGATGAGCAAAGCACATGGTATACAAGGTCAACTAATGAATATCCAGATGTTGAAGGAATACAAAGGAAAGAAAAAACAAAAGTAAAAATGTATGAACGAGATCTTGATGATGATGATTGTAAAAGTAAATTGCAAGGCAACGATGAAGATAGGCCAAGATTTTATTCAGAATCAAATGTAGCTAAGACTTCAAGAGATGCAAAGGTCAAAAGATCTTTCAGAGAAATAAAGGAACCTAAAGGTATAGTTAAAGGTAAACAGAATTGGGAGAAGGTAACGCAAGAAGAGTATGATGCTCTACTTGAGAATGAGACATGGGAATTGGTGCCAAGACCAAAGAACCAGAAGGTAATTGGATGTAAGTGGGTGTAAAAGACAAAAAGGTTTGCAAATGGTCAGGTGTCTAAATACAAAGCTAGAATTGTTGTTAAAGATTATGCCCAAGTTTATGGGGTAGACTATGATGAAACCTTTAGTCTAGTTGCTAAGGTGTCTATAATTAGAACCTTAATTGCTATTACTGCTTATAAATGATGGAATTTGTAACAATTCTAAAGAATATGTTGATGCTATTATTAGCACACGTATAGATGCTCAAGGAATCAAGGAGCTTAAGAAGAAAATTGAAAAGGAGTTTAAGATAAGTGATTTGGGAAACTTTTCTTATTTCTTAGGAATACAGATTGTGTATACTCAACATGGAGTATATGGTACACAAGAGAGATACTTGAAGGATCTTCTGGTCAAGTTCATCATGGAAGATTGCAAACCTTCAACCACACCATTGGAGGTGAATCATAAATTGAGTAGATGTGGAGGAGAAGAATTTAATGACATAAATAAAAATCAGACGTTGGTGGGTAATTTGATCTATGCTCCCTTGACAAGACCAGATCTATCATATGCAGTTGGTGTCTTATCACAATTTATGCATTGTCCAAAGAAAACTCATGGATTGTAGCTCAAAGGGTACTTAGATATATCAAGGGAAGCCTGAGTGAAGGTTGGTATTATGGTTTTACTTCTGACACAAGAATCAAAGTGTTTCGTGATGCAGATTGGGTAGGAAATTCCGGATGATAGAAGGTCTACCCATGGTTATCTCTATCATATTGGAGATAAGTTAGTTTTGTGGTGTTCAAAGAAGCAACATACGATTGCTTTGTCATCCACAAAAGCTGAGTATAAAGAAATGGTAGAGCATGCAAAAGAACGGACATGGTTAAAGACGTTATTGAAAAGTTCTAGAATTGATCAAAGTACTCCAATTATTTATGGAGACTACATGAGTTCATTATATTTGGCAACTAATCCTGCTTTTCATGCCAGGATTAAACACATAGAGATTTAGTATCATTTCTTGAGAGAAAAGGTACTTGACAAAGAGATTGAAGTCTTGTATACACCAACAAAAGAACAAGTTGCAGATATGATGACAAAGATCTTAGATGGACCTAAGTTATAAAAGTTCAGAGAGATGGCAGGAATGAAGAAGATTGGCATAATCACAACTACTGATGGAGGGGGAGCTGTTGGAACAAACCAATCCCCACTAGATGATTATAAGAACTTGAAGCAAGTCAGAAATCAAAATGAATCCAAAGAAGTTATTGGAGAAAGTGAAGAGATCTCAAAAATGTAGCTTGTATACATATGTACATTACAGATGAATAGTCTTATACAATGAGTATCAATGATCATTAGTAAGGGAATAGACATGGGCTGAGTCTAGAATCATGTGTATATAAGTCAATAATGTAAAGAAATAGGTGAAAGAGTCATTAGAAGAAAAGAGTTCATGTGATATATGTTGCAATTTTTTAGTAGCTCAAACTGAACCATCTTTTGGGAAGGAGGAATGCAACATTTTTCCCATCACAAAGTAAAGGTAGTTCCCCAAAGAACATGTTTGCATAGGACCACAGACATCATGATGAAAAAACTACAATTTCTAAGTAACTCGAAATGAACCATCTTTTGGGACAGAGGAACATTGCATTTTGCCCAAAATATATCCTTCACATACATGTTTACTAGGTGCCTCAAATTTGGGCTGCAAGGACACCATTTCAGATTTCTATAGGCGTAGCAAACGAGAAAAATCTAGAGGACCAAAGCATGCATGCAAAAGCTTTGCATCTCATATATTTTTCATAGCCTATGAGCTTATACAACCTACAACATAAAATTCTAAAAGAAATAATGACGTCACCATTTGATAGATCATGAACTGTAAATCTATCATCCACAAATTTCACAACCAAGCCAATCTTGGCTAATTCTCAAACTGATAATAGAATTTTCTTGATCCCTAGCACAAATAAAGCATCTAACAATGTAAAAGAAGTACCATCAGCAATAGTCACCATTATCTTACCAACTCCCATAACAAGATAAGAGGATTTGTTGGCACATGTGATAGTATTCCCTGCAGCGGTAGGTTGAGTGTTCAGAATAGTCTGCACAAGTGAACTCTGAGATAAGACTTCATCAGCAAAAGTCAACTATTCATTCAAATCTTTGATCTTTGTCCGAAAACTGTCCATGGAATCTCCTTCATTCTTGTGCTCACTCTCCAACTCTTTTCAAAGGTAAGCAATACAAGCCTCCTTACTTGCCTGGTATAAAGTGGTAAGTGTATCCCCAAACATCCTTAGCTATTTTGCAAAAGCCAATGTGAGCAAGATTGGAATGTTTGATAGACAAGGCTATCAATGCATGTGCCATCCCAAAAAAATGGCTCTGTAGTTTGAGAAGGTTGTCACTTCAGCTTAGACATCATCAATAAGCCTCTAATCATAGCCTTAGAATCTTATGAAAATTCGTGATCATACATGAGGCAATTACGCGTTCATAATATCTTCCCTTTGTAGTGTTGAAATTTGAATCTTAGCTCCTTTTGGCCTCCAAATGCACCATCACAACGAGCGTGCAAGCAACTTTTTCCCTTTGTGCAAACCATATATACAAGTTTTGGTTAACGAGTACAAGTGCCTCAAAGTGTGTGTGCTACACATTTAGTAGATCTTGATAGCATGTTTTTGTTCAACATTTTGAGATACAATTATTGTTTCACATCAGAGTATTTAGTCACTTTGCATGGTTGAAAGAAATGATGTATTTTGTATATTGAATGTTGATGATATTTTGAATAGCACTAATTACCCATTGTGGGATTTTATGATGCATTGTGTATTGGTAGAAAAAATGTTATTGAATATTGTGCTAGGTGTTGAAAACATTCATACTACCCTTTAAATAGAGTATTTGATATAGATCGCATTGAAGATGATGACCTTCAGTATCATGGACATACTGCAGTTATTGTTGCACCTGCTATAGAGAATCTTTGTTGGGATGGAAATGATGCTTACGAACATGCATTGATAGCTTTGTCTATCAAACATGCCATTATCCCTCATATTCTCCCTTGGAAGATAACAAAGGATTCATGGGATACACTTATAACTTTACATCCTTTAACACTAGTTCTGTACTAGGACACTTGAGTGTCCTGGGACACTTAAGTGTCCTGCTTTTACACCAAATTG
Organism: Ceratopteris richardii; assembly: GCA_020310875.1. Lineage (NCBI taxonomy): Eukaryota > Viridiplantae > Streptophyta > Polypodiopsida > Polypodiales > Pteridaceae > Ceratopteris > Ceratopteris richardii. Next base: position 7,087,790 of record CM035412.1, read on the forward strand.
ATTGATTTTTCTTGATGACACCCTTGAGGCTTTGGTGGCATACTCACTTGGATTTGATAGCCCACATCATGTACTTTTAGAGAAAAATATAATCTTTGACATTTTACAACTTCGCCTGTGTTATTAAATGAAGAAGAAAATGGGGATTTTAGAAAACTCAACTTTTTGCATAACTGAAAAAATAACACAATTCAAACATTTCGACAAATTGGATATGTTTTAGGAAATGGAAAGCTATTCATGGACTTTGGTAGCGTAAAGCAAGTGTCTAGGGATCTTTGGAGAAGGTTGAACACTTACATAAGTGATAAACATGGACTCAAACCTTGTCTTCTCTGGAGCACTGCCATTTATCGCACCTTTCAAAGAATGGCTCACTATAACTTGTTTGTAAGTGAGATTGTTGAGAATTGGCAAGTTATAAATGGATAACCTTCATACTAATTGAATGCATATTTTTATTCAAAGTTAGAAGGCCTCCACTTTGAACTAGTAGCCATTCCATTTGGTGCTAACTTTCATGCTAAATTGGCAAAGCATATATTTCTATGTTCACAAAAAGAAAATAGCTCCAAAGGTGGAACAAAAAATTATGATGAAAAATAATAATTATTTAAATGATATTCTAAGTATTAAACCTTCCAAAATATGTTTTCATGCTTTGTTTCATTCTTAATTTCGTCAAATATTATGTGATCCGCAATGGTGATTGTGATAAGAATGAAAATAATTGGCATACATATTTCATTTGACAAAAAGAAGATGGCATCCATGATGGAAATGATTAAATGTTTTCAAATGATCCTTATCATTTTATGATATCAAAGATTATATCAAAGGCTTTTGAGTATGTGTCCACAAACTATTCATGATTGTATGTATAGAATTTGGTTGATGCCCACACAACAAAAGATTCTTGGTTCTCTCCAAAGACATGAAAATTTTGTTGGATTTCAATAAATTTTTAAGCCTCGTATATGTAAGCTTTGGTTTGTTATGTCACACATTTTTTACTTGGTAACTTGAATGTGTACACCTTGAATGATGTCCATAAATTCTTTTGAATCATATATTGGCGTTCGTTTTCAATTTTTGGTGACTAGAGTCATATGAGTTGATTTTATATGTGTATACCTTGGTTGTTGTCTTCATAACTTGTTTGATTGTTGGCCCATTTGTACACTTCTATGGATTCCCATAAGTTTGTTTGAACCATAATTAGAACTAGTTGCTGTATTTGGTGTACAGAGTCAAAATAATTGATTTTATTTGAATTGAAATGATTTTTCTAAGTGATTTTGAGGCTCATACCATGTCATCTATGTTTCAAGGAATGTGTATAAGTTTTTCTTTCATATGAAGCATTTTTTTCTTTTGATAAAAATACATTTGATCAGGAATTTTCGTCCTGTTCACTACCATAGCATGTTGAGAGGCTATTTACATGAACACAAAACATGATGTATTGTGTTTTATATTTTTGCATTAACCTTTTAATTATATTTAATATGTGTGTTAAAGGATTTTTTCAAATTCTCTTTGTAGAAGGTATGTGATTTTTTGGAAAATTGTCAAAAAAGGACACTTAAGTGTTCTGTTTTGGTACCAAACTAGTGTTAAGAAATGAGGCTTGTGGTGCTTACCTTTGAAAACATTTGGAGAGTGAGCATAGGTATGGATATGTTTTTGAAAAGGAATAAATGAGGCTCGTGGTGCTTACCTTTGAAAACATTTGGAGAGTGAGCATAGGTATGGATATGTTTTTGAAAAGGAATAAAGATGTGAAGGAGTTGATTTCCACTCATAATGTTTTGCTAGATGGTTGTGCAAAGTGTTCATAAGGGTCTTGTAGATTCATATCATAGTTTTTTTTTCTACTCTTAGATTGATGATGAAAGGATATCTAGATGCTTAAGCATTTTAGGAGTAAGTCCTTGTTTTGTTAGATGAAGATGAGTCAACCAGAATAATTCAATTATGCATGGTCTAGATCAAGCTTTCTTAGCTAGTCAAAAGGGCAAAGGTAAATTGAGCTTATCTACTAGTAAGAAAAAATCTATTAATTTTGCATAGTCCATGGAGACATGTGACCTTGTCCAGGTGTCTAGGAGTAGGTGGTCTCTTGTGATATAATGAACTACTGCGCACACACAATGTCGGGGATTATTAGCATGGAATCATTCACTTCGTGTCATGCATGCAGTGAAGAATACACATTGCAAAGTACGACAGACAACGAAATAACAATCGGTGTACAAGTTATCGTTTAAATCCCATGATTCCATTGGATTGATAATATGAAATGTGTGCTGTATGAGTGTAACCTGTTACAGTACAATTAGTCGAAGAAAAAGCCAAAATGCTTTCGTCTTCGTGCCAAGGTGCTTTGGCGAAGCGGCGCCACGGTCTCAGGGGTCCTATTCAGCAAAGCACGGGGATTGGAAATAGGGCGAAGAGATTGAGCGCGATTCAAATACCAAAGTATTCCGGAGAGTGGTAGCTGCTCTCTGCGGAACAAGCTGTGCATATACCTTTTTTCAATTTCAAAATGAGTTTTCAAGGAGCCGATCACGAGGGCAAATACATCAATTTGATGAGTGAGAAAGGATTTCAATATCGTTTGTACGGATCAAAAGAGACAACAGCAGTAAATCGCAGTAGTAAATCACAGCGCATGTGGGACCCAACGTTGAGGACAAAAGCTTCGGTGATTTCGAGTCAAACGCCAGATCATAGGCGTTAATGCACTCTATTCTTTTTGTTTCTGCATTGATGGAGAACCGAAACAATAGTGCACTCCAGAACAACCCACTCTGCAGTTGACAGGCACATAAAGACACTAGTTTTTTTTTTTTCAAATGGAGGTTTGGTCGAGGCCTACTCCCCCGGACTTTAACTTTGCAACTGTACAACGATAAAGACACTAGTATTGATGATGGTCAATCACAAAGGATTTAATATGTACTTCGAAAAGAACATAATGATGATCCTTATGATATGCTATTCATATGGCCTTCTTACAATGTTCTTTGTGTCTTGATATCTCCGTTTTCTTCATAATTTTGCTCTCGTGTCCAACATCAGTGGTGCTTTAACTTTTTATCCCCAAGAGATCTTCATGCACGTCTTCATCGTGGTGCTTTAACTTTTTATCCCCAAGAGATCTTCATGCACGTCTTCATCTGTACGTGAATTTCTCATTGAAGATTACCAAGGTCTTCTTTAACAAGTCACTCATGCACCCAAAGCTTCGGATTTCTCCTTAAAGGTTACCAAGGTCTTCTTTAACAAGCCATTCATCCTCCAAGAGCTTGAAGTGAGCCACTAACACTTGGACTTCTTTGATTCATTCTCCTACATGTCACTCACATGTCTAGGAAACATGCCCATTCCGTGTTCCTTTTACAAATGACTTTTTATAAGTAATATTTTTATGTTGTAAAATGATAATACAAAAAAAAACACAAGAGTTTCACATTGAGATCAATACGACACTAATGAGAATACCACAAAACTCCTCATGTAGATAAGGCTATCGAAGATGCAAAGAAGAGTGACCTTCAAAAAGGAAGAACTTGAAACAAAGAAACTCCATTTACGATAGTTGCAACCCCTGATTCTTAAACTGATAATAGAAGTTCAAATAAAGCATCTAACAATGTAAAAGAATTACCATCAGCAATAGTCAGCATTATCTTACCAACTCCCATAGCAAGATAAGAGGAATTGTTTGCACATGTGACAGTATTACCTATAGCAGTAAGTTGAGTGAATTGAAGAAACTACGTTGCAAGGTGATATGTTTTCTCCCCCCACTATCAAAGTACCAAACATTTGAGTCTACTCCAGATATACACTATTCATAAGAAGATGGGTCACAACTACAAAAAATGGTAAATGACCATTGTTCATTCTACACAAGTTCAAGACTCTGTTTTGGGTGTAGAGGCCTCTGCAATAACCATTCCAGCTTCTTTCTTCTTTGCCTCTTTTTTTTTTTTAATGGAGGCTCGGCCGAGGCCTACTTCCACAGACTTTAACTTTGAAATCGCAACTGTACAAGGAAGGGCATAGTACCCATGGGACCCCCCTTATCCTTTCCTTGCCTCTTTAGTAGCGAGTTTTGGACAGGTCTTTATTACATGATTATTTCCTTTATAGTATTTGAAGAACAATTGCTGCTTTTTTGTTTTCTTCTCTTCTCTCTCTTCCTTCTTGAATTGTGCGGAATCAGCTGAGTTTTGCTTACTACTAGAAGAGATCCATTTATCTTGCCCTTCTAACTAGATAGGAAAGCTTATTATGTAACACACATAATAGAATTGTTCTACCTAGATTGATATTCTTGCAACAGAATAGAGACTAACTCCTCAGATATCACGGAATTTGGATTTTCTTTCATCATCAAATGAAGAGTAGAAGCAAAAATGTGATATGAATACAGAAGTTTATTCAGAAGGGTCAGCACAAGTGAACTCTGAGACAAGACTTCATCAGCAAAAGTCAACTCTTCATTCGAATCTTTGATCTTTTTCTGAAAATTATCCATGGAATCTTTGTCATTCTTGTGCTCACTCTCCAACTCTTTTCATAGGTAAGCAATTCAAACCTCATTACTTGCCTGGTATAAAGTGGTAATTGTATTCGAAACATCCTTAGCTATTGTGCAAGAGCCAATGTGAGGAATATTGGCATGTTTGATAGACAAGGCTATCAATGCATGTACCATCCCAACAAAATGGCTCTGTAGTTTGAGAAGGTTTTCACTTCAGCTTAGACATCATCAATAACCCTCTGATCATAGCTTTAGAATCTTATGAAAATTGGTGATCATACATGAGGCAATTACGAGTTCATAATATCTTCCCTTTGTGGTGTTGAAATTTGAATCTTAGCTCCTTTTTGCCTCCAAACGCACTATCACAACGAGTGTGCAAGCAACTTTTTCCCTTTGTGCAAACCATATACACAAGTTCTAGTTCACGAATACAAGTGCCTCAAAGTGTGCTACACGTTTAGAAGATCTTGATAGTGTGTTTTTGTTCAACATTTTGAGATATAATTATTTTTTCACATTAGAGTATTTAGTCTTTTGCATGGCTCAAAGAAATGATGTATTCCGTATATTGAATGTTGATGATATTTTGAATAGCACTAATTACCATTGTGCGAATACATGATGCATTGTGTACTGGTAGCAAGAATGTTATGGAATATTGTGCTAGGTGTTGAAAACATTCATACTACCCTTTAAATAGAGTAATTTATATAGATCGCATTGAAGATGATGACCTTCAGTATCATGGACATACTACTGTTATTGTTGCACCTACTATAGAGAATCTTTGTTGGGATGGAAATGATGCTCAGGCACATGCGTTGATAGCTTTGTCTATCAAACATGCCATTATCCCTCATATTCTTCCTTGCAAGATAACAAAGGATACATGGGATACACTTATAACTTTACATCGTGTAAAAAATGAGGCTCATGGTGCTTACCTTTGAAAACATTTGGAGAGTGAGCATAGGTATGGATATTTTTTTGGAAAAGAATAAAGATGTGAAGGAGTTGATTTCCCCTCATAATGTCTTGCTAGATGCTTGTGCAAACTGTTCATAAGGGTCTTGTAGATTCATATCAGAGTTTTTTCTTCTACTCTTAGATTGATGATGAAAGGATATGCAAATGCCTATTAATTAATTTTGCATAGTCCATGGAGACATGTGACCTTGTATAGGTGACTAGGAATAGGTGGTCACTTGTGATATAATGAACTACTGCGCACAAACAATGTCGGAGATTATCAGCATGGAATCATACACTTCGTGTCATGCATGTAGTGAAGAATACACATTACAAAGTAAGAAAACGACAGACATCGAAATAACAATCGGTGTACAAGTTATCGTTTAAATCCCATGATTCCATTGGATTGATAATATGAAATGTGTGCTGCATGAGTGTACCCTGTTACGGTACAAGTAGTCGAAGACAAAGCCAAAATGCTTTCGTCTTCGTGCCAAGGCGCTTTGGGGAAGCGGCACCACGATCTTAGGGGTCCTATTCAGCAAAGCACGGGGATTGGAAACAGGGCGAAGAGATTGAGCGCGATTCAAATACCAAAGTATTCAGGAGAGTGGTAGCTGCTCTCTGCGGAACAAGCTGTGCATATACCTTTGTTCAATTTCAAAATGAGTTTTCAAGGAGCCGATCACGAGGGCAAATTCAGTAATTTGATGAGTGAGAAAAGATTTCAATATCGTTTGTATGGATCAATAGAGACGACAACAGTAAAGAAGACGGATTTCCGACAGCACTAAATCGCAGCGCACATGGGACCCAATGTTGAGGAGGAAAGCTTTGGTGCAAAGTTCGTGAATCGTAACAATATGTTGAGGAGGAAAGCTTCGTTGACATGATGCACAGTTGGAGGCAAACGCCAGATCATAGGCGTTGACGCACTCTAGTCTCTCTGTTTCTGCATTGATGGAGAACTGAAACAATAGTGCACTCCAGAACAACCCACTAGACCACGAAGGTGGGCGAAAGGGCACATGCTCTATAGTTGATAGGCGTCCACGATCGGACAATGCAGGATGACAGGAGCCTAGAGGTCAATCACAAAGGATCATCTTTATGGTGCCTCACTTTCCATGGAATCTTCGTCCCATACCTGTTCCGAAAGCCCATTTACCAGAGTTAATGAGGCTTCTTAAGGAAAAGATTCACATGCAATTTTTAGAGCCATCGTCTGCACCCTACTCAAATAGTTGGTTTACTGTTCCAAAGAAAAATGGCAAGTTACGATTCATACAAGATTTACAACCCGTCAATAAGGTTGCTATTAGGAATGTAGGTACTGGCCCCATTGTAGGAGAATTCGCTGAAGCCTTTGCTGGACATGCCATTTACTCAATGGGAGACTTGCATTTTGGCTATGATCAGTTTCATCTTGCTATTGAAAGTAGAGACATTACGACCATGAAAACTCCTTTAGGCTTAATTCACATGTGCACTTTGCCGCAAGGAGCTACTAATTCAGTCGCACATATGATGAACGCCATGAATTCTGTATTACATGACTTCATTCCTAATATAGCCATGCCGTTTATAGATGACATTCCTATTAAAGGAAATATTGAGAATGCGAAAGATGAGACTTTAGATTCATCTGGCTGTAGGAAATTTGTGGTAGACCATATCTCAGACTGTGAAAAGATTTTCCAGAGATTTGAAGAGGTTGGTCTTACTTTCTCCATTGAGAAATCTGTTTTTGGTGTCAATGAGGTACTTATAGTTGGGCATTTATGTCAACATTATGGTCGGAGGCCATATCCACCTAAAGTTGATGCTATAAACAAGAATTCTGAGACCTGTAGCAATATTAGTGAGGTAAGATGATTCCTTGGTGCTTGTGTGTTTTATTCCATTTGGATTCCATACTATGCACATGTTGCTAACTGTCTTTATGCTTTGCTAAGGAAGAATCAAAAGTTTCTTTGGACTGAAGAACACTCAAAAGGTATGAAAAAGTTAAAAGAAATACTTCTTGAAGCTCCTATTTTAAAGCGACTAGATTATACTGATCAAAAGCCTATTATTTTAATTGTTGATACAAGTCCTATAGGTATAGGATGGGTTATTGGTCAGGACAATGAAGAGGGCAAAAGGTATGCTGTGAGATTTGGAGTTAAGATTTTACACGATATGCAAAGAAACTATCCGGAAATTAAACGAGAACTCTGGGGTTTAGTTACGGCATTAAAATCCGATAAAGAATATTTTATAGGTGCAAATGTAATTGTAGAGACAGATTGCCTACCTCTGATTGGAATGATTACAAATTGTTCATCACCCGACATTGTCGTGCTTAGATGGATTTCATACATCAAGTTTATAAATCTTGTTTTGATTCATATTGCAGGTAAATCTAATCCTGTTGCTGATATGCTTCCTCAAGCTAGATTTGATAATGAGAAAGAAACAGAATCAGATATAAATGCAATTAATTATGATTCTAAAGCAAACGTATATGAACAGTTTAATATTGAAGAATACGAAGGAGAGTGGCAATTAGACAAGGATACTAGTGGCCAGACATTTATGTTACTGTTAAAAAATATGTGAATTCATGTGATGTATGTCAAATTCATTCTTGAGTTAAACATAGGGATCCGTTGCATCCTACCTATCCACCATGTATCCATTATAAGTGGGTAGTAGACTTAGTGACCATGCCCAAAGGTATCGATAAGATGAGATATATAGTTCTTGCACGAGAAGATCTTACTAACCATGTTGAAGGCCGAGCTCTAAGATCTAAGACAACTTTTAATGTATGTAAATTTCTTCTTGAAACTGTCATTTCACGATTTCGTTATGTAAAAAAGGTAGTGGCTGATAGGGGAGAATTAGATGCACAAGAGGCTAGAGATTTCTTTGCTAGGCATGGGATTCGTTTAGCTCTTACTCCTGCCTATAACCCTGAGGCTAATGGAAAGATAGAAAGAGGACATTCTTCTATTATTAAAGCAATTTCTAAAGCTTTCAATGGAGAACTTAAGAATTGGCCAAAATTTTTGCCATTTGCATTTTGGGCTGATAGAATGACCTGCACTAGAGTGACAGGATATATGCCAGCAAAGTTAATGTACTGCCAAAAACCAATTTTCCCTGTGCATACTCAAATCCTTACTTGGACTACTTTATCGTGGGAAGATAATCTGTCTACTGAAGATTTATTAGCTCTGAGACTTCAGCAACTAGAGCAAAGGAATGAAAGAATAGAAGACGCTATAGTTAAATTAAAAGATTCTCGACTGAAGAACAAGAAGTATTTTGATAAATCACATAGGTTAAGGCCAAAGCAGATAGAAATTAATGATTTGGTTTTAATTTATGATAGTACGTTTGATTCTCAGTATGATGCTCGTAGGAAACTCAAAGGCGTTGGTTTGGACCTTATGTGGTGGTCAAAGTTTATGATAATGGAACGTATGCCTTACGCGAACTAGATGGTACTCCTCTTAAGAACTTAATTGCGGGTAAAAGAATTAAATTTTTAAACAAAGAGATGATGAAACTTATGAAGTAATGTATAATGAAGAGCATGAGTAATTTATGTATGAATGAATTTCTTTAATGTGGGTTTCTTTTGCAGGGAAGAAGAAGATTATTTGGTTATAAAACTAAATAATTTTGTATGTCTAGCTGTTGCTGTTTGATTTTTAACAGGTCTTTGAGGATCAAATTAAGATGAATTTAAAACAATGAAGATGAAGCAGATTGAAGATGAAGTTGATTTTAAGTCGTATTTTTATATGTCTTAAAATTTTGATTTATGTATTTTATTTGCATTCATATAAAATTAATTTAGAAAATCTCGGATGAAAAATATTATTTTATAAAGGACTCTATTTAACCATACTAGGAAAACATACATAATTTATTTCGAAATTTATAGATTGAGTGAGATTTGTAAAGAATAGAAGGATTTGTAGTTCATTTCACATAACGAAAGTAGTTGTATATGTGTAGGAGCATATTGTTGCATGATTCTTGTCTATGAAAACCAAGGTCTTTCTTGTACATGCATCTAAATCCTTAGCTCCGAGTAAGGGGTTAAGCCTTTCCCCTTTAAAACAAAAAAGTAGCAAAAAAAATGATATGGAAGTTATACCTTCTTCCACCCCAAAAAGGTATTTACACTTATTATTGACATGAAGTTTATTGTTGGTGCATGTCAATCATCAATTGCAGGTTTATGAAGAAATGAAGTCAAAAGATTAAGAAGAGAACAAATTCAGAAGTTTGAAGGAAGGACATACTCAGAAATTCAAAGATATGTACACATATGTACATTAGTTCAGATATAGCTGACTCACACTTATGATTAGTCATAAGCTTGTACATATTTGACTATAAATATTTTGAAAAAGTCGGGACATGTAGATGAGAGACATAGAGAAGAGAGTTGAGATGAGTTAGTTGATGTACATTGTACAAATCATCCATCAGATGTATGAAGAAAATAGATAAGTGAAAAGTTAAGAAATGGCGCGTCGATCTTCTCTCCCATTCTCCTTCTGTGTTTAATCTTTTGAGAAATCCTTTTGCACGTATCTAAGTCAATAGCTAATCTATCTATGACTAGAATTTGAGAGGCTAATTGCAATCAGGCTGAGAGAATTTAGTTTAGGAACATTCATATGTGAAAATGTTCTGAGAGTCGTAAAAATTGGCGCAGATTTCATGTTCAGAGAAATGAACAATGCTCAGTGCACAGTGTAAAGTTTTACACAAGTGAGGGCTCAAAATCTAAGTTGGAAGGTAAGCCATCTATGGCTAAAAGATCTTGATCAAACGGGTTCGACATTGTGAGAACTATAGTTAAGAAGTTGCAGGTATCAAAGTCGCCATTGCAGAGAAGCTGTTTCAGACATAGGTAAAGTGTTTCACACATTTCTCAGTGTATACTCAATCATTTTGAGAAATTTAACTTGGAAAAGTTTTGCAACCTTAAGGCAAAGCATTGTGCAAAGTTTTATTAAAAACTTTACATGATTGATTAGTCAATGAGTGATTAATCTGCAGCAGACTTTTCAGAGAAGTGATTTCTTCATAGTTAGTCAACTTCTTGGTAATGTGTTAGTGGATTTCCAAAATTATGAGGAGTCTAAAGTTATTCTTGGTCTAGAGGTGGTCTAATACCAAGGATAGCTTGTTCTTTTGGAGATTAACACTCTCCATCAGTGGTATCAGAGCAGGATATGTCAAAATTGAAGTGAAGAAGACTCCGACTACTGCAGAAACACAAATCTTTACATCTCGAAGGTGCAAAGGGATAAAGGTTGAAGAAAACTTGAAGGTAGACACATTGAAGCTATCAAAAGGATCAGAAGGAGTAAGATTCAGAGTCAAGGTACATTTATTTTTCATAAAGATTAAAGAATTGGCAATACAGGTAAAGAAACAATGGGAGATAGTCTCCAAATTGAGAAGCTGGATAGAGAGAACTATCCTGCATGGTCAATGAGGATGGAAGCTCATCGTATGAGCAAAGATCTGATGGGATACATCACAGGAGATGAAGAAAAGCCAGAATTTAGAGACTCTAGTGTTCCAACTAGAGAGGAGCTTGCAGACTTGAAGAATTGGATGAAGAAGGATGCTCAAGCAAGGAGCATAATCTACATGGCAGTCAATGACTATTTGCTTCCTCACATTAGAGGACTTGAAAGTGCATGTGACATTTGGAATGCTTTGGAAGAGCATTTCCAAAACACAACCAAATCAAGGAAGGCTTCACTATGGGCAGAATTTACTACTTTCAAGAAGAAGGCCTCACAATCAATCTCTGATTATGTGACAAAGATGAAGGACATTGCAGATTCTTTAGGTGCAATGGATGAAGATATTGAAGAAGATAAATTGGTAAGACAAATTCTCACAGGGCTAAGAGGAGATGAGAAGTGGAAGCCTTTTATTTTGTCTACAGAACTTTCACTAGATCACTTCACTCCTGATTTGAATCAATTGTTAGGTCATATGCTAACTTTTGAGAATGATATCAAAGGAGATGTTGATAAGAGTGCAGGTCATGCAATGTACTCTAAAGACAAGAAGAAAGCTAACAAAGGAAAGCAACAATCAGGTGAAGAAGAAGGTACTTCAAACCAAGCAAATTTCATAAGAGGAAAAGGAAATGGCAGAAGTAGAGGAAGAGGCAGAAACAACAAAGATAATGCAAGAGCTTGTTGGATATGTGGTAAGACCAATCATCTATCTCATGATTGTTGGCACAATAATCAAAACAATGGTAATTATCAGAACTTTAATCAAAGAGCAAGAGGTGGTAGATTTCAGAGAGGAAACTTCAGAGGTAGAGGTGGTAGGAATTCTTTTGGAAGAGGTGGAGGAAGAAGCTTCCAAAATCAATCCTACAATAACACCTATTACAACTATGCATCAGATCAGAACGAGGATTCGACTCTCATTATGAATGCAACATATGAAACCTCACATGAGGACATGAGAGTGTTCTATATTGATTCAGGATGTAGTAATCATTTAAGTGGAAATATTGCTTTGATGACTGATCTAGATCATAATGCAATTAACCATACAGTTCAGACAGGTGATAATACAAAGCATAAGGTAAAGTCAATTGGTTCAGTCAAAGCTAAGGATGGGAGCACTCTTCTGAGTAAGGTTCTTTATGTTCCCACAATTCCAAAGAATTTGATCAGTGTAGGTCAAATTGTGGAAAAAGGATATGAGGTAAGATTCACCAATGATGGAGTCTATGTTGAAGACCCTAGTCAAGGGTATAAACAGGTTGTTACAGGAAAGAAAGAAGGTAGGCTCTTCACATTGAAGGTACAAGGAAATGTTGGACATGCTATGTTCACATATGGAGAGCAGAAGGTATCTGAATTGGATCTTTGGCATAAAAGACTTGGACACTTCAATGAAAGAGGTATCAAAGACATGATTAATAATGAATCAGTGCTTGGGTTGCCTAACATTGCAGGTCAACACATGACATACAGATGTGAGGCATGTCAATTAGGTAAGGCTCATAAGCAATCCTATTCCAAGCATAGGTTTATGTATTCAGAAAGACTTGAGTTGGTGCATACAGATGTGTGGGGTCCTTCAAAGGACTTTAGAATAAATGGTTCAAGATATTATGTCATATATGTTGATGATGCTACCAGATGGATTACAATTTATGTGATTAAAGAAAAGTCAGAAGTGTTTAATACATTTAAACACTATCATGCATATGCAGAAAGGATTACAGGTCAAAGATTGAAGAGACTAAGGTCAGATGGAGGGTGAATGTGAGTAGTATTTAAAGTGTGGTGTGAATTAAGTGTGTAACTAAAGTGGTTAAACTGAGTAGTTTAAAAGTGTGGTAGTTATGTGTGCAAGTTAAAAGAGTGGTATAGAAAAATTATGCACTTAAAGTGAAAAAAATGTATGTGTACAAAGAGTGGTGTATGTGTAAGAGTTAAAAGAGTGGATGAAAAATTAAAGGATAATAAAAAAAAGAGTGATAAACAAAGGACTCTTTGTGTATATATATATATATGTGTGCTTTGCTCAAGAGTTCCTAATGTTTTTTTATAGGTACTTTTCTTCTTTGCATCCTTAGAATCTTTTCCTTTCGGCTGTTGTTCATGCAAGAGAGAGTGAGAGAGGTCATTTAAGAGTGCATTAGTCAGTATTTTGATGGTGATATGTTTGTCTTTAGGAAAATTACACATCATAGTCTATCACGATGTGAGTGCTATCCTGATATGAACTTAGGAATTTTGTAGCAAACTGTTGGAGTTTCTTTGACAGAGATAAAGAAAGTAGACATACATATTCTTCGGCAGGAGGAGAGATAGTGGTTTTGCAGAGTGATTCTGACGACACAACAGACATGCAGGTAGAGAGAGATGTTTTTTTACTTATTATTTAATTTATACTCTTCTTCTTCTATCTCTGGCAGCGGCAGCCATGTAGGGCTCTGGCAATGGCATCAGCGTCAGAGAGAGAGAGAGAGGAGAAAGTTTAGAGTGAAATAGACTGTAGAGAGAGAAGGAATTAACTCTCTTTTCCCCATGGCTATCTGATGAGCTGTGCGCAGCACTTAGAGGTAGAAAAAGACGGTTGTTGGCGACTGCTGCAGAGCGAAACACAGGGAGTGACACAGGGAGAGAGTATTGGAGAGAGGAAAAAAAAAGAGAATTAAATCTCTTCCCCCCAAGCCTGGCAGACGCGCAGTGCGCAGAGAGAGAGAGAGAGAGAGAGAGAGAGAGAGAGAGAGAGAGAGAGAGAGAGAGAGAGAGAGAGAGAGAGAGAGACAAAGAGAGAGAGAGAAGAAAGAGAGAGAGAGAAAGAGAAAGAGAGAGAGAGAGAGAGAGAGAGAGAGAGAGAGAGAGAGAGAGAGATAGAAAGAGAGAGAGAGATAGAAAGAGAGAGAGAGAGAGAGAGAGAGAGAGAGAGAGAGAGTTAGGGAAGAAAGAGAGATAGAGAGAGAAAGAAAGACTAATTATAAGAAATTTATTTTGTAAGTTATTTTATTTTATTTAATGTTATAAATGTTATAATTTAAAAGTGACTAAATGTTTAAATGCATGATTATGTGTGTGTTAATTGTTTTATATGCATAAGTACATGTATATATTTGTAAATGTATGAGTATAATATATATGCATGAATGTGTGTATATAAACCATATTAGAGTCATCTTTTGTGTGGATGCATGAGCTACTGTCTACATGTATGCATATATGCTTGTAGGAAAACATATTTATGTGATGCATGAAATGTTCGATGAATATACAAATGAGTATATCAATACATATGTTAGTATTTGTGCCTATACATAATAGTTAATGCTATGGTTAGTATGCATGTATGTGCATATGCATGGGAATGCATATATGTTTGTAAGTGAATGAATGAGCATAGGTTAATGTGTGCATTATTGTGTTAATTTGCTTAGGATTAAGTGCTTGAGAATATGTTAGTATGATTGAGTGATAAATGAGAATGTGCAGATATGTAATGAACCATGCCTATGTATTAAGTTAGCATATTAATGTTTAGGTTGTGAATGTATCTACATATAAGAGTTAATGATTTGATTTGTTAGCATGCATAAAAGTATGTTTCCATATATAGTTAAATGCATATGTGTGTTAGTAAATATACTTATGTATGGATTAATGCAAATGAATGTTAGTACATATTATGTGTTTGCATTTGCATGATTATATGTATGTAGAAGTGTGTGTTATGTTAGCATGGATGTGTGTTAGTATGTGTATTAGCATAAAAGCATGCATGTAAAGTGCATTAGTATGCATGAGAAATGTGTGCAAATGAATATATTAACATGAGTGTGAATGTATGCATTAGATGTGTATGCTTGAATGTATGTGAATTCTGTCTTTTATGTTTCTTATTGATTTCTTGTAATATTACTTATTTGCGAATGTTTTTTTATAGAAACATTGAAGATTAAAGAGCAATTCAAATGAAGTGAAGTGAAGTGAAGTGAAGTGACAGTTTGAAGACAAACCATTTACCTTATATTTCCCGTAGTTTTCATTTGATTTGTTTGTTAGCCATATTTATATATATCTTGTATTAGAATTGAACCTTTAGCATTAGCAATAGCATTTGTCAAAAACCGATTTGATTAATTTATTATATGTTTTTTATGTCTTTTGAGGAGTTGAAAAGTAATGAAGTTAGAGTCACATCTGAAACAACTAGTACTAATGAAAACATTGTAGATGAGATAATTAAAAATAGGATTACTGAGGAATCATTGATTTCTTCTTCACACAACCATTGTTTAAATACATTTTTAACTCTATTTTTCCATAGTTCCACAAGAATTTCCCAATAATCCAACTGTTGAAAATTTTTCGCCAATTCTAGATAGACCAGAAACCCTAGCTTAACTGATAATTTAGTAGAAGAAACCATTAAGGAACGCTTAACAGAAGAGTCACTAGTTTTAAAATCATATCAGGAAGCTGTTGCTAGATATAGGGCTGCCCATCCTTACGGTCCATAGCTACTTAAATTATTTAAATTTTATAAGAAGACGTTACATTCAGTCATAGAAATAGGTAATTTAAATTGTTTAACATTAGAACCCTTATTTCCATAAGCATGAGTTTGCTACAAAAACCCCGTGTGTGTCGATCAATTTTGGCAGATGAACTGATCCAACATCGGAGCCTGGTGATCTTGTCAGGTATGAGGTAAGAATTGAATGTCGGAAGGAGCACAGAAATTTGGCAGAGTATATTACACAAGGTCTTAGTCTTGCACTGATAAATTGGGATTATAGATTGAGCTAGAACAGTAGTATGATATGTGTGAAGATCAAAACAGTCAAGAAACTACTCAAGAACAAGAAGGTGAATGTTCTATTGCAGCGAAAACAAGGCTGATGGAAGGATATTTAGTAGAATTGAATATGATAGGAGGGAGTGCAGGGAAAAGAAGGCGACCCTAATTGGACCCACTTGCACGGGCTACCTCAAAAAGATCTAGGAGATCCCCTAAGCCAACTACCATGGTGCAACCACCAACTTATACTAGAGTCAAGGCAATTAAATTTTGAGGAGGATCCAAAGAAGATGTAGGTTGCATATTGCACAATTTGAAACTAAGTGGGCAACTAATGGTTATGCAACATTATATGGTGATGCAATGAAATTGAAAAAACTTATGATGGCATTGGAAGGTAAAGCCATGAGCTAGTTTAGCTAGTATGGCATTGAATATTTCTCTAATTATAATTTCTTAAGAATAACCTTTTTAGAAAGATTTAGAAGAGAAGATTTTCAACATATATTCTTAGAGCAATTCTAAAAAAGAATATGTTAATCGAGGACTATGCTCAAAAGTTTGGAATCTTAGTAGAAAGATTGTAGGGTAAGGAAAGACTGATTGATGAGATGTTAGCTAGATATTTCATGAAAGGATTAAGTAGCATTTTGAGGAATGCGATGGCTAGCATAGATATCAGAGGAGGATTCAAATTATTGGTGTTAGTTGTTTTGAGAGTTGAAGAACGATTTGGTAGAATCAAAGGGAAGTATGCTAGATATGAGAATTTTGAATCAAAAGCTAAGTTAGATTCAGGTCATGGTGCGACAAATATAGATCTAGATAGTGAGGTTGACAAAGTTAAAGCAAAGAGAAATTGTAAGTCAAAAAGTAAACATGTTAAACAGGAAGATTTGGTCAGCAAATTAACAAAGTATGGGTATTTCATGCTTCCATCACAGAAGAACCAATTATGTGAAATCCATGATAAGGAAGGGCATACTATGGCTCAATGTTGGTATAATCCAAAGAATTGAGGCCAGTCTTGAAGGTACAATGAAAGAGGAAAAGGTGAATTTGCAGCCAATCATGTAGTTTCCACTAGTGGAAGAGAAGGATTTCAAAGAAAGCATTCTAGAAGGCGTGCATGGTGGGATCAAGAAAATGATGATGCTAGACCAACAAGAATAATGTCATGTGTGTATTGCTCTGCTCTAGATCATTGGATAGGACTAAATTTTTCATTGTGGGTAAATCATAGGGAAGAAAGAGGAGTGTTCATGATTATATATAGTCAAGCAAATCAGCAAGATAACGCAAAACAACAAAATTAACGAGCAACTCAGGTCAATGTGATCATATTTGAATCGATCGAGGAGATGGAGCACATTGAACAAATGTTGCTACAGACATACTCGGCCTTATACAGGCACCAATACATGGGTGCAATTCAGCCCTGACATTGGTATAAGTGCTAGTATACACATCGTACAATAATGTTGGTATAAGAATCGGTATAGGTGCTAGTATACACATCCATAATACCCAGATATTGTTTGAATAAGCACAAATATGCATGCTGATATATTCTCTCTAGTATAACTATCGATATGTACGTAAAAATCTTGGTATAATTGACTGTGTGCACATCGATGTGTAAATAGCCCACATAATCATTGATATGTTCCTGGGAAAAAGCATTGATATGTTTCTAGGAAAAGAAGCATTGATATGTCCCTAGGAAAAAGCATTGACATAAGCGCCAGTATGTTGTTGGACATACTAATCCATATATCATCACCTATACTAAGGACCATATCTACAAAATTTGTTTTGGGCATAGTGTGTTGTCTCTTGCTACAACAGCATTACCATGTTGTTGTTTAGCAAAAGACAATACACTCTACCCAAAACAAAATGAGTATATGTGACATGTACACTAGTGGTTGTTGATTTAGGCTTTAGATGATCAACAACAAAAACATGATTTGTTAAAGCAAAACACATTGTCGAACATAAAAGAGATATGTAGGAGCACAATGAACCATCACCATGTACAAAAGAGATATTCCATAAATGAACCATGTACAAAAGAGATATATATTTGTTGAACGAACCATGTTCAAAAGTGTGGCAAACCATAGACATATACGAGCCAAATACAAAATATGGCAAACCACTTCCACATATGAACTAAATACAAAATTATGGCATACCACTACCATATATGATCCAAACAAGATAGTATGGCACATCACTAATATACACATGCCTAGAGGGATCAAAACCTCTATATCTAGAGTCCTTAGAAAAAATATACATTCATGAAATTAGACAAATTGACATGATATTTATAAACAACAACTAAAAAACACCAAACCAAGTTTATAAAATCACCTCATCATAGATGCTTCCATAAAATGACCGCATCGTGTAGAGGAGGTAGTGGGGTATCCACTTTTAACAAGAGCAGAAAATATGGACTTCCAGTACTTCACCTCCTCAAGGGAGGTCCTTTTGAGCTGGCAGATTACAATAATTATACAGTAAATGTAGAAACCCAGAGAGAAGATCAAGGACAATGGCAATAGTAAGGACGAAACTACTCCTTAGTCCACACAAATGATTACAATATAGGCAAAAGAAATGCTCAAGAGTTGATACTCTAGGCTAACATGCCACTCCAGAACTAAACAGCATCAATACAAGAGATTCATCCAATCAGTGCGATGAACACAACTAGATGGAGACTGGTACTCATCAATTCAAAGTGTGAAGACTTGCTCCAAGGGAAAGAGCACGAAAATACCACTAACTCACAATGAATGACAAAACCACGCCTCTTCCTTCACACTATAGTGCTATTAGCCCTCCACTAGGAAGCCCACACTCTGTATCCTCACCAGAGTGACTTCCTTTAGTAGGCTTGTAGCCACACAGTGCAAAGAGAGGACCCCTGTACGTACGTATGTATATGTGTATCCCTCAAACGAACACAAGTCCATTGCTTTTATAGGCTCCAATAGGCCAAGAGGGCCTTGTCGATTCCTCACGTCCATACCAAAGTATTCCGGAGAGTGGTAGCTGCTCTCTACGGAACAAGCTCTGCATATACCTTTGTTCAATTTCAAAATGAGTTTTCAAGGAGCCGATCACGAGGGCAAATACATCAATTTGATGAGTGAGAAAGGATTTCAATATTGTTTGTACGGATCAAAAGAGACGACAGCAGTAAATCGTAGTAGTAAATCACAGCACACGTGGGACCCAATGTTGAGGACAAAAGCTTCGGTGATTTCGAGTCAAACGCCAGATCATAGGCGTTAATGCACTCTAATCTTTCTGTTTCTGCATTGATGGAGAACCAAAACAATAGTGCACTCCAGAACAACCCACTCTGCAGTTGACAGGCACATAAAGACACTAGTTTTTTTTTTTTCAAATGGAGGTTTGGCCGAGGCCTACTCCCCCAGACTTTAACTTTGCAGCTGTACAACGATAAAGATACTAGTATTGATGATGGTCAATCACAAAGGATTTAATATGTATTTTGAAAAGTACATAATGATGATCCTTATGATATGCTATTCATATGGCTTTCTTACAATGTTCTTTGTGTCTTCATATCTCCATTTTCTTCATAATTTTGCTCTCGTGTCCAACATCAGTGGTGCTTTAACTTTTTATCCCCAAGAGATCTTCATGCATGTCTTCATCTGTACGTGAATTTCTCATTGAAGATTACCAAGGTCTTCTTTAAGGAGTCACTCATGCACCCAAAGCTTCGGATTTCTCCTTAAAGTTTACCAAGGTCTTCTTTAACAAGCCATTCATCCTCCAAGAGCTTGAAGTGAGCCACTAACACTTGGACTTCTTTGATTCATTCTCCTACATGTCACTCACATGTCTAGGAAACATGCCCATTCCGTGTTCCTTTTACAAATGACCTTTTCTAAGTAATATTTTTATGTGGTAAAATGATAATACAAAAAAAAAAACAAGAGTTTCACATTGACAATCAAAGTGATCCATATGTACCGTTTTTTTTTAATGAAAACAAGAAAGTTTAATTAACAAAGGATTATACAATCTGTGCTCAGGGCAGGAGCCACCTCAGCAGAAAGATTACAAAGATAAGACCATTTCTAGTCTTTTACTGGAACACAAAGAGGATAAAAGGTTTTTCCACCTCGTGTACTTGTTAACAGCCAAAGTCCTCAATATAGAATCATTGGACAAGGGGCCAGTTACAATTTTCTGAATACACTTATGAGAGGCTCTTTTAAGACTACTAGGAAGGGAAATGAGAAAATTCCTATTCCTAATACTAAGGGTAGCATTATTTCTACTCAGCCAAATTTTCCACAAGATGTGTCCTCTCCAAATATTCCAGAGCAGAATGTCCATATTCCTACAGCAACCAAGAAGAACATCCCATTTATTGAGTTGAGGGAGGTTGTTATCATGAAGATATTTCTCAACAGGATACCAAAACTTTTTGGCATGCTTGCACTAAAAAAATAGGTGGGGAACATCCTCCACTAAGCCATAGAAAGTACACAGTCCTTCATTGGAAAAAACTTTCCTCACTTTGTGACCAATCCACAGACCATGATGTATCATCAACCATTGTAAGAAGGAATGTTTACTATAATCTGGGAAGGCCCACAAAGATTTGAATCTATAGGTCCACTGATGGGGAGACCAATTGACCTGCCATTTGGAGTTAAGCTTAGATAGAAGATGATGTACTGATCCTCTAGCTTTCTTAAATCTTTGAAAGATGAAGGCAGCAACCTCCTGAAGCTTCAGGTTCTTCCTTCTACAACACTTCAATTTTTCCTTCTGGATATTTTTATGATTGGACAGAACCTGCAGGCAAGACCTAGAAAAATTAGTATTAGTGAAAGAATGCATATCTACCACATTAGCATCATTAGCCATCAAATCTTTCCCAGCATCAATTCCAGCCTTATGACATTTATGTTCTAAAATGGTAATTCTGCAGCTATTCCAGGAGGCCAACCACCCCAGCCATGGGGATTCCTGCAAAAAAAAATTATGCAATATCAGTCATGGCAGGAGGTGGATGAAAAGACTTTTTAGCCTTAAACCAAGCTTTCCAGAACTTGCAGGTCAGAGAACTTCCAACAGGGGTAATAGGGTGAGGAGAAACCAAAATATCCCAAAGATTAATGTTTGACCAGGACCTGTAATTAGCCAAGAAAATTTTTTTTGTGTTCCTTTTTAGAAGACAAGCCCAAACATTTGTACTGTGAATACTTCTCAAGACCCATTTAGCAGCCAGGTTTTTAGACATTTTAACAGGACAGATAATCCCCAGCCCACCCTGAGATTTGGGCAGACAGCAAGTACTCTAGGCCACTTTGACAACTTTTATTTGATTGGCCTTACCACCCCAAAGGAAATTCCTGGCCAAGGCAATAACCTGCTTGATTTTCTTGTTAGAAGGGGACCAACAGGACAAAAAGTAAACCAATTTAGGGAGAATAAAATTATTGATGAGAAAGGTTATGTGGGGGAGGGAACTATTAGAGTCATACCAATAATGTAATTGGCTTTTGAACTTTTCAACAACCCAATCCCACCTTTGATCCAGGGAGACATGGAATCCCATAGGTATCCCTAAAAGCCTGAAAATCTCACCATCTTTATTAATATTACAACCAATACTGGAAATACAAGGAGGAACCACATTATCAGAAGCTTTAAACCCGGATTTCCTGTGGTTGATCAAAGATCCACTGGCAAGACAAAAGGTCTCCAAACAGTCCAGAAAGTTAGTCACAGAACTTGTATCAGCATTCAAAACAACATTAGTGTTATCAGCAAACAACTGCAGGCCAAGGGGGGTAGGGGAATCAGGAATGTTAATACCTTTAATAAGCTCACAATCCATAGCATCCTTAACAAGCCACACTAAAGCATCACTAGCAGTGGCAAATAAGAGGGGGGCTAGGGGGCAACCTTGCCTAATGGATCTGCTCAGTCTGAAGGGTTCAAAAATGTGACCATTTATAGCTATCCTGGACATGGCATTACCAAAAAGAGTGCTAACATACTTAACGAATCTCCGGCCAGCTCCCAAATCATGAAGAGACTGCAGGATAAAATCCCATTCAATCTTGTCATAGGCTTTGTCAAAATCAATCTTGAAGAAGTAGTAGTCTTGACCACTCTCCTCAGCATACTCCATACCTTCCCAGAGGGAGATGATAGCATCAAGAATAAACCTACCTTTTATAAACCCTTTTTGTTCAGGAAGAATGATGGAGTCCATCAAGGGACTAATTCTTCTAGCAAGGGAGGAAGCAAAAATCTTATAGATGGAATTGAGACAAGTGATAGGTCTCCAGTTATTAAGATCATCTTTGTTGCCTCTTTTGTGAACAAGTCTGATAACTCCAGTGTTAATTTGACAAGGAAGGAACCCTTTACTAGTAGCCTCTTCCCACACCAAAAGAATATAGGGAGTGAGAAAATCCTTTAAAATCATGTAGAACTCATTAGGAAGACCATCATAACCAGGAGACTTATAGGGTTTCATTTTATCGATGGTTTCTTTGATCTCACCAGCAGTGAGGGGCAGGTCCAGGATGGGAACCAGGCTTTCAAGAATCATTTTCTTCCTTTTTATGGCAATAGTGGCTCTAGCCCTCTAGATATCCTCCCCCCACTTGGGAGAACCAGAGAAAACATCCATAAAGAAGCTTTTGGCCTCTCGAAGAGTCTCCTCAATATTTAAAGTGTGCCCACCTTCTTTCTTCTGAATCATGGGGATGAAATCCCTACTTTTCCTTTTTTTAACAGAGAATACATATACTTGTTGTTTCTCTCAATTTTCTCACTCCAAAACTCCTTTGAGGAGGCAAGAGAGTAACTAGCTTCAAGGTACCTCTCCTTGCTAAGTCTCAAGTTAGTGTCATGATAATCTTGAGAAGTAACATCTAGAGATCTCAGCTTATCCATAAGGGCTTCTCTTCTATTGGCTCTCAAAGCTCTAGCTTTCTTCTTACACTGGGTGAACAGGAGTTGAATGTCTTTAACCAACTTGTCCCATGCCTTAAACGGGGAGTTAGAGGAACTAAAGTTGGAGGAAATAAGGCTTTTAATTTGGGACAACACACTAGGAAGCTTAAGAAAATTAATATCAATATGCGGCCATCCAGACCTATACGAGGGAGTTCCCATCTTAAGAGACACAGCCAAAGGCTTGTGATCAGAGATCATTAAAGTTTGATAAGAGTGAACACTAATGTCCCAACTGTTTTGAATGATTTTATTATTAGCATAACATCTATCAAGCCTAGCTGCAACATAGGAATTACCAACCTGCCTGTTAGACCAAGTGCAACCAAAATTATGAGAAAGATTAGAAAAGTCATGAATATTACAAAGATCAATCCAGGCATCTTTTTCAAAACCTCGGATAACATTACCCTTACAATTCCATCTATCATTTAAGGATGTTACCATATTAAAATCACCCAACATGATGAGGGGAGCCGGAAGAAGAGAGAGCTCCTCCCAACAACTTTTTCTGGTTAAGCTGGAGTTGGAAGCATAAACAGATGGTTAGATCAAAGGGAGTACCTAGCTTTATAGCACACCACTGATTAGAAATACTGGAAGAAAAATCATTGACTAAGTGAGCCAAGGGAAGGAAATGACCAATGACTGCCCCACCTTTACCCTCACAATGATTGGTGTTATACCATCTATATCTAGAAGACACTAGATTAAGATTAATCTTGAGGGGGGCTCCACCAATTTTGACTTCTTGTAAACAGAGAACATCCGGCATCCTATTCAAAGAACTCAGCCAATTGTTAATCATTTTGGGTCTAACAGGGTCTGTTAGACCCTTAACGTTGATAGTAATAATAGAAAGATCAAACATGAGAAACACAAAAAAAAGAGTTACTTCCTGCTATTCCTCGTAGGCTTGGAGGCTGATAAGGAAGATCTAACCACCTCTTTCCTTTTAGGTTTGACAATTCCAGTTAGATCTCTTGATGTTTCAGCTTCTTGAGTCGTAAGCAACATGTTTCACCCTTACTGGTGCCGGCCAATTGAGTATTGGGGTCAACATTTTCTTTAGTACCTGGAACAGCATGAGAGTCAACAGAGTTAACCATGTTATCAAAAGGATTAGAGACCTCTTCAAGCAGGATATCATAAAAATTTGACGACTTAAATCCTTGTTTTTTAATTTTATTAACTGGCTTTTTATTTTGAGAAGACTGAACAACATGAGGACCTTTAACCTCTTGAGTCGTTTCCTTAATTTTATCATCTTCTTTACTGTCTTGGCCCTCAATAAGAGGACAGTCTTTGATCAAATGCCCTTGTTTGTAACAGTTGTAGCAGGCATTTGGGATGTTTCTGTACAGAACCTTCTGGGAGTGAAGCTTTCTCCCACTAGAGTCCTTAATGATTAAGTGAGTTTTGATTTCTCTGGCCGTGTCAACTTCCACAAGCATTTGAGGGTCCCACTTGGGATTGATAATGGAGTTCCTAGACTTTTGACCCAAGACTTTCCCAACCATACTACCTAGTTTTTCCACCCAGGGGTAGAAGTCATAAGGTAAATCAGGAAATTCAACCCAAATAGGGATTTTGGTGGGTTTCGGCCCTTTGGGGTTAAATCCAATATACCACTTAAAGAAAGACATAGGGGTGTTACGAATTAACCACTGTCCCTCACTTATTACATGCAGTGCACTATTAGCTTCTTCAAAAAAGAACAGAAAATAGTTATTAGGACAGTATTGCACATGTTTTACAAAAAGACCCCTTGTTTCCGAGTGAGTTTTAATCCAAGATTTCAGGATCTCCTCAGCAGGTCTTGGGCCATGACATAGCCCTATGACAACTCTGTCAGTGAGCTCATTATGCCAGTTATCCAAGGAGTTCTTGTCAATAACCAGAGTATCATCCTCATTATCACTTTCAACATTGTCAATAAACAGTTCATGTGGGTTGTCATCAACCTTTTCTTTACCTTTAACAGAAGCTCATAGCGGAGAGAAAATACATGGACCATGCATGTTGTCCATACGAACGCTAAAGCTGTTACCGTTATTCTTGGCACACTCTGCGTACGTCTTCTTGGGGGAAAAGGACATAGCAGCTTCCTGATGCAGATCAGGGAAGTCAGAAGAGACTTGACCACCTTGGAGACCTTGTTGCATGTGAGCAGGAGAGGTCACAAAGTGTTCCTTGGGGATGGAAGGAAGTATAGAACAATCCATGGCGTTACTGTTCGACTCCATCACCGATATACCGTTGCGCAGCGCTTCAAAAAGCGCCATTTGAGCAGACTTTTATCGAGCACACTAGCAACAGAATCGCCAGCCCCCCTAGAGTTGGGGGGAAGAGGCAAGAGAGCGAGCAGAGAGGCCCTAGCCCATCGAAGAGGAGAAAAACCCTAAAGTTCCATGCAGAAACACCCGACGCACTTTCTAATATGTACCGTTTTAAGCTAGGCAAGAGGGTTCAAAAGGTTTGAAAAATCCAAAGACACTTGGGGATCTATAGATGCTTAGCACGAGAGGGCTCTCTACCTTGGAGATCAATACAACACTAATGAGAATACCACAAAACCCTCATGTAGATAAGGCTATTGAAGATGCAAAGAAGAGTGACCTTCAAAAAGGAAGAACTTGAAACAAAAAAAACTCCATTTACGATAGTTGCAACTCCCATAACAAGATAAGAGGAACTATTTGCACATGTGACAGTATTACCTGTAGTAGTAAGTTGAGTGAATTGAAGAAACTACATTGCAAGGTAATATGTTTTCTCCCCCCACTATCAAAGTACCAAACATTTGAGTCTACTCCAGATATACACTATTCATAAGAAGATGGGTCACAACTACAACCAATGGTAAATGACCATTGTTCATTCTACACAAGTTGAAGACTCTGTTTTGGGTGTAGAGGCCTCTGCAATAACCATTCTAGCTTCTTTCTTCCTTGCCTCTTTTTTTTTTAATGGAGGCTCAGACGAGGCCTAGTCCCACGGACTTTATTTTTGAAATTGCAACTGTACAAGGAAGGGCATAGTACCCATGGGACCCCCTTATCCCTTCCTTGCCTCTTTAGTAGCTAGTTTTGCACAAGTCTTTATTACATGATCATTTCCTTCATAGTATTTGAAGAACAATTGCTACTTTTTTGTTTTCTTCTCTTCTCTGTCTTCCTTCTTGAATTGTGCCGAATCAGCTGATTTTTGCTTACTACTGGAAGAGATCCATTTATCTTTGCCCTTCTGACTAGATAGGAAAGCTTATTCTGTAACATGCATAATAGAACTATTCTACCTAGATTGATATTCCTACAACACAATAGAGACTAACTCCTCAAATATCACGGAATTTGGATTTTCTTTCATCATCAAATGAAGAGTAGAAGCAAAAATCTGATATGAATCCAGAAGTCCATTCAGAAGGGTCTGCACAAGTGAACTATGAGACAAGACTTTATCAGCAAAAAGTCAACTCTTCATTCGAATCTTTGATCTTTGTCTGAAAACTATCCATGGAATCTCCATCATTCTTGTGCTCACTCTCCAACTCTTTTCAGAGGTAAGCAATTCATGCCTCATTACTTGCCTGGTATAAAGTGGTAACTGTATCGCAAACATCCTTAGCTATTCTGCAAGAGCCACTGTGAGGAATATTGGCATGTTTGACAGACAAGGCTATTAATGCATGCGCCATCCCAACAAAATGGCTCTATAGTTTGAGAAGGTTGTGACTTCAGCTTAGACATCATCAATAACCCTCTGATCATAGCCTTAGAATCTTATGAAAATTGATGATCATACATGAGGAAATTACGACTTCATAATATCTTCCCTTTGTGGTGTTGAAATTTGAATCTTAGCTCCTTTTTGCCTCCAAACGCACTATCACAACGAGTGTGCAAGAAACTTTTTCCCTTTGTGCAAACCATATACACAAGTTCTAGTTCACGAGTACAAGTGCCTCAAAGTGTGCTACACGTTTAGGAGATCTTGATAGCGTGTTTTTGTTCAACATTTTGAGATACAATTATTTTTTCACATTAGAGTATTTGGTCTTTTGCATGGTTCAAAGAAATGATGTATTCCGTATATTGAATGTTGATGATATCTTGAATAGCACTAATTACCATTGTGGGAATTTATGATGCATTGTGTATTGGTAGCAAGAATGTTATGGAATATTGTGCTAGGTGTTGAAAACATTCATAGTACCCTTTAAATAGAGTAATTTATATAGATCGCATTGAAGATGATGACCTTCAGTATCATGGATATACTTCGGTTATTGTTGCACCTGCTATAGAGAATCTTTGTTGGGATGGAAATGATGCTCAGGCACATGCGTTGATAGCTTTGTCTATCAAACATGCCATTATCCCTCATATTCTCCCTTGCAAGTTAACAAAGGATACATGGGATACACTTATAACTTTACATCGTGTAAGAAATGAGGCTCATGGTGCTTACCTTTGAAAACATTTGGAGAGTGAGCATAGGTATGGATATTTTTTTGGAAAAGAATAAAGATGTGAAGGAGTTGATTTCCACTCATAATGTCTTGCTAGATGCTTGTGCAAACTGTTCATAAGGGTCTTGTAGATTTATATCAGAGTTTTTTCTTCTACTCTTAGATTGATGATGAAAGGATATCCAGATGCCTAAGCATTTTAGGAGTAAGTCCTTGTTTTGTTAGATGAAGAAGAGTCAACCAAAATAATTCAATTATGCATGTTGTAGATCAAGCTTTCTTAGCTAGTCAAAAGGGCAAAGGTAAATGGACCTTATCTACTCGTAAGAGAAAATCTATAAATTTTGCATAGTCCATGGAGACATGTGACCTTGTAAAGATGACTAGGAATAGGTGGTCACTTGTGATATAATGAAGTACTGCACTGAATAATACACATTACAAAAGTAAGAAAACGACAGACATCGAAATAACAATCGGTGTACAAGTTATCGTTTAAATCCCGTGATTCCATTGGATTGATAATATGAAATGTGTGATGTATGAGTGTAACCTGTTACAGTACAACTAGTCGAAGACAAAGCCAAAATGCTTTCGTCTTCATGCCAAGGTGCTTTGGGGAAGCGGTGCCACGGTCTCATGAGTCCTATTCAGCAAAGCCATTCATCCTCCAAGAGCGTGTCGTCTACTTTTGAAGTCAGCCACTAACACTTGGACTTCTTTGATTCATTCTCCTACATGTCACTCACATGTGTAGGAAACATGCCCATTCCGTGTTCCTTTTACAAATGACTTTTTATAAGTAATATTTTTATGTGGTAAACTGATAATACAAGAAAAAAAACACAAGAGTTTCACATTGACAATCAAAGTGATCCATATGTACCCTTTTAAGGTAGGCAAGAGGGTATAAAAGGTTTCAAAAATTAATCTAAATCAAAAGACACTTCGGGATCTATAGATGCCTAGCACTAAAGGGCTCTCTACCTTGGAGATCAATGTAAACAACACTAATGAGAATACCACAAAACTCCTCATGTAGATAAGGCTATTGAAGATGCAAAGAAGAGTGACCTTCAGAAAGGAAGAACTTCAAACAAAAAAACTCCATTTACGATAGTTGCAACCCTCAAGATAATGTGTTTGAACGCAAAAGTGGTGGTAAAGTTGTCGAGGGGCTAAGGGAGAGGATGAATGCAAGGATGAATGATAAAGAAAACATGGGAATGTCGTTGATGAATAAAAAGAAGTGGGGGAGGTATCTTTATAGTAGAGAAGAGGGACCTACTTGCAAGCTTTGCACCATATTCTTATGAGATATAATGAGAAAGTGTTTCCATAATACCATATTGTGGGATACAACATTTCGATGGTATATCCCAAGAACTCTAATATCGTGAAAATACTTTTGACATTTAGTGCTCTTATAACAAGCGTCATCATTTTCATTGTAGGATGATATTTAGATAGTATCATAGAGCTCATTCCTAATACATTTACGTACTTAGAATTTCATCTAAGCCCAATGTCTATTACTAAACCAAAATCCTTTACAACATTTGTGCTTGATCGATTGCCTCTCCTTACAATTTCTACATCTTGTGTTGTAAATGTTGCCCTTCGGATTCCGCAGAGGCACATATGTAGTGTATATTATAGAAATAAAATCTCACAAAGGTACTTAGAGAATAGAAAGAGACAAGAGAATCATCACTAGATTGGGTACAGTCTCCCCCCACATACTCTCCTGGATGAGTCTATCTAAGCATGTGTATTTATAGGTATTTCTTATTAATTCTTGAATAGAAGATACATGATGGCAATGCTTCAAAAAGCATGCTTTTTACAAAAATCCACTTTATTTACAAAATCATAATCTACTATTTTTTTATAAAAATATGGATTTCTAATGTGATCTATTACTTTTACAAAAAAAAACTAAACTACTATCTTTTTAATATTCTACTAAATATCTCCAAAAATATTTGAATAAGTCCATGCGTGTTCATACCCTTATGAATCTTCACCTACTAAATCGAAACACAAAACACATTAAAAACCTCAAGGGCGCATTAAAATCCATTTATCATTCCATTATTCCATAAAGTATAGCATGCCTCCCAAATGACGAGCAATTGACCTTAGTTGATAAGAATAAAATAGACATGGATGGCCAGCCACATGTCCCATCACCCAACAATCACTATCATGTTCCATGTAAAAACCCATGCATGGAGCTAGATAACGAGAATTTAATGTGATTGTGCATGATAAACAGAAATCAAATAGTCATAATGTGGAGGTAGTGATGTCGTATGAATCCATTGAGATTCTTCAAGTGAATGATTTAGCTTTAGTATGACCAAACTTACCACAATGTCAGCAAGTGATATAGGACCTCTTTTGTTGAGCAATCATTGTTGTACACTACAACAGATCGATGGTATACTGAGGTTTTTACCAAGGGAAATGAACGCTATCGCGGAGTTCACAGAAAGGAGGGTGAAATCATAGACTCTTCCTTGCAATAGAACGGCTTAATTTTATTCAATGTTCATAGTCAAAACACTCTCAGAATCTCTTGTTCAAGATCCTCACTATCATATTCACTTCAAGGCCTCGGTATTGTTACTTCGTTTCAATATGCATTCATACAAACTACAACTGCACACATGATATATCACCCCTATGATCATTAAAATTTGATATATACTGGAACTCGTAAACTTTAATGCAAATCCATAAATGAATCTCAATTTTTAGCATATGCCACTGTTTTCACCTAGCATTCATACCATAAAATTGAAAACACATCAGATCTGCCACGTGCTGAAGCCTGATATTTTCAAATTTCTGGAAGCAGGTACAAAATCCCAATCTATTGTTTGCATACATAGATGTTTGCATACATAGATGTTTGCATATGTTTGATCAGCAATCAAATAACCACATTAAAGCCTTTGGAGACATCATCTATCTATGCTGGGAAAATAGCATTAGTTACTTGTTCATTCAGGATTGACGAAGAAAATTATTAGGATCAATCATTATGGGCAAAAGAAGAAAAATGCAGTAGCAGTGTATTACGACATCATAACCAATACTGCAATTTTGCGCACACAGTTCACCTAGCCCCGCGCAGACACAGGAAGTACGTGAATTTGTAGTGTGCACATGTGTGCCAGTGCATGTGCATGCATGGGTGCATGCATGTATTTGTATACATGAGAGAGAGAGAGAAAGAAAAGGCGGGAGAAGAAGACAAAGAGTCTTAATCATTTCAAAAGGAACCCTCGTTCACATAAAAACCAGATAAGTGCATCTAGATATCTTGAGCTGCAATTGCTGTAAATCCAAGACCAAAAATTCTGATATGTCTACACAAAGCAAGGTGAATCATAGGCATGGGTCTCATGCAGTCCAATCAATAGAAAAGAGTACAAAACCACAGTCAATGTATTGCTTTGCAGGATGCTGTGCACAGCTGATCCAGAATCGATTGACAGAAAAGTCAGCTATGTTTGTTTATACTTTGCTTTCCACATTTATTCCATTCCAGTAACATCCAAATTATAGATGTATCTGCTAACAATAAACATTAGTCTCACAAAACACTATCTAGGTTGAAAGATATGGAACGGAAAATTGTTTGCTGTATAGATATGTACATGGAAAGAAAGAAAAAAAATGCAACAAGCAAAGAGAATCACGTGATATTATAACTAGTTTTTTTTCTTTTAAATACATTTGAAAATTTATTCCATACCGGTTCTGAAGATCTCTTGCACAAAGGACGCACAAGGTACATGTAAGCAATGTCCAAGTTCCAAAGTTTCTTCCATGAATTTCAGTCATTGACGTCTTGGAAAAGACGTTCGTGCGCAACGCCCATATGTCGACGAATCCGAACCAGACAGAAGAGAGCCGAAGAAAACCCACGAATAGCAGCCACCATCCCAAGGGCCTCATCTGTAAAGCCTGCAGTTCCCTAGATTTCTGATTCCCAAACTCCCTCCGATGAACACGAGAGAAACCCCTTTTAACAGCGCCTCTCTCTGCTTCAATAGCTGTCACTTTCTCGTAGAATCCTGTTTGATCATGAAGAGCTCCATGCATGCAGCAGATCCTTCTTCAGGTGTTCCACGATTCTGAGCTTTATTGCCTCAGCTGTAAATGATGTAGTTGCCATAATAGGACCATAGTCCTCTGAATCTTCATGTCATACTCTCCACCCTTCCCTGATTTTCCTTAATGCGCAGACACCGAAAATAAGTAACTTCCCGGAGCCCATAAAGAAAGCACATGCCCTCCTTTTTACAGAAATTAAACGAAGCCTTCTTCTTCTTATTTGACACCTATTTTCTTTCTAAAAAAACAGCCAAAGGAATGAGTGAAATGCGTTCTTCATTTTTCTAAAAGAAATTTCACAGATAATATTTACATTCTCTTTATAATTATCTTTGAAGTAGGTTCTCACACACACAAATGCCCACGAAAATACACATACATACTTGTGCACATACATAAATTCATATATACTAACACACATATGCACACAAATTATTACGCATGAATTCACACATACATGTATTCATTTTTAAATGGACTATTACTCATGCACTTACACATTTAAGCATATACGTGAAACACGCATGTGCACATATATGAACATATACATACACACGTACTCATGGATGCATTCACATGGGTGCATGGAAATTTGCGAGCATACACTTGGATATACACATGTGCAAATGCTCTTGCAAGTACAAGAAATATGTAAAGAGAAGCAATCCATGCTTCTTATCACCAATGTATTGCAAACAATGATCTCAAGCACTCATACATGATAAAAGCTATATATAAAGGATAGAAATCACCAGAGTCTATTAGATTCTTTATATGTTTGATTTGACTTCCACATCTTATCACCTTAATTCCTTCCAATGAGTAGCTTCCATCTTGCCATTGCAATCAGGAAAGTTAGCATCTTTAACAATTTCATTTGATTTTAGTGTACCTTTAGCAGAGCTATAAGATGGTGTTCCCTGCTTGACTATCAATCATGAATCCAAATCCTGACCACATCCACCCCCTCTGAACCTGTGCATCCTCCGGATGCACCACCAACCTGCATACACAACATTAAATACAAGCGAGGATCAAGTGGTCATGGCAAATAAACATTACTTAAAGAAATTTCAACTAGATGCATGAAATCTGAATATGCATTAAACTTGGCATAAATCAAGAAAAGAAGGTAGACAAAAGCATCCCATACAACATATCAGAATACACTAATGCACTCAGACTAGAAATCATATGAGTAATTCGAAAACTTCTTAGCTCTCTCGTTAACTCGACCCGGTCAGATCTAGTAGCCTATCCGAAGCATTTGCATATACCAGTCTTCACTAACTCGATTTATGAAACTCGCTTCTGGCTTCCCTATTGATCTTCTATCATCTGAAGTCCCTTCAGACCCTTTTCTTATTTTTCTCATATTTTTATTCTGTTTTTCTTTATTTTAATTCTTTATCCAGCTCAACCTTTATATCTTTGCTTTTATTTTTATTTATTTATTTTTCCACACTTTTCGGCCTATGTCGAAATCGGATGCGACTCGTGGACCTGACCACCCGGCCAGGTTTAGCCCACCCATCTACCGACCCGACATAGCGCACGATTCACAATGTCAGCCTCATACGAAATCAACGTCAGCTCGTGGCTCTGACCACCCGGTCAGAGTGACTCCACCCGCCTATCAACCCGTATGAGCGCGTAACAACATGTAGGTTAGGCCATACGACACAACTAGCGTCAGCTCGTGGCCCTGATCACCCGACCAGGGTAGTTCCACCCGCCTACTAGCTCATCGCAGCACCCAACAACACATACACATACATATAGATAGTTGGCTCGTATAAGAATTCTTTTCTCAAGATATAATCTGTCCGAAGATTAGGTCAGATGAGAGATCAAGAGTAGAAGTCGAAGTGTCTCACTCATCAAGTGTTTGTAAACACTACTATATACAGATACTTAGTCTAGGTCTTCCCTTCACCTTCCTAGGTCTTGCTCTCGAAAGTTCTAGTCCATCTTCTAACCTTACTCATATAATCCTGGTCCTTATACATTACATGTAATCTTATTAGTGGTACGAGATCTTTGGTCTACTTAATTTTCTTATTTATACGTTTCTATATGCATTATATGCTTAATCATGCAGTCTTTTTATATACACATATACAAGAGAGAAGAAAAAACTGAAGTGATAACATCTCACCAGTATGAAGTCAAAAGCCGCTTGAGCTTATCGCATCCAATCTCCTCTTCTTGTTTCATTCTGAGTCGCTATCTTCAATGTATTGATTTGATTCCTGCGTCTTTCTTCAAATCAAAGCAAAAACATAAGATATATACATTCCTATTTACAAAAACATTCCTTTAAGCTTTATGGACTTTTATTGAAAAAGATTCTCCCTTCAATCTCACCTTCTTTAAAACATACTCACCAAAGAAACTGTGCTTGAAAAGAAGCCATCTTTGAACTGCATCAATCAAGGTAGCATTCTTAAATAAGTTAGATATGTGTACAAGCCACTTCACTTTCTTGTCCATCTCTTGGTGGCATGTTTGGCATACATAACTCTTGAAAAATTCAAAAATCCATGATTCAATCATTTGAGCATAGTTGCTTTTATTCACAACTCCCTCCAATGCATCATATGAAGATGCACACGATAAATGAGCATATGTATATAGATTTTTGAAATTTGGAGTGTTTAAAACATCATCAAACAAATCCATCATGCATATGTTTTTATCCATTTTAGGAATGAAATAATTTAAAAGGATTTCATCATTTCCATTATGATTATCCAATCTTTCTTCTTCATTGCCATTAAGGGTTTGAATACATTCATAAGATTTACACTCTAAATGGTGATGTTCATCATACTCTAAATCCAGTTTATACTCATACTTATCACTCAGACTGTCATGATTTTTTTTTACTTGAGTGCCACCAATTATAGAATCTGCTTCTATCTCTAATCTCTCCAAGAACTCCTCATCTTCTTCTTTTCCCAGATTCATTTGTCCATTATCATGAAGAAACTCAATATCATCACAATCAAGAAAATCTTGATCATCTAAATCACTAAATTCTTGCTTCTCCAAGTAAGATTCATTGGAAAATCTACATTCATCTATATTCTCCTGATCCTTTTCAAAGATATACATGTAATTTGATGTCAAATCAGTTTTCCTATTCAAGATGCCATCATCAGATTCTTTATCTATCCCAATTATTTCTTGTTTATTATCTTTAGAGGATGTGTTTTTGCCACACTCCTCATACATTTCTTTTATCATTGAATCTTGCTCAAATACTTCATACTTGAATATCTCATCATAGACGCTTGAGTCAATTGAAACTTCATCCATCTGGTAACATTTATATCTAGCTTCATCAATGCAAATATTTGACTCAACGGTTTCACATTCAATATCTTTTGATGCTATGCACACATCACATTTATCATACATCTCATTAAACATTGTATCTTCCACTTCATGCTTGATTTCTTTGATACATAAACTCAACTCAACATGATCATTCTTAACATACATATCAATGTAAAGAGGAGTAATCAGTGGAGTATCCTCATCGCGCTCATGATCATTCATATGTCCTTCTTCATGGAGTACAATATCGTTCACATACATATCATTATATTGAAGCTCAATCAACAACTCATTCTTACACCTATAATTCAGATCACTCTCTTGTACCTCTAACGACTCATTTAATGTGGCATCACTCAAGAGTTTTTCACATTCTTGATCTTGATCTAAACAATCAGTAGGCTTAGCATCATGCTTTTCACCATCGGCATACATACCATTCTCTACAGGATTCATCATTTGCATGTCCTTCTGACTGACATCCTGCTCACTTACATTCTCTTTATGCGAATCAATCATTTGGCCATAATTCATATTTGAATCATATGCTTCAAGAGATGTTTCACTCTTAGATGGTATCAAATAGTTCAAGTATTGCTTGATTTCGTCTTTTAAGCAACCATCTTGTACTTGATCATCACATGGATTCACTGGATTATTTTGAGTTATTTCATTTGCAATCTCTTTCTGATTACCTTGACTTCCGGTAGATATCTTTAAATCTTGGTTATTATCATATCTTGTCTCTTTGTTTGTTTGATTATCATCCCTTAGAAGTGAGGAGTCTATCAGATTATAGGAAGCCTCACGTTGTTTTCTTGGTGCGTTTTGTTTATTTTTGTTTTGTTCTATGTTTGATATTGGTTTGATTTTGTTTTGTTTAGCTTCCGTATATTCCTTTGCTCCTCCCATCATTGGGGTTTTTGCATATACAGTATTTGTAGATGTAATCAAAGTATCTACAGGCTCTTGGTACCTTGAATCCTTAGAGATTGCATCACTTATGTTTATAGGTTCTTTATAGTGATCCCCTTCATAAGCATGTGCGTGTATTCCATGCATATATTCTTTATGTCCAACTGGGTTTTCTATTATTCTATAGATTTGCAAATTATTTTTAGTCTCTAAAATGCATGGAATTTGTGTATCTTCTTCATTTGCATAAATGTCAGCTTGCCAATCGTTTAAAAATTTTTCTATTGTTTGTTGTTTCTTCACATATCTCATCACAGCCTCATGGACAAGCGTCCAATCCTCTGTGAGCCCTGAGTCGGAGTCTATATCTTGTAGAAGTGGAATTAACTCCTCTCTGGCTTTAACGTCGATTGTTCGAAGAAACAACGAAACTCTTTCATGACTTATGCACCTCTTATCGTGCTCAGAAAGATCATCATATTGTCGCTCAAACTCTTCTTTGATCTCAAGAATTGGTTGGTCTTTGGGCATATGAACCCACCTCAGGAAAGATCTACGAGTTACTTTATCAAGATCCTCTAGCATAAACTACTTGAGGAGTGTCACTTTGTATTGGGACCATGTCGTTTGATTTATTTGCATTATTTGGTCTCGCATGTCGTATCCCGACACATAGATAAAGTTTTCGCATAGTTCTTTTTCCGTCATCGGACTTAGTCCGACACCTAGATATTTGGCCTCGAGTTCATATTCTTTGCAGAACTTTGAGACATTCTTTCCATTGAAAAAGCCACACCGATTGACTAGACGTTCATGAAGTGATTGGATGGCTTTTTGACGCCTATCTTCTTCTTGAAATCGTAGGAATTGAGCTAGGATCTCTTCCATTTTGATTATGCTAATCTTTGTGGCTCTATAACTCACTCACCCCCTCCTTTCACGTCGGGTTCACCAGGTATGTCGCGGAGTTCACAGAAAGGAGGGTGAAATCATAGACTCTTCCTTGCAATAGAACGGCTTAATTTTATTCAATGTTCATAGTCAAAACACTCTCAGAATCTCTTGTTCAAGATCCTCACTATCATATTCACTTCAAGGCCTCGGTATTGTTACTTCGTTTCAATATGCATTCATACAAACTACAACTGCACACATGATATATCACCCCTATGATCATTAAAATTTGATATATACTGGAACTCGTAAACTTTAATGCAAATCCATAAATGAATCTCAATTTTTAGCATATGCCACTGTTTTCACCTAGCATTCATACCATAAAATTGAAAACACATCAGATCTGCCACGTGCTGAAGCCTGATATTTTCAAATTTCTGGAAGCAGGTACAAAATCCCAATCTATTGTTTGCATACATAGATGTTTGCATACATAGATGTTTGCATACATAGATGTTTGCATATGTTTGATCAGCAATCAAATAACCACATTAAAGCCTTTGGAGACATCATCTATCTATGCTGGGAAAATAGTATTAGTTACTTGGTCATTCAGGATTGACGAAGAAAATTATTAGGATCAATCATTATGGGCAAAAGAAGAAAAATGCAGTAGCAGTGTATTACGACATCATAACCAATACTGCAATTTTGCGCACACAGTTCACCTAGCCCCGCGCAGACACAGGAAGTACGTGAATTTGTAGTGTGCACAT
This sequence comes from Ceratopteris richardii, assembly GCA_020310875.1. Lineage (NCBI taxonomy): Eukaryota > Viridiplantae > Streptophyta > Polypodiopsida > Polypodiales > Pteridaceae > Ceratopteris > Ceratopteris richardii. The sequence goes on from CM035412.1 coordinate 7,125,219, forward strand.
GTGTGCCAGTGCATGTGCATGCATGGGTGCATGCATGTATTTGTATACATGAGAGAGAGAGAGAAAGAAAAGGCGGGAGAAGAAGACAAAGAGTCTTAATCATTTCAAAAGGAACCCTCGTTCACATAAAAACCAGATAAGTGCATCTAGATATCTTGAGCTGCAATTGCTGTAAATCCAAGACCAAAAATTCTGATATGTCTACACAAAGCAAGGTGAATCATAGGCATGGGTCTCATGCAGTCCAATCAATAGAAAAGAGTACAAAACCACAGTCAATGTATTGCTTTGCAGGATGCTGTGCACAGCTGATCCAGAATCGATTGACAGAAAAGTCAGCTATGTTTGTTTATACTTTGCTTTCCACATTTATTCCATTCCAGTAACATCCAAATTATAGATGTATCTGCTAACAATAAACATTAGTCTCACAAAACACTATCTAGGTTGAAAGATATGGAACGGAAAATTGTTTGCTGTATAGATATGTACATGGAAAGAAAGAAAAAAAATGCAACAAGCAAAGAGAATCACGTGATATTATAACTAGTTTTTTTTCTTTTAAATACATTTGAAAATTTATTCCATACCGGTTCTGAAGATCTCTTGCACAAAGGACGCACAAGGTACATGTAAGCAATGTCCAAGTTCCAAAGTTTCTTCCATGAATTTCAGTCATTGACGTCTTGGAAAAGACGTTCGTGCGCAACGCCCATATGTCGACGAATCCGAACCAGACAGAAGAGAGCCGAAGAAAACCCACGAATAGCAGCCACCATCCCAAGGGCCTCATCTGTAAAGCCTGCAGTTCCCTAGATTTCTGATTCCCAAACTCCCTCCGATGAACACGAGAGAAACCCCTTTTAACAGCGCCTCTCTCTGCTTCAATAGCTGTCACTTTCTCGTAGAATCCTGTTTGATCATGAAGAGCTCCATGCATGCAGCAGATCCTTCTTCAGGTGTTCCACGATTCTGAGCTTTATTGCCTCAGCTGTAAATGATGTAGTTGCCATAATAGGACCATAGTCCTCTGAATCTTCATGTCATACTCTCCACCCTTCCTTGATTTTCCTTAATGCGCAGACACCGAAAATAAGTAACTTCCCAGAGCCCATAAAGAAAGCACATGCCCTCCTTTTTACAGAAATTAAACGAAGCCTTCTTCTTCTTATTTGACACCTATTTTCTTTCTAAAAAAACAGCCAAAGGAATGAGTGAAATGCGTTCTTCATTTTTCTAAAAGAAATTTCACAGATAATATTTACATTCTCTTTATAATTATCTTTGAAGTAGGTTCTCACACACACAAATGCCCACAAAAATACACATACATACTTGTGCACATACATAAATTCATATATACTAACACACATATGCACACAAATTATTACGCATGAATTCACACATACATGTATTCATTTTTAAATGGACTATTACTCATGCACTTACACATTTAAGCATATACGTGAAACACGCATGTGCACATATATGAACATATACATACACACGTACTCATGGATGCATTCACATGGGTGCATGGAAATTTGCAAGCATACACTTGGATATACACATGTGCAAATGCTCTTGCAAGTACAAGAAATATGTAAAGAGAAGCAATCCATGCTTCTTATCACCAATGTATTGCAAACAATGATCTCAAGCACTCATACATGATAAAAGCTATATATAAAGGATAGAAATCACTAGAGTCTATTAGATTCTTTATATGTTTGATTTGACTTCCACATCTTATCATCTTAATTCCTTCCAATGAGTAGCTTCCATCTTGCCATTGCAATCAGGAAAGTTAGCATCTTTAACAATTTCATTTGATTTTAGTGTACCTTTAGCAGAGCTATAAGATGGTGTTCCCTGCTTGACTATCAATCATGAATCCAAATCCTGACCACAACGCGGCTTTATTTGCCGCGACACCGGTGTAAAGGTCAGTATGCATGTCGGTACCAAAGCATCGGTATAAGTGTCGATATGTTCGTCGGTATAAGCATCGGTATATACGTCGGTATACGCATCGGTAATACCGGCGTCCATATCGGCACCCATACCGAGGCCTCTGCTAGACGTACCGTCGCGTATACCGTCGCCTCCTGGGTATACCGACGCTTATTTCGATGACATTACTGGGAGTACCATCATGTATACCGACGACCATACCTGCAAAACGTTTTTTGGGCAGAGTGTGTTGTCTTTTGCTACAGCAACATTACCATGATGTTGCTTAACAAAAGACAATACACTCTGCCCAAAAACAACCAAGTACATGTGATGTGTACTCTATGATTTCATGAAACAGAGTATTAATGGACACAAAAGAGATAATCAGAATGAACCATGAACCATGTACAAAAGAAGTTATATATTTCAATAATGAAGCATGTACAAGAGTGTGACAAACCATTGTCATATATGGCGCTTTTACAAAATGTGGCAAAGCAATGCATTGCACTGCCATAAACATGCAAAGAACGTTCCATATCAACAGTCCTGCAACAAACAACATTAATGGAATGAGATAAATTCACATGAAAATTACAAACAAGTAAAAACCAAGTTTATAAATTACTTACTCATCGCAAATGCTCCCATGAAACGACCACACAGCGTCCCTCCAAGTCCTCCAATAGTGCAATCAAACCATGAAGATATCTGTAAGAGTCCTCCGCTCGTGTTGGAGGACGACCCATTGCGAGCTCCTAAAACAAATATACAAAATATTAGAGGAACATACATGAGAAATTTAACACAAATAAATTCAATAAATGAAATGATACTTAAAAACTCATGACACATCGTGTCATATCCACCACTGCCCAAATGTGACGGTCCAACCGTATCTAAATGTGTGGCTGCGGCATCTCGCTGCTGGCAATATCGGTGAGGAGTCTGCTGCTGCTCATGACGAATCACGTCCCACTCCTCAGCATCTAACCATATAGGTTTTGGTAAGCCTCCTCTGAAAGCATCATGAGCCTCGGATTGTTGATAGGACATAACCTCACGTGCCATGTGCAGAATCCACTCTGAACTGACAAGAGACTGTCCATTGGCTCGTCGAAACTCCTGATAAATTGTATGTGTGATATAATTGTTCCGATCTTTATCCTGCTCACTCCATTTCAGCATGATAGAGTGTCCAAACTTGATGGAGCAAAGCTGTTGTATGTGTGCACGCATTGCTTTGCCAGCCGCATCCATGACCGGAGCTCCATCTTGGATACTATACACCTTGGAGTCATCATGGTCATGAGCACCCCAAGGTGTACGTGGTGTTCCATGTGGTGTACTTTGTGGCGTACCTACATCTGAGGTACTCGTCCTAGGAGTAGAAGCGGGCGACACAATGTCCATCACACTGCCTCCACAACAACCGACTCCTCCACCGCCAGACCTACCTGTAGATCCACTCATAGAACCTCCTACTATAGAGCATGACCTCGATCTACGAGACGGGCCGGAACTTGTATCGTGCTTAGGTATCGAACGCACATGTCTACTAGTAGACCCAGTAGGAGATGGCTGAAAAGATGGTCGTGGTCGAGTCACAAAGCTAGGAGACATACCTCCTACAGGAGTAGCACCACTGGCAGGAGTGACACCGACAGGAGTGACACCAGCAGGAGTGACACCGGCGGGAGTGAGGCTAGCACGAGTGAGGCCGGTAGGAGTAGGGCCGCCAAGAGTGAGGCCAGGAGGAGTGCTACCACGAGCGATGCAATACTATGATGCAGCGGCCATGTACGCGGGAGGAACCTGAGAGATGAACTCCAAAAATTGCTCCTCTGTCATGGAATGTGGAGTGACTGGAGGACTATCTCCCATCGTGCTCTATAATAAAAGAACTCAAATAATTAGCATGCGATAATAAAAGTAATATAGAGAATAAGAAAAAAACAAAAATTAGGATGTACAAGGGTTTTATTCAAAAGTCCTCTAGTCTAGCATCCTCTTGAAGATCCAATGCACCGAGAATATCTATCTCTATATTGTTGGCTTCTAAATCGCTTATTATGCTGGTGTCTTCTCGATCATCATCTATTGCTTCATCTTCTCGAATAATGACCTCTTCTTCAATGACCTCTTCTTCTCGAACAATGATCTCTTCCTCCTCGACTATCGAATGAATCTCTGAGTCCACTAGAGATGGACTTTCTTCTACATCTATGTTCTCAAAAATTTTTCTACTACGTGAAGAGACTTGTAAAACAAATAGCCACTCTGGTTCTTTTGAATCTGGTATAAAAACAACTTGCTCACAATGTTCGGGAAGTACAAATGTATCCCTTTTATCTATCCATAATCTTGTGGAGTCGACTTGAAGCAAACCGCTTTTATCCTGTCTCATTGTTGCGTTTCTTCGAGAGGGGACTACTTTGAACCATTTCATGTCAAAAACAAAGTAATCAAACTTTCTGAAAGATAGTTTCAAGATGTCTTGAATCACACCACAATGATCTAGCTCGCCTTCTAGAGCATTATCATCTCTTGCACTCGCTCTACTTTTTTGCAAAAAATTCACCATCACTCCACTATCAAAAGTAGACCTATTTTGATCGATTCGTGCGATTCGTGTCATCCATGAGACCATAGTGCACCGTATTTAATATACTTCCAATCACATCCTTTTGAGAGTTCTTCTTCTTCTTCAGAGATATCTTCACCCGCTACTTTTGCTTGTGAAACTGTTGTATCTAGCCATCTGCTCATTGGAAAAGATGGAAGAGGTCGAAGACTTTCTGGAAGAGGTAAAAATCGAGTGGAACGATTTCTTCAAAACTGAGCTCTTTCCTTTGCGTTAGTTTCCTTGGCAAGCTCATACCTTTCTAACCTCTTCTGTATAGGCTCAGAGTTAACTATGCAAAACTTCATTGCCTTCTCTCTGAAAGCTGCATCCATTTCTCTTTGCAATCCTTTACCTTGTGGTTCATTGCCTACGAGACGAACATCTTCATCATCGCTCCATAAGCGAGGCATTTCGGGATCTGACATACGTAGAAACCTAGCTATGAATACAAGAGATTCTTGTACAAGCCATCCCTCTGCCATGCTACCCTCTAGACGTGCTCTCTATCAAACAAACCCTTTTAATGTCTTCATAAAGCGCTCCAAGATGGACATTCATCACCTATGGACAGTTCCTGCTGTTGCAACTATATCTACCACATGAACCAGTAAATGAAGTTGAATAGTGAGAATACTTGTGGCAAAGTATTCTCCTCCTGCAAGATCGTCCTTTCATGTGAAATCAGTCTTTAGACACCTCACGCATCTAGTAGGTGTCGAAACTCTAAAATTGTTTTCTTCACTTGTTGCTCTTCCATCCTGCGAAGCATCCAAGGAGCTCTTGGTAACAATACTATTCCGTTGGGCTTGATAATTGCCCACAACTCTCACATACGACCTCGCTCTTCTAAGTCCTCCCTCTGTGCTTTTCTTTCTTTCTTTCCGATCAAAGTTTTCCAAAGAATCTCTCCCACATTCTTAAAAATATGCATTGGATCCACCAAATGATTGATCAACAATTCACTCTAATAAGGGAGTTCATGAAAAATGGACAACCGTTTCATGCCAACAACTGGATTTTCTGAATCCCACAGTTGTTTCCAATTGCTAGCTTTCATTTGGTGTTGCGCTTGTCGACCAATTTGTCCTTCATGTAAAACATGTCCTTCATAAGCAATTTTACGTAGTGCTTTGGAATAGTGTACTTCGAGTCATGGTCCACAGAAAGGACAAGCATGGTAACCCAAAATGGATAAACCTGAACATTCACCATAACCAGGCCAATCATGCATTGTCCACATAAGTATGCCTTGCACTCGCACATCTCATCTTCTTATAGGTTGAGACATGCCACGCACAGTAATCCCATCCCATGAAATGCACAGTTCTTCTACAAGTGGTGCAAGATATACATCCATGTTTTTTACCTTATACTTACCTGCCGTATAGTTGTGTCGATCAAGCTTCTCGATCATTGAGGGAAAGTTGTCACCTATCTTGATCTAGCTCTGATACCACTGAAAGAACTTGGAGAAGCTTGTCGAAGGTAGAAAAATGCGTCTCGAAGCGACGAAGTTTGGTCAAGCCAACCAGCACAAGACCAGCCCATGAGCTTATGGAGACTCAAATAGACCTTATAGGCATGCTATAAGTGCAAAGAAACACACTATGTACTTTGGAGCATCAAGGAGAATGAGTCAATACAAAACAGATAGGTTCACGGGTCGACTAGCTCAAAAACTTACTATCTATGGAAGAGACAATGAACTTCAAATGCCCATCGTGACCAGCATGATTACAATTAGAAAAACTCCTTTTATGGTAGTGATACACATAGGGTTGAGTGTATGGAATGCACAAAAGTATAAGGAATAAGCAAAATATGCTATAGGAATGAATGCAGCATTCACCGGTGGTACTTCCTATTTTTCAGGAATACATAGAGATTGACCCCGAGGCAAAAAAACTCATATTTCTCCAACTCTGATGAGACAAAGGCTTTTAAAATTTACAGGCATAAACTAGAAACTTATAACTTTCCAATGAGTCATTTTGGACTCAATTTGGAGCTTTGCAGAGAGAGCAGCAGCCTCTGCACGATTACTATTGGCGACGAAGATGATGCAGAAAATTGAAGGAGCAAGACAATGATGGTCACAAGTGTATGTATATTGCTTCCATGTATTGTACAAGTAATTCCAAGTCTTTATATAGACTCTAGGATTGTTCCACAGCTTTTACAAGCTGAATTTGAATTCAAATGAAGGTGGGAATGGTTGTTGGAGGGAATCAATTCACTTCCCTACAATCTAGGAAAAGTGAAGATGTAGTTTGATCTACTTTTAGGTGATTTGATTTGCTTGATTGAATGCAACTTTAACCACCACAAATTCGTGGGATTTGGGCTCTATATTTCTACCTTTACATGTGTAAATCTCAAGGCTTTTACAACGGTAAATGAACCATCAAAAATTTCTGAAAAAAATACAATAAATAAGCATATGAAAAAGAACTCTCCAACGGATATTCTTTCGATGTGATAGCCTTCGATGTAGATCAAATCCACCTCAAGCATAGTGTAAGCTTGATGTTCCAACAATCAATAGAGACGATAGCAATAAAGAAGACAAATTTCCGACAGACTAAATCGCAGCGCACATGGGACACAATGTAACATCTAACATTTTAAAAGAACTAACATTAGCAATAGTCAGCATTATCTTACCAACTCCCATAACAAGATAGCAAGAGTTGTTTGCACATGTGATAATATTACCTATAGCAGTAAGTTGAGTGAATGGAAGAAACTATGTTTTGTTACCCCACTATCAAAGTGCCAAACATTTGAGTCTACTCCAGATATACACTATTCATGAGAAGATGGGTCATAACTACAAACAATGGTAAATGACCATTCTTCATTCTACACAAGTTGAAGACTCTGTTTTAAGTGTAGAAGCCTCTGCAACAACCATTCCAGCTTCTTTCTTCCTTGCCTCTTTAGTAGCTAGTTTTCGACAGGTCTTTATTACATGATCATTTCCTTTTAATTATAGTATTTGAAAAACAATTGCTGCTTTTTTGTTTTCTTCTCTTCTCTGTCTTCCTTCTTCCATTGTGCGGAATCAACTGATTTTTGCTTACTACTAGAAGAGATCCATTTACCTTTCCCCTTCTAACTAGATAGGAAAGCTTATTCTGTAACAAACATAATAGAACTGTTCTACCTACATTCATATTCCTGCAATAGAATAGAGACTAACTCCTCAAATATCAAGGCATTTGGATTTTCTTTCATCATCAAAGGAAGAGTAGATGCAATAATTTGATATGAATCCAGAAGTCCATTCAGAAGAGTTTGCACAAGTGAACTCTGAGACAAGACTTCATCAACAAAAGTCAACTGTTCATTCAAATCTTTGATCTTTGTCCAAAAACTATCCATGGAATCTCTATTCTTGTGCTTACTCTCCAACTCTTTTCAGAGGTAAGCAATACAAGCCTCATTACTTGCCTGGTATAAAGTGGTAAGTGTATCCCAAACATCCTTAGCTATTCTGCAAGAGCCAATGTGAGGAATATTGGCATGTTTGATAGGCAAGGCTATCAATGCATGTGCCATCCCAACAAATTGGCTCTATAGTTTGATAAGGTTGTCACTTCAACTTAGACATCATCAATAACCCTCTGATCATAGACTTAAAATCTTATGAACATTGGTGATCATACATGAGGCAATTATGAATTCATAATATCTTATCTTAGCTCCTTTTCGCCTCCAAATGCACTATCACAACGAGTGTGCAAGGAACTTTTTCCCTTTGTGCAAACCATATATACAAGTTCTGGTTCACAAGTACAAGTGCCTCAAAGTGTGCTACACGTTTAGAAGATCTTGATAGCATGTTTTTGTCAACATTTTGAAATACAATTATTTTTTCACATTAGAGTATTTAGTCTTTTGCATGGTTCAAAGAAATGATGTATTCCGTATATTGAATGTTGATGATATTTTGAATAGCACTAATTACCATTGTGGGAATTTATGATGCATTGTGTATTGGTAGCAATAATGTTATGGAATATTGTTCTAGGTGTTGAAAACATTCATACTACCCTTCAAATAAAGAATTTGATATAGATCGAATTGAAGATGATGACCTTCAGTATCATGGACATACTGCGCTTATTGTTGCACCTACTATAGAGAATCTTTGTTGGGATGGAAATGATGCTCAGGCACATGCATTGATAGCTTTGTCTATCAAACATGCCATTATCCCTCATATTCTCCCTTGCAAAATAACAAAGGATACATGGGATACACTTATAAATTTACATCGTGTAAGAAATGAGGCTCATGGTGCTTACCTTTGAAAACATTTGGAGAGTGAGCATAGGTATGGATATTTTTTTGGAAAAGAATAAAGATGTGAAGGAGTTGATTTCCACTCATAATGTCTTGCTAGATTGTAGCTCAAGCGTAAGCACCACCTCCTTTACTTGTCAATCCACGGAGACGTGAGGACCGGTATGAAGACCATGAGCAAGTGAAGGCACAAGTGCGTGAGTGAAAGCACACAAACATGCACACACATACACACACACGCGCACACGGTAAGATTCAAAGAGAGGAACAATGGAAGGATTTTGATTACAAAAAGAAATCTATTACAAAACTGAAATCTACAAGAAGCTAACCCCAAAAATGAGCTCTCTAGCTCTTTTTATAGTTTTTTGACTAGTTTTGGCCCTGTCCAGACCTAGTGTCCGGCCTAGTTAAAAATTAGGTTCCAGGGCTTATTTGAGGGCTCAAACGAAGTCTAAAAATTATGAAAATTGGTACGATGGTACTTCTAATACTCCTCAAGCTTGAGGAATCCTCGGCTTGCACAAAATGGAGCTACAAAAATAGAAAATGGTATTTACAATGGTTTTAGTGATGGAAATCACTAGTTTTGTAGGGGATTCTTCTGAAGAGTTGACATGTACTTCATGGAGCTCCCTACTTGCTCCTTCTTCTTGTGTGTGTCCACCTTTCTGATGTGCTTTCATGCTTGTGCTTGACCTTGAGTTCCAACACGCCCCTCCCTCTCGAGTCTGTCGTCCCTGACAGACCCGTGTTGTAGTGGTTGTTCCATGTAGTGCTTTGAGAGGTAGTATCCATTCTGTGTGAACAAGAGCCCTCTATCTTCCAAATTTGGAAGCATTGGTTGTCCGGTTCTTCATTTGTCACTGCAAGCCTTTGCAAGTCGTAGTCCCTTGGTATGTGCTTCTTTCGTGGATTCCGCATGAGTGCATCGTTGTGAGCTTTCAAAGATTGTGAGTTTCTCAAAAGAGGTTATCAAGATTGAGTGGAGCAACTACTGGCTTTGAATTGCTTCCTAGGTATTGATGTTGCCCCCAGGATGTCCGCTAGCTCTTCCAAAGATGATGTTGAGAGCAGTCATGCCAACTACTCATAACCCATAATGAATGATGGGTAAGTGTGTTCGTGCCTGGGTTGAAAAAAGTATGTGCCTTGTGCACGGCCTTGTCATGTAGCCCTACGCATGCTTACTTGGACAATGCATTGGAAGAAGTATGGTGCAAAAATTGCAGGTCTTGAGCTAAGTGCTCAAGGGTATGCTGACGAAGAGGTTTCCTAAACAATCATGGTTATGGTGTTTCCAGAGTAAAGATACTTACCATGGAGAAGGTTGATGGATGTTTGTCTCTTCATGTTGTACACTCGGCCTTTGGGATGGAACCTTGTTGATGAATGTCCATGTCGATTGTCCACTGATGCGATCTTTTGAGGGTGGATCCCCTCTCCTCTTTTCAAAGCAACATTTGTCACTAACAATGTGCATTTCTGAGCTTGGGCTCATGCACGTTCACTTCCCTATATTGACACTCAGAGGAATATTGGACATGTGCCGGTTTCTAAGAGATTACCATGCTGATAACAGTTCCACCTTCAACTAAGCATGACTCATTCATGTTTCATAAGCCAAACCTGGGAACACGCTCTCTCCCACTTTTCTTTCTCCCCCCTTTTTTTTTTTTTTTTTTTTGAGGAAAAGGATATCATAAAACAAGAACACAAAAGTTAGTATCAAGATGTTGAGCACAAAATCGTGTTTCTGAAAATCGCGATTTTGAGCGACAATTTGTGTTTTCACAGAATCGCCTTTTTCACAAAATCGTGTTTTTGGCTGAAAATCGTGATTTGTGAGAATCGCGATTTTGAGCCCGCTGAAAATCGTGTTTTTAGAAAATCGTGTTTCTTTTGATATGAAAATCGTGATTTTGAGCACAGAATCGTGTTTTAGAGAATCGTGTTTTTTGACATGAAAATCGCGATTTTGAGCACAACACAAAATCGTGATTCTGAGAATGACCACAGAATCGTGATTTTTTCAGCCAACTTTTAGGCGGGAAAACAGAAAATCGTGATTTTTCAAAAAATTTTGAATTTTCACAGAATCGCGATTTTCATCACAGAATCGCGTTTTTTGGCGGGAAATTCAAATTTCTGAGCGCCAGCTATGGCGAGCTCCGTATGAGCAGAAAATCATGAAAAAAACACAGCGCTTGCTCTCCCTTGCTTCCCCTAACTCCTTCCCACACAATAATGCATGAAAAATGGTATGAAGATGGTGAAAATGCACTAAAAACAAGAATTTTCTATGAAGGAGAAGATGGAAGAAGGTGGAGATGATGATGATGATGAAGATGAAGAGGAAAAAACAGAAAATGAACTGAAATGACAGTTTTTTTTACCTTCCAACGTCGCAAATCTACGATCTTACCATCACAACGCTCGTCCTCGAAGCTCTCTCCCCGGCAACGGCGCCAAAATTTGGTGTAGCTCAAGCGTAAGCACCACCTCCTTTACTTGTCAATCCGCGGAGACGTGAGGACCGGTATGAAGACCATGAGCAAGTGAAGGCACAAGTGCGTGAGTGAAAGCACACAAACATGCACACACATACACACACACGCGCACACGGTAAGATTCAAAGAGAGGAACAATGGAAGGATTTTGATTACAAAAAGAAATCTATTACAAAACTGAAATCTACAAGAAGCTAACCCCAAAAATGAGCTCTCTAGCTCTTTTTATAGTTTTTTGACTAGTTTTGGCCCTATCCAGACCTAGTGTCCGGCCTAGTTAAAAATTAGGTTCCAGGGCTTATTTGAGGGCTCAAACGAAGTCTAAAAATTATGAAAATTGGTACGATGGTACTTATAATACTCCTCAAGCTCGAGGACTCCTCGGCTTGCACAAAATGGAGCTACAAAAATAGAAAATGGTATTTACAATGGTTTTAGTGATGGAAATCACTAGTTTTGTAGGGGATTCTTCTGAAGAGTTGACATGTACTTCATGGAGCTCCCTACTTGCTCCTTCTTCTTGTGTGTGTCCACCTTTCTGATGTGCTTTCATGCTTGTGCTTGACCTTGAGTTCCAACATAGATGCTTGTGCAAACTATTCATAAAGGTCTTGTAGATTCATATCAAAGTTTTTTTTTCTACTCTTAGATTGATGATAAAAGGATATCCAGATGCCTAAGCATTTTAGGAGTAAGTCCTTGTTTTGTTAGATGAAGAAGAGTCAACCAGAATAATTCAATTATGCATGGTGTAGATCAAGCTTTCTTAGGTAGTCAAAAGGGCAAAGGTAAATGGAGCTTATCTACTAGTACGAAAAAATTTATTAATTTTACATAGTCCATGGAGACATGTGACCTTGTATAGGTGACTAGGAATAGGTGGTCACTTGTGATATAATGAACTACTGCGCACACACAATGTCGGGGATTATTAGCATGGAATCATACACTTCGTGTCATGCATGCAGTGAAGAATACACATTACAAAGTAAGAAAACAACAAACATCAAAATAACAATCTGTGTACAAGTTATTGTTTAAATCCCATGATTCCATTGGATTGATAATATGATTCCTATTCAGCAAAGCACGGGGAGTGGAAAGAGAGCGAAGAGATTGAGTGCGATTCAAATACCAAAGTATTTCGGAGAGTGGTAGCTGCTCTCTGCGGAACAAGCTGTGCATATACCTTTGTTCAATTTCAAAATGAGTTTTCAAGGAGCCGATCACGAGGGCAAATTCAGCAATTTGATGAGTGAGAAAGGATTTCAATATCGTTTGTACGGATCAATAGAGACGACAGCACTAAAGAAGACGGATTTCCAACAGCAGTAAATCGCAGCGCACATGGGACCCAATGTTGAGGAGGAAAGCTTCGGTGACATGATGCACAGTTGGAGTCAAACGCCAGATCATAGGCGTTGATCCATTCTAGTCTTTCTGTTTTTGCATTGATGGAGAACCGAAACAATAGTGCACTCCAGAACAACCTACTGGACCACGAAGGTGGGCAAAAGGGCACATGCTCTGCAGTTGACAGGCTTACTTATGAAGAGACAAACATGAGAGAGGATCCAATCCATGTAAACTGTTCGTTGTTCAACAACTTACTACTTGAATATGGTTTTGAGAAAGACACTAGTATTGATGATGATCAATCACAAAGGATTTAATATTACTACTTGAATATGGTTTTGAGAAAGACACTAGTATTGATGATGATCAATCACAAAGGATTTAATATGTATTTGGAAAAGTACATAATGATGATGCTTATGATATGCTATTCATATGGCCTTCTTACAATGTTCTTTGTGTCTTGGATGGTAGAACACCTTATGAAGCATGGTGGGGTAATAAACCTACTCTTGCTCATTGTCAGGTATTTGGATGTTTACCCTATGCTTATGTTCCTTCTCAATTAAGACATAAGTTAGAACCCAAAGCAGAGAAGTATGTGTTTATTGGGTATGATGATAGACAGATGGGTTATAGAGTCTAGAGTCTATCTATACCTTCGGATTCCGTAGACGCACCTATGTAGAGTATATTATAGAAACAAAATCTCACAAAGGTACTTAGAGAATACAAAGAGACAAGAGAATCATCACTAGATTGGGTACAATCTCCCCCCACATACTCTCCTGGACAAGTCTATCTGAGCATGTGTATTTATAGGTATTTCTTATTACTTCTTGAATAGAAGATACATGATGATAGCGCTTCAAAAAGCGTGCCTTTTACAAAAATCCACTTTATTTACAAAATCATAATCTAATTTTTTTTATAAAAATATCCCTTTCTAATGAGATCTATTATTTTTACAGAAAAAAACTAAACTACTATCTTTTGAATATTCTACTAAATATCTCCAAAAATATTTGAATAAGTCCATGCGCATTCATACCCTCATGATTCCTCATCTACTAAATCAAAACACAAATTAAAAACCTCAACGCATTAAAATCCATTTAACATTCCATTATTCCAAAGTATAGCATGCCTCCCAATTGACGAGCAATTGACCTCAGTTGATACAAATAAAATAGACATGGATGGCCAACCACATGTCCCATCACCAAACAATCATAATCATGTTCCATGTAAGAACACATGCATGGAACTAGAAAACAGGAATTTAATGTGATTGTGCATGATAAGCAGAAATCAAATAGTCATAATGTGGAGGTAGTGATGTCTTATGAATCCGTTGAGATTCTTCAAGTGAAGGATTTAGCTTTAATATGACCAAACTTACCACAATGTCAGCAAGTGATATAGGGCCTCTTTTGTTGAGCAATCATTGTTGTAGTTTGAAGAGTTGAGGTTTTGTGGGTTCGTGCTTTAGGCTTGGAAAGTTCGGGGCATTGGAAAGTAGGTGGGTGCTCAAACGTAGGAGAAGAAATACTAGTGAAGGAATGCTTGAAAGGAGAATTGGGCTTGATTGGTGGTTGTCATTCACGAATTTGTTATAAGAAAATGGACATGGTGATGGATTGAAACTCTTTCTCAACATCATGTGCAAAATAAATAGCTTCATATAGGGTCGTGGGACGTAGAGTGTTGAGCTTAGCTTGGATTCCAATCTCAAAAACATCTTCATACTTCCGTTGCAAAGTATCTTCAGGAATCATTTCTAGCAAACGAATAACTAATAACTATTGCAAAAAAAAATTAGTATAGATAGAAACAGTATCTCCATCTTTCCATCCAAAATTTTTCCATGATCGACATGCATATAAGTGAAACTCAGGAGGAAGGAAGGACTCCTTGATCTTTTCTTGAAGTTCTTTCCATGTGGTGGGGTGATCTGTGCTATGGCACAAAACATTCCACGAGAATTGGGCCTTATGCACCAATTTAATATTAACACCTTTCACTTTCTCAGTTTTAAAGTATGATTCATCAAAATAGAAGTCATTAAGAAAAAATCTAAAAATAGATTTTTATATTTTTAGGGTTTATATATATATATATATATATATATATATATATATATATATATATATATATATATATATATATATATATATATATATATATATATATCAAAAATAGGATTTTTGAGTTTTGACACATAAACACATCCTAAATAAAGTTTTAGGATTAATATTAATTCATACATGGGATCAGATGGCATCTCCATGTACACCTTGGGGAGTTCATTGTCATGATGACTCCAAGATATATCTCATATGTGATGGAGCTCTGAGGATGGATGCGGTCAGAAAGTCCATGTGTCATAACATTTGACAGCTTTGCTCCATACAGTTTGGACATTCTCTCATGTTAAAATGGAGCAAACAGGATAAAGATTCCAAAAATATATCACACACGCGATATATGCAAAGTACTGGCCAGCACCTAGGCATCCTATTGTGAGCTCATAGTGGATTCAACACATGACATGTGAGGTGATGTCTCATCGGTGGTCCGAGGCTCGCGATGATTTTAGAGCATACTCACCAAAGCCTGTATGGTTAGATGCTAAGGGGTGGGAATCGATTCATGATGCATAGCAAAATACTCCTTGTTGTAGGAGTTCTTTCTCAATTTCTATATTCACCAACTGATGTTCATATGAATGCAGGTAAGAGAGTGCTTAGGTACATCAAGCACACTATCAACCAAGGGTTGTACTACCCTTCTGGAGATGGATTACAACCTCAAGGCTTTGGTGATCCCAAAACCCTAACCCTAAAACATGTATATTTGTGTATGTGTGTATGTATATGTGAGGTGTGTGTATGTGTATGTGCATCTATGCACACACATACACACACACACAATATATATATATATATATATATATATATATATATATATATATATATATATATATATATATATATATATATATATATATATATATATATATATATATATATATATATATATATATATATATATATATATATATATATATATCTGTGTGTGTGTGTGTGTGTGTGTATGTGTGTGTATGTATGTGTGTGTGTATACATGTGTGTATGTATGTTTGTATGCATATGTGTATGTATGTAAAAAACCTAAAACCTTAATCCTAAAGACCTAGATCTTAAACATGTATGTATATGTGTTTCTATGTGTGTGTATGCATATACATGTGTTTATGTATATGTGTGTGTGTGTATACATGTGTCCATGTACATGTGTGTATGCATGCATGCATATGCATGAATATGAATGTGTGTATGTAATATGTATGTGTGTCTTTGTATGTATGCATATGTATGTGTATGCATGTGTATATGTGTGTGTGTGTATGTATGTATGCATATGCATTTGTGTATATGTATGTGCATATGTATGCCTACATATACATGAGTATGCATGTGTGTGTATGTATCTCTATCTCTCCCTCTCTCTCTTTCTCTATCTTTATGTATATATATCTCTCTATCTTTCTCTCTCTCTCTTTGTTTAATCTTTCTCTCTCTCTACTTCTGTCTCTCTTTCATCTCCCTCTATATCTCTATTTTTACTAGAGAACAAAACAATCACTTACATTTTTGAGTGTGTATGTATCTCTATGTCTCTCTCCCTCTCTTTCTCTGCCTCTTTCATCTGTCTCTCTCTCTCTCGCTCTCTCTCTCTCCTATCTCTCTTTTTAATAAAGAACAAAACAATCACTTACATCTATGTTTGTGTGTGTGTATGTATCTCTATCGCTCTCTCTTTCTCTCTCTCTTTCTCTCTCCCATTCATCTCTCTCTCTCTCTCTCGTTCTTTCTCTCTATCCTTCATCTCTCTCTCTATCTCTATTTCTAATAGAGAACAATATAATCACTTATAGTGATGTAATTCTTTTGGATCGCTGTCATGAAAGCCCAATTGATGTCGTCTTTCATCAAATTCCAAAGAATTCATGCCAAAAAGCTCTTGCAAAACCAAAGAAAAGAGAAAACATAAAGAAAGAGAAAGGATGAAAGAGTATGTGAATCACTTACCAAGATGGGAGATCTAGAGAGAGAGAAATAAAAAAGTATGAGTGTGTGTGTATAGTGAGAGAGAGAGAGAAAGAGAGAGATCTATATGTGTGTGTCTGCACAATACCATCACAATGCAGATGGTGGAGCATGCACAAACTCAACACTAATAGTATGAAGTTCAGAATGATGAAAGCTAACGAAATGTTCTTCTAGTATTCAAATTTGATGTTGAAAGTATACTACAGCAAGAGAAAATTCTAATAAAGCAAACTATTGAGGTATTGCTTGAGGAAAAATCATAGATCTCAACCAAGGCGAGAATGAAGCAAGAGGAAAGGGATGTTAAACAGATGGTGGAGAAGATTTGTAACAAGAAATCTGAAATTTCTAATAGAGTTAAAGAGGATAATCTATAGGAACTCAATTTGGCCATGGAAGCTGACCCAAAGGTAGTAAAAGTAAGCATGAATTTGAAAGAAGAGCTTCCATAGGATCTAATTAAGTTATTGAAAGATTATATGGATGTCTCTACATGGGAACATTCACATTTATAGGGCATAGACCCGAAATTACATTAGAAAGGAATTAATTTATAAACAACAATTGTAGTGCCTAAGACAAATGGAAAGTTGAGAATATGTGTGGATTTAAGGAAACTCAATGTGGCAATGATAAGAGATCCTTTTCCTATGCCATTTTGTAATGCAATACTTGATGCAGTAGCTCATCATGACATGTATAGTTTTCTTGATGGTGTTTTTAGGGTATAGTCAGATTAGTGTTGCTAAAGAGGCTCAATACAAAAATACTTTCATCATGGAATTAGGTGTATATGTTTTCTTAGTGTTGAGCTTTTTCCTAAATAATGGACCACCTTCCTTTAATTATGTGGCACATAAGGTGTACGAACCTTATTTGTAGGATTTCATGAGAGCTGTGGTTGATTATTTTTTAGTTTCTGGTAAGAAGGACTTGTAGTTACTACATCTCAAGCTATAGTTGGAAAGATGCAAAAAATATAGATTGGTGTTGAATCCATATAAGAGTGTATTTGTACTCAAGAGCGGAGTTCTATTAGTTCATGTAATATCTATTGAAAGAATGGCAATAGATGTAAAGAAGGTGGAGACTATTTAGAGACCAAAATCTCCAAGTGATATAAAAGAAGTAATGATATTTGTAGGTTAGATTAAATGGCATGATTCGTACCTTAGATGTTTAGCTAATATTTCTATGCCATTTTATGCATTTAACCAAGAAAGATCTTCCTTTTATGTAGGTGCACAAAAAAGCATTTCCATTGTTAAAGAAGAAGGTAGTTGTTGCACCAGCTTTGCAACCACAATATTGTTGATTTCATTTCCACATGTTTGTTATGCCTCGGATGTGGAAGTAGGGGAATTTTTAATGCAAGAAAAGGGGAAAGGGTCGTTTAATCTAATCTAAATGTAGCTTGTATACATATGTACATTACAAATGAAAATTCTGGTTCAATGAGTATAGATGATCATTAGAATGATAAGGAGTAATGTAATAGACATGGGCTGAGTCTAGAATCATGTGTATATAAGTCAATAGTGTAAAGAAATAGCTGAGAGAGTCATTAGAAGAGAAGAGTTCAAGTGTACGTAGAGAGTCATCTTCCTAAGTTAGCATCAAGACTCTCTCTGATTTCTCTCAGCTTGATCATGTGGATCTGGAAATCTTTTGTAGACATCTAATCTAGAAGATAATTAAGCTATGTTCAAAGCTTCAAGGTCTAATTCCTTTTAGGTTATGTTTATGATCAATAGGAATATGTATATGTAAAGTTTGCAAATAGAACTCTTAGAGTCATGCACTTTTTTGTGTCAAAGTTTTGCTTGGATCTTAGTGCACAGTGTAAAGTTTTTGATGAATAAGAACTCAAAATCTAGGTTAGAAGGTAAGGAAGCTATGGCTAAAAGCATTTAGCAAAAGAGGACTTCTGCTGTGAGAAATCAGCTTGAGGAGCTAACTATGTCAAAGTCACTTCTTCAAAAAGTCAATTTCTGACATACTTTTGATCTTAATGATCAAATCAGAGTTCTAATGATTCTCTTGAAGATCTAATGGATGGTATGATTGCACAAAGGTAGCGTGGAGGTATATACATTAGTAGATTGAAGAAATTTGAAGATATGTGCAAGTAATGAAGTTAATCTCTGAAGCAAACTTCTTGAAGAAAAGAGACTTCATACAGAAAAGTGTTTTTGAATGATTTTGGAAATCATGGTAACATTTGTGTAAAACTTGATCTATAATTGATATAGAAGTGTTCCTAAATCACTATAGATCAAGAATTTGGAGATACAGAGGTCTCCATCAGTGGTATCAAAGCAAAAGGTGCAATATAAAGTGAAGTAAAGAGCATTTGAAGTCCCAACTATTGTAGATATTGAAGTTTCTTCTAATTGAAGGTGGACAAGATCAAAGTCTTGAAGACAACCTAAAGAAGTGTGAGGATTGAGCTCAAAAGGATCTGAAAGGTTGAAGCTTTACATTAGAAGGTACAAAGCATATTAATTTATCTTAAAATTTGCAAAAGACAAAGATCAAAGATGGGAGAACACTTGCAGATTGATAATCTAGATAGGGAAAACTATCCAGCTTGGTGCATGAGGATGGAGGCACACCTCATGAAGAAAGATTTGATGGCCTTCATTTCAGGAGAAGAAGAAAAGCCTGAGCTTCAATATCCTAGTGTTCCAACTAGTGGAGAGCTTGCAGATTTGACGAATTGGATGAAGAAGGATGCTCAAGCCAGGAGCATCATTAACATGGTTGGAAATGATTATCTTCTACGTCATATTAGAGGATTAGAAAGTGCAAGGGATGTGTGGAATGCTTTGGAAGATCCTTTTCAAAATACAACTAAGTCAAGGAAGTCCTCATTGTGGGGTGAGTTCACAACCTTCAAGAAGAAGAGCTCACAATCAATTTCTGATTATGTGGCAAGAATGAAAGATATTGTAGATAGCTTGGGAGCAGTAGATGAAGATATTGAAGAGGATAAGTTGGTAAAACAAATACTTATAGGTCTGAGAGGAGATGATAAATGGAAGCATTTTATATTGTCCATAGAATTGTCATTAGATCATTTTACTCTTGATCTTGATGAATTGCTAGGACTCATGCTAACTTTTGAGAAGGACACTAAGGGAAAAAATGATAGTAGTGCAAGCCAAGCTATGTACTCCAAGGACAAGAGAAAGAATGTCAAAGGAAAGCAGCCAACTGATGATGAAGGATCCTCAAGACAAGTTTATTTCACAAAAGGAAAGATGAATTTAAGAGGCAAAGGAAGAGGAGGTAAGAACAAAGATAATGCTAAAGCTTGTAGGGTTTGTGGTAGAACAAATCATTTGGCAAATGATTGTTGGTATAACAATCAAAATGGTGGAAGTCATAATCAGAGTTTTAATCAAAGAGTTAGAGGAGGCAAAAATCAAAGAGGTAAGTTCAGAGGAAGAGATGGTAGGAACTCATATGTTAGAGGAGGTGGAAGAAGCTTTCAACCTCATTCATATAGTAACAACTATTATAATTATGCATCAGATCAGAAGGATGACATGACTCTCATCTTGAATGCAACACATGAAGCAATAGGAGAAGATGAAAGGGTATTCTATATTGACTCAGGATGTAGTAATCATCTGAGTGGCAACATATCATTGATGATTGATATGGAAACAAAGGTGAGTGGACATACAGTTCAAACAGGTGACAACACCAAGCATAAAGTGGAAAGCATTGGATCAGTGAAGACAAAGAGTGGAAACACACTCTTAAGCAAGGTACTTTATGTACATAATATTCCTGAAAACGTGATAAGTGTAGGACAAATTGTGGAGAAGGGATATGAAGTCCTATTCACAAATGATGGTTTTTATGTGCAAGATCCAAATCACGTATATAGAGGCATCATTATAGGTCAAAAAGAAGGAAGGCTTTTTACTCTCAAGGTCCAAGGTAATGTGGGACATGCATTGTTTACTTATCGAAGTGAAAGGATGTCTTAGTTAGACCTATGGCATAAAAGGCTAGGTCATTTTAAAAAGAGAGCTATAAAAGAAATGTCAAAGAATGATGTAGTTCTTGGATTGCCAAATGTTGAAGGTCAATGCATGGTATACAAGTGTGAAGCTTGTCAATTAGGTAAAGCTCACAGAAGTTCATACAATAAATCAGGATACAAGTATTCAAATATGCTTGAATTGGTTCATACAGATGTGTGGGATCCTTCAAGGGACTATAGCATAAATGGGTCCAGCTATTATGTGTTTTTTGTTGATGATGCAACAACATGGATTACACTTTATGTAATCAAGGATAAATATGAAGTGTTCAAGACATTCAAACATTATGATGCTTTTGTAGAAAGGATTACAACACAAAAGCTCAAGAGGTTGAGATCAGATGGAGGGGGATAATATTTTTTGAAAGAGTTTGATGATTATTTGTGGAATGCACGTATAAAAAGAGAAGTAAGTTGCAGGTACTCCCCTCAGAAAATGGAGTTGTAGAAAGAAGAAATAGAGTTTTCAAGATCAATGATGAAAGAGAAGACTTGTCCCAATTACTTGTGGGGAGAAGTTATCAACACTACAACATATCTTGTGAATAGGTTACTCTGCAAAGCCTTGGATGGTATAACACCTTATGAAGCATGGTGGGGTAAGAAACCTACTCTTGATCATTGTAAGGTATTTGGATGTTTGGCATATGCTTATGTTCCTTCTCAATTAAGACATAAGTTAGAACCCAAAGCAAAGAAGTATGTGTTTATTGGGTATGATGGTAGACAGATGGGTTACAGATTGTAGAGTCCATCTATAAAGCAATTCCTTGTTACAAAAGATGTTACATTTGATGAGCAAAGCACATGGTATACAAGGTCAAAGCAATTCCTTGTTACAAAAGATGTTACATTTGATGAGCAAAGCACATGGTATACATATGTTGAAGGAATACAAAGGAAAGGGAAAACAAAAGTAAAAGTGTATGAAGAAATTGTTGATGATGATTGTAAAAGTAAATTGTAGGGCAACGATGAAGATGGGTCAAGATTTGATCCAGAATCAAATGTATCTGAGACTTCAAGAAGTGCAGAGGTCGGAAGAACTTTGAGAGAAAGAAAGGAACGTAAAGGCATAGCTAAAGGTAAGCCAACCACATATGAAGAGAAAGATCCAACCACATATGAAGAAGATAAAGGTAAACAGAATTGGAAGAAGGCAATGAAAGAAGAGTATGATGCTCTTCTTGAGAATGAGCCATGGGAATTGGTGCCAAGACCAAAGAACCAGAAGGTAATTGGATGTAAGTGGGTGTATGAGACAAAGAGGTTTGCAAATGGTGAGGTGTCTAGATACAAAGCTAGACTTGTTGTTAAAGGTTATGCCCAAACTTATGGGGTAGATTATGATGAAACCTTTAGTTAAGTTGCTAAGATGTCTACAATTAGAACCCTAATTGCTATTGCTCCTTGTAAAGGATGGAATTTGTCACAGTTCTAAGGAATATGTTGATGATATTATTATCACAGGTACAAATGCTCAAGGAATCAAGGAGCTTAAGAAGCAAATTGAAAAGGATTCTAAGATAAGTGATTTAGAAAACTTTTCTTATTTATTAGGAATGCAGATTGTGTATACTCAACATGGAGTATATGTTACACAAGAGAGATACTTGAAGAATCTTCTGGTGAAGTTCAACATGGAAGATTGCAAACCCTCAACCACACCATTGGAGGTGAATCATAAATTGAGTAGATATGGAGGAGAAAAATTTGATGACATGAAGAAATATCAGAGCTTGGTAGGTAATTTGATCTATGCTACCTTGACAAGACCACATCTATCATATGCGGTTGGTTTCTTATCACACTTTATGCATTGTCCAAAGAAAACTCATTGGATTGTAGCTCAAAGGGTACTTAGATATATCACGTGAACTCTGAGTAAGGTTTGTATTATGGTTTTACTTTTGACACAAGAATCAAAGTGTTTAGTGATGCTGATTAGGCAATAAATTCAGATGATAGAAGGTCTACTCACAGTTATCTCTATTACATTGGAGATAAGTTAGTTTCGTGGTGCTTAAAGAAGCAACATACAATTGCTTTGTCATCCACAGAAGCTGAGTATAAAGGAATGCTAGAGGCTACAAAATAAGTGATATGGTGAAAGACCTTATTGAAATGTTTTGGAACTCGTCAAAGTACTCCAATTATTTTTGGAGACAACATGAGTTCATTATATTTGGCAGCTAATCCTATTTCTCATGCTAGGACTAACCACATAGAGATTCAGGATCATTCTTGAGAGAAAAGGTACTTGTCAAAAAGATTGAAGTCTTGTATACACAAACAAAAGAGCAAGTTGTAGATATGATGACAAAGATCTTAGATGGACCTAATTTATAGAAGTTCAAAGAGATGGCAAGAATAAAGAAGATTGGCATAATCACAATTACTGACTGAGGGGGAGCTGTTGGAACAAAGCAATCCCCACTTGATGATTATAAGAACTTGAAGCAAGTCACTAATTAAAATCAAGCCAAAGAAGTTATTGGAGAAAGTGAAGAGATCTCAAAAATGTAGCTTCTATACATATGTACATTAGAGATGAAAATTCTTGTACAATGAGTATAGAGGATCATTAGAATGATAACATGTAATGTAATAGACATGGGCTGACTCTAGAATCATGTGTATATAAGTCAATAATGTAAAGAAATAGGTGAAAGAATCATTAGAAGAAAAGAGTTCATGTGATAGAAGTGTAGAGAGTCATCTTCCTAAATTAGTGTAGAGGAGGTACTGGGGTATCCGCTTTTAACAAAAGTAGAGATTAAGGATTAACACATCCAGTACGTCGCCTACTCAAGGGAGGTTCTCTTTAGGGAAGTATACCCTTTAACATTTCTGTGATCGGGTAGATAACAAGGATTGCACAGAGTGGTACATACTTCAGAAAATATGAACAACAATTGACCAAGGAAGACCATACACTTCTTTATTCGATTCAGATGATTACAAGATTTGTCAAGGAAATGCTCAAAAACTAATGCTCAGAGCTTCGTGGTACTCTATGCAGATAAATACAGATTAATACAACTGATGAAGGAATAGCTCAAGAGAATAGATCTTAACTCCAATGGTGTCTCACAGAAAAGAAAGAAAATCCAAGACACTCTCTTACACTATAGTGCTCATAGCCCTCCACTGAGAAGCCTACCCTCTGTATCCACACTACAGAGTAGCTACTACAATAGGCTTGAAACCACCAAGTGCAAGAGAGAATTTCTACACGTATACACACGGCAAAGTAACTCCAAAAAATGTACCCCAAATGAGCACAAATCCATTGTTTTTATAGGCCTCAAAATAGGCCAAGAGGGCCTTGCTGATTCCTCACATCCACTGATCATGCGCCGATTGATTCCCCAAGATTGGAGGGGTAGATCAAATATTCCACTTGATTTGAATTGGATCCTCAAAAATAGGTATTCGTCATGAATGGTTGGCGGCAACCATCATTTTTTCACCTCCACGTTTACCAGTTACCTTTCATCTTTTTACTTGTAATCTGGGATCCTCATTTTGTGCCGCGCGTGGTATTGGAATGACCCGTTGAGTGCGATGGGTGGACGATTGATTTCAACTTCACCAATCCATGAGCCCTAATGAATATATTAGCTCACCTATTTGTCATTTCCCGCTGATGGAATCCCCAGGCAGTCTGAGTGGTTTTTCCTTCTTCATGTGGAGAGACTGCAATCATGTGGATTGGAGCAGGACGACCTCTTGGGCAATCCTTGGTATAATGATCTTTGGCCTCTGGACAATGTTGACAGGGAGGTGCATCTTCTGGAAGAGAACACCTATTTTGCATGTGGCCATACTCACCACAACGATAGCACATCAAAGGTTTATTATATCTAGGCTTTGCAGGCCTATTCTCCTCTCTATTAGATGTATTTGAAGTACTAGCATAATATGAATCCAAAGTTTGAGGGTTACCTCTCTGCTGTGTACCCTTGAGGTAATAGCAATCTCTGGCTTCATGACCATCTTTTCCACAAAATTGACAGCTTACCTTAATAGGGCAATTAGCATTGGAATGTCCATTGTTGTTACAGATTGTACACCAAATTTGTCTCCTTATATCCTGAGTGGTCTTCAAATCTTCTAACTCTCGGCGAAGTTGAGCTACTTCATCATCAGTGCGACGCAGTGGTGGCAAGACCTTCTCTTCTTGTTGATTTTGTTGCATCTTCAATGCTTCCAGTTCCCTCCTTAGTTGCTCAATAGGATCCAGATCTGCAGCATACTTTTGTTGTGTATCCCCTTCAAAATGTTGCCTTGCTTCTTCAATGCGTGATGCCGCTGCAACAAAATCATTGAGGATCGCATCCAATCTAAGAGATTCACGAAGCTTTTGCTGAGATGACCTAGGCAGAGCCTTTTCGATCCACTTTTTAACCAAAAAGTCACCTGGAGCATGTGGAAGACGTGCCAACAAGTGCTTTTGTTCTAGTGTGAAGTTCATGAAAGGATTCACCTGGTCTTAGCTTCAAATTCTCTAGCTGATCTAGAGCTCTTTTCGAGGAATCACTTGGTCGGAATGTCTGTGAGAACGCCGCCTTCAAAGCCTCCCATGTAGTGAAATGGACATCTGCATATTGACTATACCATTTATCTGCAAGACCCTCCAATGTGGATGGAAAGAGTGCCAGCATTGCATCCTCTCTATTTTGCAAACCTCGTCCACGGCATAAAGAGATGAATCTTCTCACATGATCATCAGCATCCTCATAGGCTTGTCCCTTGAAGGTAGGGAATTTGATATTTAATCTGGAGAGTAAATGAGAGAGATCCTCCATTTGTACTGGTGTTTCTTCGGACGTATCTGAGGAGAAGTCTAGAGTTCTCCTATACCCCTCTTTCGACAATGGTGTCGCACCCAAATCAATTGATAAATTTAGGGAGGGCAGAGGGGAGGTAGACTCACTAGTCGTGGTTATGGCTAACTTGTTAAGGCTCCTCCGAACACGAAGAGACTCCTTATCTGCCCGTGTATGGGTCATGTACCTACTTGCAAATGTAATAGGCCAAAAATACCTCTCACGGAAATGCAAAGGTCCCACCGTGCGTGCCAAACTGTAGAGGAGGTACTGGGGTATCCGCTTTTAACAAAAGTAGAGATTAAGGATTAACACATCCAGTAGGTCGCCTACTCAAGGGAGGATCTCTTTAGGGAAGTATACCCTTTAACATTTCTGTGATCGGGTAGATAACAAGGATTGCACAGAGTGGTACATACTTGAGAAAATATGAACAACAATTGACCAAGGAAGACCATACACTTCTTTATTCGATTCAGATGATTACAAGATTTGTCAAGGAAATGCTCAAAAACTAATGCTCAGAGCTTCGTGGTACTCTATGCAGATAAATACAGATTAATACAACTGATGAAGGAATAGCTCAAGAGAATAGATCTTAACTCCAATGGTGTCTCACAGAAAAGAAAGAAAATCCAAGACACTCTCTTACACTATAGTGCTCATAGCCCTCCACTGAGAAGCCTACCCTCTGTATCCACACTACAGAGTAGCTACTACAATAGGCTTGAAACCACCAGGTGCAAGAGAGAATTTCTGCACGTATACACACGGCAAAGTAACTCCAAAAAATGTACCCCAAATGAGCACAAATCCATTGTTTTTATAGGCCTCAAAATAGGCCAAGAGGGCCTTGCTGATTCCTCACATCCACTGATCATGCGCCGGTTGATTCCCCAAGATTGGAGGGGTAGATCAAATATTCCACTTGATTTGAATTGGATCCTCAAAAATAGGTATTCATCATGAATGGTTGGTGGCAACCATCATTTTTTCACCTCCACCTTTACCAGTTACCTTTCACCTTTTTACTTGTAATCTGGGATCCTCATTTTGTGCGGCGCGTGGTATTGGAATGACCCATTGAGTGCGATGGGTGGACGATTGATTTCAACTTCACCAATCCATGAGCCCTAATGAATATATTAGCTCACCTATTTGTCATTTCCCGCTGATGGAATCCCCAGGCAATTCAAATGAAGCTAATTGTTTTACGATTTAAGGCAGTCCCATCGAAACGCTTTGCCCTTTAGGGTAGTAGTTTGGCAAAATGGCACTCAAGCTGATGTCCAACTGTCTGCCTTGATGGAAAAGCATGTGGATTGATAATAACATCTAGAGTCATGCCTTGAATTGTGAATGGAAGGTCATATTCATGTATAAATAAACCCCCTTTTGATCATGGTTGTGGGGCAGGGGGAGAGAGAGAAAGAGAGAGAGAGAGGGGGGTCGTGGGATGGAGGGCATGGGGGAAGAGAGAGGGGCTGAGGGGGAAGGGGGTGGCGGGGGCTGAGGAAGAGGGAGGGGAGGGGGCTGAGGTGGTGAAGGGAGGGGACGGGGTGGGCGGGGGCTGATGGGGTGGCGGTGGGCTGAGGGTGGTGAGGGGAGGGGAGGGGGTTGGCGGGGGCTGAGGGGGGCAGTGGGGCGGGAGGGGTGGTGAGGGGGCTGGCGGTGAGGGGAGGGGAGGGTGATGGTGGTGAGGAGAGGGGAGGGGGTTGGCGGGGGCTGAGGGGGGCAGTGGGGCGGGAGGGGTGGTGAGGCGGCTAGCGGTGAGGGGAGGGGAGGGTGATGGTGGTGAGGGGAGGGGAGGGGGTTGGTGGGGGCTGAGGGGGTGGTGGGGGAGGAGAGAGAGGAAAGGGGAGAGAGAGAGAGAGAGAGAGAGAGAGAGAGAGAGAGAGAGGGGGGAAGCGCATGGGGGCTGAGGGGGGCAGTGGGGCGGGAGGGGTGGTGAGAGGGCTGGCGGTGAGGGGAGGGGAGGGTGATGGTGGTGAGGGGAGGGGAGGGGGTTGGCGGGGGCTGTGGGGGTGGCGAGGGAGGAGAGAGAGGGAACGAGAGAGAGAGAGAGAGAGAGAGAGAGAGAGAGAGAGGGGGAAAGCGCGTGGGGGCTGAGGGGGGCAGTGGGGTGGGAGGGGTGGTGAGGGGGCTGGCGGTGAGGGGAGGGGAGGGTGATGGTGGTGAGGGGAGGGGAGGGGGTTGGCGGGGGCTGTGGCGGTGGTGGGGAAGGAGAGAGAGAGGAAAGGGGAGAGAGAGAGAGAGAGAGAGAGGGGGGGGAAGCGCATGGGGGCTGAGGGGGGCAGTGGGGCGGGAGGGGTGGTGAGGGGGCTGGCGGTGAGGGGAGGGGAGGGTGATGGTGGTGAGGGGAGGGGGTTGGCGGGGGCTGTGGGGGTGGCGGGGGAGGAGAGAGAGGGAAGGAGAGAGAGAGAGAGAGAGAGAGAGAGAGAGAGAGAGAGAGAGAGAGAGAGAGTGAGAGAGAGAGAGAGAGAGAGAGTGAGAGAGAGAGAGAAAGAGAGAGAGAGAGGGGGGGGAAAGCGCGTGGGGGCTGAGGGGGGTAGTGGGGAGGGAGGGGTGGTGAGGGGGCTGGCGGTGAGGGGAGGGGAGGGTGATGGTGGTGACGGGAGGGGAGGGGGTTGGCAGGGGCTGAGGGGGTGGTGGGGGAGGAGAGAGAGGGCGCGAGAGAGAGAGAAAGGGGGGGGGAAACGCGTGGGGGCTGAGGGGGGCAATGGGGCGGGAGGGGTGGTGAGGGGGCTGGCGGTGAGGGGAGGGGAGGGTGATGGTGGTGAGGGGAGGGGAGGGGGTTGGGAGGGGCTGTGGGGGTGGTGGGGGAGGAGAGAGAGGAAAGGGGAGAGAGAGAGGGGGGGGGGGAAGCGCGTGGGGGCTGAGGGGGGCAGTGGGGCGAGAGGGGTGGTGACGGGGCTGGCGGTGAGGGGAGGGGAGGGTGATGGTGGTGAGGGGAGGGGAGGGGGTTGGCGGGGGCTGTGGGGGTGGCGGGGGAGGAGAGAGAGGGAACGAGAGAGAGAGAGAGAGAGAGAGAGAGAGAGAGAGAGAGAGAGAGAGAGAGAGAGAGAGAGAGAGAGAGAGAGGGGGTAGTGGGGAGGGAGGGGTGGTGAGGGGGCTAGCGGTGAGGGGAGGGGAGGGTGATGGTGGTGACGGGAGGGGAGGGGGTTGGCGGGGGCTGAGGGGGTGGTGGGGGAGGAGAGAGAGGGCGCGAGAGAGAGAGAAAGGGGGGGGGGGAACGCGTGGGGGCTGAGGGGGGCAATGGGGCGGGAGGGGTGGTGAGGGGGCTGGCGGTGAGGGGAGGGGAGGGTGATGGTGGTGAGGGGAGGGGAGGGGGTTGGCAGGGGCTATGGGGGTGGTGGGGGAGGAGAGAGAGGAAAGGGGAGAGAGAGAGAGAGGGGGGGGGAAGCGCGTGGGGGCTGAGGGGGGCAGTGGGGCGAGAGGGGTGGTGACGGGGCTGGCGGTGAGGGGAGGGGAGGGTGATGGTGGTGAGGGGAGGGGAGGGGGTTGGCGGGGGCTGTGGGGGTGGCGGGGGAGGAGAGAGAGGGAACGAGAGAGAGAGAGAGGGGGGGGGAAAGCGCGTGGGGGCTGAGGGGGGCAGTGGGGCGGGAGGGGTGGTGAGGGGGCTGGCGGTGAGGGGAGGGGAGGGTGATGGTGGTGAGGGGAGGGGAGGGGGTTGGCAGGGGCTGAGGGGGTGGTGGGGGAGGAGAGAGAGGGAACGAGAGAGAGAGAGGGGGGGGAAACGCGTGGGGGCTGAGGGGGGCAGTGGGGCGGGAGGGGTGGTGAGGGGGCTGGCGGTGAGGGGAGGGGAGGGTGATGGTGGTGAGGGGAGGGGAGGGGGTTGGCGGGGGCTGTGGGGGTGGTGGGGGAGGAGAGAGAGGGGAGAGAGAGAGAGAGAGAGAGAGAGAGAGAGAGAGAGAGAGAGAGAGAGAGAGAGAGAGAGAGAGAGAGAGAGAGAGAGAGAGAGAGAGAGAGAGAGAGAGAGAGAGAGAGAGAGAGAGAGAGAGAGAAGGGAAAGGCAGGCGAGGGAACTGACGTGGTGATGGTTGGAGGGAGAGGTGAGTGGAGGGAGCTGGTGGGTGGAGGGGGTGGAAGAGAGAGAGAGCGGATATCCCTGCTTAATGAAGATGAAGCTAAGAATGAAGCCTTACACTATTGTGATGCTATTCAGAGTGAGATAAACTGACATAAAACACTCACAGAGAGAGAAGGAGGGGATGGCATATGTAGGCTCTACAATTAGCGTCGATTCTTTCTCTGATTTCTCTTAGTGTGATCATGTGGATCAAGAATCTTTTGTACGCATCTAGTCTAGAAGCTAATCAAGCTATGCTCAAAGTTTCAAGGTCTAATTCCTTTCCGGTTATGTGTATGATCAATAAGAACATGTATATGTAAAGTCTACAAATAGAACTCTTAGAGTCGCACACTTTTTTGTGTCAAATTTTTTCTTGAATCTTAGTGCACAGTGTAAAGCTTTTTATGAGTGAGCATTCAAACTCTAAGTTAGAAGGTAAGGAAGCTATGGCTAAAAGTATTAAGCAAAATGGGACTTGTGTTGTGACAAATCAACCTTAGAAGTTTTGTTAGTATATGATCAATGTCTACCCCTCATGATTGTATGCACATTTTGTAAGGCCCCCTTTATGAGGAGAAGCCAAGCGTGCATTACCCAATTGATGGGAATCCCAACTTGAATGTTGGATGAAGGTCATATTGGACCATGTAAGATATTATAAGGAAAGGGAGTTACCAGGGTCCCCAATTGTGGTGTCCGGGGCAGCGGTGAGCAGCCCCGGCTGGGGGGTCCAAGGGGGCCAGCGGGCCCCCTCGCTGGGGGGTCCCAAGGGGCCAGCGGGCCCCCTGGTGGGGGTCCGGGGGCAGCGCCCCCGGCGCGACGGTAAAGGGAATATTCCATGGAATATTCCTTGTCAGTTTCAGAAATCCTTTATATTTGTTAGGTCGGTTCAACCAGTCTAAGCCGTGTATGGCAATTACGCGGGCGGTGGCCGCCCACGCTCTACCGCCCATGTATAGCCGTCCATGGCAGGCCACCCATGATCCTATATATACATGACTTCTGCACTACCTAAGACATTGAGTTGAGCCAGCATACCTCTACCTTGTATCTCCCTATCTAGAGTTGTCTAGATCACCATTTAAGCTCTACCTTGAGAGCGCACGGGTGGACAACACCATCATCTTTGTACTTGCTGCTAGTAGAAAATTGTTGAGATTCTCCTATATCTGTTATCTTCTCTGCTATTGCTCCTGTGTTATATTGCGTAACTATTGTCTTACATGGTATCAGAGCTGTAAGGTTCGAATAGCTTGAGAAGTATCATTATTTTAGCCTACTAGCAGACTAGAATATCAGTAGATTATTCGAGTGATTACATGATGGCTTCATCATCGAATAGTAGTCTTGGTGCTTCAGCTAATGTTAATGCTGCACCTATTCGAATTCGTCCACCTGCATTCACTGAAGGGAAGCTGGATGGAACCAACTATACACTCTGGAAGTTCAAAATTTCTGCAATTTTGGACTCCTATGAATTACTTGACACTGTCATGGGACCGATGGGATTGGATCCAGAGCCTATACCAGTTGAAGATCCAGCAAATTCAAGATTGATGATTCAGCCAGATCCAGATCTTCTACGAGCTTGGAAGAGGCGGAATGCTGATGCATTATGTGCGATTGTCACTAGTGTAAGTGATTCTGTGCTTACTTTAGTTCAACATACTACTAAAGCACATGAGGCTTGGGGCATATTGGCTCGACAATATGAGACCAAGAACCACACTAGGATACAGAATTTAGAAAATCAGTTGGCAAATGAAAAACATTCTGATTCTGAAAAGGCTGAAGATTTTATCAAACGGATAAAGCATCTTCAAGATCAATTAGCTGCAGTTGGTGTTGTTATAACACCAGAAGAGCTGGCTCGAAGATCTGTACGTGTTCTTCCAGCAAAGTATGATGGATTAGTAACAGCCCTTAACACTCAGGTAAGGCCAACTCCTCTTACATTTGAAGAGTTTTGTGCCATGCTTTTAGAAGAAGAGATGCGGCTGAAGAATCGGCAAAGTACAACTGATGCTGCATTCTCAGCAAATGCAAAAGGTAAAGGCTCTTCAGAGGGATCAAAGAAGAAGCCAAAGAAGAAAAAGTTCACAGGAAGTTGCTTCTATTGTGAAAAGAAAGGCCATGCCATCAAGGATTGCAGAAAGAAGCAAGCTGATGAACGGAATGGGACTGTAAAATCATCATGGAAGAACAAAGAGTCTGCAAACAACACAGAGCTGGAACTTTGGGTAGCTATTGAAGAGGTATGTTCATCTGCTCAAGCTCGTGTTGATGAGCCATGGATTTTAGATAGTGGAGCTTCTCGCCATATGACTAGTAAAAAGGATTGGTATAGTTCCCTAGTGCCTCTCCGGGAATCCATCAATGTAGTGGTGGGAAATGACTCCAAGTGTCCAGCTGAAGGAACTGGAACCATCTCTTTTATCACTTCTCCAGGTGTTGAGAAAAAGTTATCCGATGTTCTCTATGTACCTACACTCAAAAGAAATTTGTTGTCAGTTTCTGCAATAACAGATCGTGGACTCGAAGTTCACTTCAATAAGAGTGGTGCGGAAATCATGGATTCATCAGGTAATGTTGTAGGTTAAGGCATACGACGGGATAACTTGTATGAGTTAAGTGCTTTAACTGCTACAGAAGATAAAGATGTAAGCAGGTTATGGCACCGACGATTTGGGCATCTCGGATTTGTAGTTTTGAAGGAGATGCAACGAACAGGGATGGTTGCTCATATGCCTGCATTTTCAGAGTTGCAGGAACCTTGTGAAGCTTGTATGATGGGCAAGCAACAACGAAAGGCATTTCCAAGAGAGACCAGCAATCGATCTCAAGCTCCTCTAGAGTTGGTACATGCTGATCTCTGCGGTAAAATTTATACACCTGCTTTAGGAGGATCTTTCTACTTCTTGCTGTTAGTCGACGATTATAGTAGAAAGATGTGGGTTTATTTCATTCGAGAGAAGGCTGATGCTTTTGAAAAATTTAAAACGTGGCATAAGTATGTAGAAAATGAATCAGGAAGGAAATTGAAGAAATTTAGAACAGATAGAGGAGGTGAATTCTTGTCAACAGAATTCAACAATTATTGTAAGGAGCATGGTGTGAAAAGGCAACTTACCACAGCTCATACACCCCAACAAAATGGCGTTGTTGAGCGCAAGAACAGGACAGTAGTTGAAATGGCTCGTTGTATGTTGAAGGCTCAAGACATGCCTGATTCATTCTGGGCAGAAGCAGTCAATACAGCAGTCTACATCCTCAATCGAAGCTACACAAAAGCACTGAAGGGGATGACTCCTCAAGAAGCATATTCTGGTAAAAAGCCTTCAGTTTTGCATTTCAGAATTTTTGGTTGTTTCTGTTATGCACATATTCCTGATTCAACAAGATCAAAGTTGGATTCAAAAAGCAAAAAGTGTGTCTTCCTAGGATATAGTGAAGAGTCTAAAGCATACAGGTTATGGGATCCTGAGGCAAGGAAGATTTTTGTCAGCCGACATGTGGTGTTTGATGAATGACCACACTTAGTAGAAGATAAAGGTAAATCTACTATCTCATCAAGCGGAGAAATATCTCACCTTGTGCCTATCAAAAGACAGGTTAAAGTTGAGGAGGAGGAAACATCTGATGGAGAAATTTCCTCAATAAAAAGCCAACCAGTTGTAGCTGCACAGCGTAAGCCACTACCGAAGTGGGCACAACAGCTCTTTGATGATCTTAATCCACATGTAGATGTACCAGAATCATCATCGGATGGATTACGAAGATCAAAGAGAATAGAGGAGCAAAGAAGAGCCTCAGAACACATTGTTAACATGGCTCTAATGGCAGATATCATGGGTTCGATAAAGGAACCTACCACCATTGAAGAAGCCATTGATGATCCAGATTGGAGAGCGGCAATGCAGTCTGAGTATGATAGTATACTCAAAAATGATACATGGGATCTAGTCGACTTGCTGCCAAAGAAGAAGGTAATAGGTACTAAATGGATTTGGAAAGCTAAGTATAAAGCTGATGGAACATTAGAAAAGTATAAGGCAGGATTAGTTGCACAGGGTTTTTCACAGATTGAAGGATTTGATGTTCAAGAAACTTTTGCACCAACAGCACGCATGACAACTATTCAGACGGTACTTGCAGTAGCTGCACAAAAGTCTTGGCCTATTTTCCAGATGGATGTCAAATCTGCATTTTTGAATGGTCACCTCAAGGAGGAGGTATATGTATCTCAACCACCAGGTTTTGAGGTGTCCAATTCAGAAAATAAAGTTTGCATGTTGAAGAAAGCTTTGTATGGACTTAAGCAAGCTCCACGGGCTTGGTACCAACGAATTGATCATTTTTTCAAAAATATGGGTTTTGAAAGAAGTACTTCTGATGCTAACTTGTATGTAACGAAAAGGGATAGCAAGCTAGTTGTTGTCATTGTATATGTAGATGATTTGATCATTACAGGAGATCATCAGGAACTCATCAATCAAACTCGGATCAGCTTGGGAACTGAGTTTGAAATGACAGACTTAGGTCTACTCCATTTTTGTCTGGGAATTGAAGTATGGCAAAGGAAGGATGGCATTTTCATCTCACAACAAAAATATTCCAAAGAAATTCTCAAGGCATTTGGAATGATGGAGGTAAATCATAAGCTATCTATGGATGATAACATGCCTGATGTAGATGCTAAGAAGTATAGGAAGCTCGTTGGAAGTCTTATTTTTCTGTGCAACACTAGACCAGACATTTGCTATGCTGTTGGAGTGTTAAGCACGTTTTCCAACAAACCTAAGGAGAGTCACTGGAATGCTGGAATGCGAATTCTAAGGTACATTGCAGGAACCTTGGATTTTGGTATTTTGTATACCACAGGTGATACACTCCAAGGATATTGTGATTCAGATTGGGCTGGAGATTGTGATTCTAGAAAATCAGTTTCTGGATATTGTTTCTCACTTGGTTCAGGAATATTTTCTTGGGTAAGTAGGAAGCAACCAACTCTCGCACTCTCCTCCACTGAAGCAGAGTACAAAGCAGCTTGTTTTGCTTCTTGTGAGGCAGTCTGGTTAAGGAGAATTCTTGCAGATATAGGCTTTCCATCAAATATGCCAATTGTACTCAAGTGTGATAATCAAAGTTGTATGGCTATTGCAAAGAACCCAGTATTTCATGCTCGCACCAAGCACATAGAAGTACAGTACCATTACATTCGTGAGCTAATTGAAGATGAAATTGTGGAGCTAGAATATTGCCCAACAGAGGCAAATTGTGCTGACATATTCACTAAAGCACTTGGAAGAGAGCAGCTCAACAAGCATCTTCAACAGATGGGCATAGGACCGAGACCTACTTGATTTATCATCGGTAAACATTGAGGGGGGGTGTTAGTATATGATCAATGTCTACCCCTCATGATTGTATGCACATTTTGTAAGGCCCCCTTTATGAGGAGAAGCCAAGCGTGCATTACCCAATTGATGGGAATCCCAACTTGAATGTTGGATGAAGGTCATATTGGACCATGTAAGATATTATAAGGAAAGGGAGTTACCAGGGTCCCCAATTGTGGTGTCCGGGGCAGCGGTGAGCAGCCCCGGCTGGGGGGTCCAAGGGGGCCAGCGGGCCCCCTCGCTTGGGGGTCCCAAGGGGCCAGCGGGCCCCCTGGTGGGGGTCCGGGGGCAGCGCCCCCGGCGCGACGGTAAAGGGAATATTCCATGGAATATTCCTTGTCAGTTTCAGAAATCCTTTATATTTGTTAGGTCGGTTCAACCAGTCTAAGCCGTGTATGGCAATTACGCGGGCGGTGGCCGCCCACGCTCTACCGCCCATGTATAGCCGTCCATGGCAGGCCACCCATGATCCTATATATACATGACTTCTGCACTACCTAAGACATTGAGTTGAGCCAGCATACCTCTACCTTGTATCTCCCTATCTAGAGTTGTCTAGATCACCATTTAAGCTCTACCTTGAGAGCGCACGGGTGGACAACACCATCATCTTTGTACTTGCTGCTAGTAGAAAATTGTTGAGATTCTCCTATATCTGTTATCTTCTCTGCTATTGCTCCTGTGTTATATTGCGTAACTATTGTCTTACATGGTATCAGAGCTGTAAGGTTCGAATAGCTTGAGAAGTATCATTATTTTAGCCTACTAGCAGACTAGAATATCAGTAGATTATTCGAGTGATTACATGATGGCTTCATCATCGAATAGTAGTCTTGGTGCTTCAGCTAATGTTAATGCTGCACCTATTCGAATTCGTCCACCTGCATTCACTGAAGGGAAGCTGGATGGAACCAACTATACACTCTGGAAGTTCAAAATTTCTGCAATTTTGGACTCCTATGAATTACTTGACACTGTCATGGGACCGATGGGATTGGATCCAGAGCCTATACCAGTTGAAGATCCAGCAAATTCAAGATTGATGATTCAGCCAGATCCAGATCTTCTACGAGCTTGGAAGAGGCGGAATGCTGATGCATTATGTGCGATTGTCACTAGTGTAAGTGATTCTGTGCTTACTTTAGTTCAACATACTACTAAAGCACATGAGGCTTGGGGCATATTGGCTCGACAATATGAGACCAAGAACCACACTAGGATACAGAATTTAGAAAATCAGTTGGCAAATGAAAAACATTCTGATTCTGAAAAGGCTGAAGATTTTATCAAACGGATAAAGCATCTTCAAGATCAATTAGCTGCAGTTGGTGTTGTTATAACACCAGAAGAGCTGGCTCGAAGATCTGTACGTGTTCTTCCAGCAAAGTATGATGGATTAGTAACAGCCCTTAACACTCAGGTAAGGCCAACTCCTCTTACATTTGAAGAGTTTTGTGCCATGCTTTTAGAAGAAGAGATGCGGCTGAAGAATCGGCAAAGTACAACTGATGCTGCATTCTCAGCAAATGCAAAAGGTAAAGGCTCTTCAGAGGGATCAAAGAAGAAGCCAAAGAAGAAAAAGTTCACAGGAAGTTGCTTCTATTGTGAAAAGAAAGGCCATGCCATCAAGGATTGCAGAAAGAAGCAAGCTGATGAACGGAATGGGACTGTAAAATCATCATGGAAGAACAAAGAGTCTGCAAACAACACAGAGCTGGAACTTTGGGTAGCTATTGAAGAGGTATGTTCATCTGCTCAAGCTCGTGTTGATGAGCCATGGATTTTAGATAGTGGAGCTTCTCGCCATATGACTAGTAAAAAGGATTGGTATAGTTCCCTAGTGCCTCTCCGGGAATCCATCAATGTAGTGGTGGGAAATGACTCCAAGTGTCCAGCTGAAGGAACTGGAACCATCTCTTTTATCACTTCTCCAGGTGTTGAGAAAAAGTTATCCGATGTTCTCTATGTACCTACACTCAAAAGAAATTTGTTGTCAGTTTCTGCAATAACAGATCGTGGACTCGAAGTTCACTTCAATAAGAGTGGTGCGGAAATCATGGATTCATCAGGTAATGTTGTAGGTTAAGGCATACGACGGGATAACTTGTATGAGTTAAGTGCTTTAACTGCTACAGAAGATAAAGATGTAAGCAGGTTATGGCACCGACGATTTGGGCATCTCGGATTTGTAGTTTTGAAGGAGATGCAACGAACAGGGATGGTTGCTCATATGCCTGCATTTTCAGAGTTGCAGGAACCTTGTGAAGCTTGTATGATGGGCAAGCAACAACGAAAGGCATTTCCAAGAGAGACCAGCAATCGATCTCAAGCTCCTCTAGAGTTGGTACATGCTGATCTCTGCGGTAAAATTTATACACCTGCTTTAGGAGGATCTTTCTACTTCTTGCTGTTAGTCGACGATTATAGTAGAAAGATGTGGGTTTATTTCATTCGAGAGAAGGCTGATGCTTTTGAAAAATTTAAAACGTGGCATAAGTATGTAGAAAATGAATCAGGAAGGAAATTGAAGAAATTTAGAACAGATAGAGGAGGTGAATTCTTGTCAACAGAATTCAACAATTATTGTAAGGAGCATGGTGTGAAAAGGCAACTTACCACAGCTCATACACCCCAACAAAATGGCGTTGTTGAGCGCAAGAACAGGACAGTAGTTGAAATGGCTCGTTGTATGTTGAAGGCTCAAGACATGCCTGATTCATTCTGGGCAGAAGCAGTCAATACAGCAGTCTACATCCTCAATCGAAGCTACACAAAAGCACTGAAGGGGATGACTCCTCAAGAAGCATATTCTGGTAAAAAGCCTTCAGTTTTGCATTTCAGAATTTTTGGTTGTTTCTGTTATGCACATATTCCTGATTCAACAAGATCAAAGTTGGATTCAAAAAGCAAAAAGTGTGTCTTCCTAGGATATAGTGAAGAGTCTAAAGCATACAGGTTATGGGATCCTGAGGCAAGGAAGATTTTTGTCAGCCGACATGTGGTGTTTGATGAATGACCACACTTAGTAGAAGATAAAGGTAAATCTACTATCTCATCAAGCGGAGAAATATCTCACCTTGTGCCTATCAAAAGACAGGTTAAAGTTGAGGAGGAGGAAACATCTGATGGAGAAATTTCCTCAATAAAAAGCCAACCAGTTGTAGCTGCACAGCGTAAGCCACTACCGAAGTGGGCACAACAGCTCTTTGATGATCTTAATCCACATGTAGATGTACCAGAATCATCATCGGATGGATTACGAAGATCAAAGAGAATAGAGGAGCAAAGAAGAGCCTCAGAACACATTGTTAACATGGCTCTAATGGCAGATATCATGGGTTCGATAAAGGAACCTACCACCATTGAAGAAGCCATTGATGATCCAGATTGGAGAGCGGCAATGCAGTCTGAGTATGATAGTATACTCAAAAATGATACATGGGATCTAGTCGACTTGCTGCCAAAGAAGAAGGTAATAGGTACTAAATGGATTTGGAAAGCTAAGTATAAAGCTGATGGAACATTAGAAAAGTATAAGGCAGGATTAGTTGCACAGGGTTTTTCACAGATTGAAGGATTTGATGTTCAAGAAACTTTTGCACCAACAGCACGCATGACAACTATTCAGACGGTACTTGCAGTAGCTGCACAAAAGTCTTGGCCTATTTTCCAGATGGATGTCAAATCTGCATTTTTGAATGGTCACCTCAAGGAGGAGGTATATGTATCTCAACCACCAGGTTTTGAGGTGTCCAATTCAGAAAATAAAGTTTGCATGTTGAAGAAAGCTTTGTATGGACTTAAGCAAGCTCCACGGGCTTGGTACCAACGAATTGATCATTTTTTCAAAAATATGGGTTTTGAAAGAAGTACTTCTGATGCTAACTTGTATGTAACGAAAAGGGATAGCAAGCTAGTTGTTGTCATTGTATATGTAGATGATTTGATCATTACAGGAGATCATCAGGAACTCATCAATCAAACTCGGATCAGCTTGGGAACTGAGTTTGAAATGACAGACTTAGGTCTACTCCATTTTTGTCTGGGAATTGAAGTATGGCAAAGGAAGGATGGCATTTTCATCTCACAACAAAAATATTCCAAAGAAATTCTCAAGGCATTTGGAATGATGGAGGTAAATCATAAGCTATCTATGGATGATAACATGCCTGATGTAGATGCTAAGAAGTATAGGAAGCTCGTTGGAAGTCTTATTTTTCTGTGCAACACTAGACCAGACATTTGCTATGCTGTTGGAGTGTTAAGCACGTTTTCCAACAAACCTAAGGAGAGTCACTGGAATGCTGGAATGCGAATTCTAAGGTACATTGCAGGAACCTTGGATTTTGGTATTTTGTATACCACAGGTGATACACTCCAAGGATATTGTGATTCAGATTGGGCTGGAGATTGTGATTCTAGAAAATCAGTTTCTGGATATTGTTTCTCACTTGGTTCAGGAATATTTTCTTGGGTAAGTAGGAAGCAACCAACTCTCGCACTCTCCTCCACTGAAGCAGAGTACAAAGCAGCTTGTTTTGCTTCTTGTGAGGCAGTCTGGTTAAGGAGAATTCTTGCAGATATAGGCTTTCCATCAAATATGCCAATTGTACTCAAGTGTGATAATCAAAGTTGTATGGCTATTGCAAAGAACCCAGTATTTCATGCTCGCACCAAGCACATAGAAGTACAGTACCATTACATTCGTGAGCTAATTGAAGATGAAATTGTGGAGCTAGAATATTGCCCAACAGAGGCAAATTGTGCTGACATATTCACTAAAGCACTTGGAAGAGAGCAGCTCAACAAGCATCTTCAACAGATGGGCATAGGACCGAGACCTACTTGATTTATCATCGGTAAACATTGAGGGGGGGTGTTAGTATATGATCAATGTCTACCCCTCATGATTGTATGCACATTTTGTAAGGCCCCCTTTATGAGGAGAAGCCAAGCGTGCATTACCCAATTGATGGGAATCCCAACTTGAATGTTGGATGAAGGTCATATTGGACCATGTAAGATATTATAAGGAAAGGGAGTTACCAGGGTCCCCAATTGTGGTGTCCGGGGCAGCGGTGAGCAGCCCCGGCTGGGGGGTCCAAGGGGGCCAGCGGGCCCCCTCGCTTGGGGGTCCCAAGGGGCCAGCGGGCCCCCTGGTGGGGGTCGGGGGCAGCGCCCCCGGCGCGACGGTAAAGGGAATATTCCATGGAATATTCCTTGTCAGTGTCAGAAATCCTTTATATTTGTTAGGTCGGTTCAACCAGTCTAAGCCGTGTATGGCAATTACGCGGGCGGTGGCCGCCCACGCTCTACCGCCCATGTATAGCCGTCCATGGCAGGCCAC
Source organism: Ceratopteris richardii (assembly GCA_020310875.1). NCBI lineage: Eukaryota > Viridiplantae > Streptophyta > Polypodiopsida > Polypodiales > Pteridaceae > Ceratopteris > Ceratopteris richardii. The sequence goes on from CM035412.1 coordinate 7,165,797, forward strand.
CCATGATCCTATATATACATGACTTCTGCACTACCTAAGACATTGAGTTGAGCCAGCATACCTCTACCTTGTATCTCCCTATCTAGAGTTGTCTAGATCACCATTTAAGCTCTACCTTGAGAGCGCACGGGTGGACAACACCATCATCTTTGTACTTGCTGCTAGTAGAAAATTGTTGAGATTCTCCTATATCTGTTATCTTCTCTGCTATTGCTCCTGTGTTATATTGCGTAACTATTGTCTTACATGGTATCAGAGCTGTAAGGTTCGAATAGCTTGAGAAGTATCATTATTTTAGCCTACTAGCAGACTAGAATATCAGTAGATTATTCGAGTGATTACATGATGGCTTCATCATCGAATAGTAGTCTTGGTGCTTCAGCTAATGTTAATGCTGCACCTATTCGAATTCGTCCACCTGCATTCACTGAAGGGAAGCTGGATGGAACCAACTATACACTCTGGAAGTTCAAAATTTCTGCAATTTTGGACTCCTATGAATTACTTGACACTGTCATGGGACCGATGGGATTGGATCCAGAGCCTATACCAGTTGAAGATCCAGCAAATTCAAGATTGATGATTCAGCCAGATCCAGATCTTCTACGAGCTTGGAAGAGGCGGAATGCTGATGCATTATGTGCGATTGTCACTAGTGTAAGTGATTCTGTGCTTACTTTAGTTCAACATACTACTAAAGCACATGAGGCTTGGGGCATATTGGCTCGACAATATGAGACCAAGAACCACACTAGGATACAGAATTTAGAAAATCAGTTGGCAAATGAAAAACATTCTGATTCTGAAAAGGCTGAAGATTTTATCAAACGGATAAAGCATCTTCAAGATCAATTAGCTGCAGTTGGTGTTGTTATAACACCAGAAGAGCTGGCTCGAAGATCTGTACGTGTTCTTCCAGCAAAGTATGATGGATTAGTAACAGCCCTTAACACTCAGGTAAGGCCAACTCCTCTTACATTTGAAGAGTTTTGTGCCATGCTTTTAGAAGAAGAGATGCGGCTGAAGAATCGGCAAAGTACAACTGATGCTGCATTCTCAGCAAATGCAAAAGGTAAAGGCTCTTCAGAGGGATCAAAGAAGAAGCCAAAGAAGAAAAAGTTCACAGGAAGTTGCTTCTATTGTGAAAAGAAAGGCCATGCCATCAAGGATTGCAGAAAGAAGCAAGCTGATGAACGGAATGGGACTGTAAAATCATCATGGAAGAACAAAGAGTCTGCAAACAACACAGAGCTGGAACTTTGGGTAGCTATTGAAGAGGTATGTTCATCTGCTCAAGCTCGTGTTGATGAGCCATGGATTTTAGATAGTGGAGCTTCTCGCCATATGACTAGTAAAAAGGATTGGTATAGTTCCCTAGTGCCTCTCCGGGAATCCATCAATGTAGTGGTGGGAAATGACTCCAAGTGTCCAGCTGAAGGAACTGGAACCATCTCTTTTATCACTTCTCCAGGTGTTGAGAAAAAGTTATCCGATGTTCTCTATGTACCTACACTCAAAAGAAATTTGTTGTCAGTTTCTGCAATAACAGATCGTGGACTCGAAGTTCACTTCAATAAGAGTGGTGCGGAAATCATGGATTCATCAGGTAATGTTGTAGGTTAAGGCATACGACGGGATAACTTGTATGAGTTAAGTGCTTTAACTGCTACAGAAGATAAAGATGTAAGCAGGTTATGGCACCGACGATTTGGGCATCTCGGATTTGTAGTTTTGAAGGAGATGCAACGAACAGGGATGGTTGCTCATATGCCTGCATTTTCAGAGTTGCAGGAACCTTGTGAAGCTTGTATGATGGGCAAGCAACAACGAAAGGCATTTCCAAGAGAGACCAGCAATCGATCTCAAGCTCCTCTAGAGTTGGTACATGCTGATCTCTGCGGTAAAATTTATACACCTGCTTTAGGAGGATCTTTCTACTTCTTGCTGTTAGTCGACGATTATAGTAGAAAGATGTGGGTTTATTTCATTCGAGAGAAGGCTGATGCTTTTGAAAAATTTAAAACGTGGCATAAGTATGTAGAAAATGAATCAGGAAGGAAATTGAAGAAATTTAGAACAGATAGAGGAGGTGAATTCTTGTCAACAGAATTCAACAATTATTGTAAGGAGCATGGTGTGAAAAGGCAACTTACCACAGCTCATACACCCCAACAAAATGGCGTTGTTGAGCGCAAGAACAGGACAGTAGTTGAAATGGCTCGTTGTATGTTGAAGGCTCAAGACATGCCTGATTCATTCTGGGCAGAAGCAGTCAATACAGCAGTCTACATCCTCAATCGAAGCTACACAAAAGCACTGAAGGGGATGACTCCTCAAGAAGCATATTCTGGTAAAAAGCCTTCAGTTTTGCATTTCAGAATTTTTGGTTGTTTCTGTTATGCACATATTCCTGATTCAACAAGATCAAAGTTGGATTCAAAAAGCAAAAAGTGTGTCTTCCTAGGATATAGTGAAGAGTCTAAAGCATACAGGTTATGGGATCCTGAGGCAAGGAAGATTTTTGTCAGCCGACATGTGGTGTTTGATGAATGACCACACTTAGTAGAAGATAAAGGTAAATCTACTATCTCATCAAGCGGAGAAATATCTCACCTTGTGCCTATCAAAAGACAGGTTAAAGTTGAGGAGGAGGAAACATCTGATGGAGAAATTTCCTCAATAAAAAGCCAACCAGTTGTAGCTGCACAGCGTAAGCCACTACCGAAGTGGGCACAACAGCTCTTTGATGATCTTAATCCACATGTAGATGTACCAGAATCATCATCGGATGGATTACGAAGATCAAAGAGAATAGAGGAGCAAAGAAGAGCCTCAGAACACATTGTTAACATGGCTCTAATGGCAGATATCATGGGTTCGATAAAGGAACCTACCACCATTGAAGAAGCCATTGATGATCCAGATTGGAGAGCGGCAATGCAGTCTGAGTATGATAGTATACTCAAAAATGATACATGGGATCTAGTCGACTTGCTGCCAAAGAAGAAGGTAATAGGTACTAAATGGATTTGGAAAGCTAAGTATAAAGCTGATGGAACATTAGAAAAGTATAAGGCAGGATTAGTTGCACAGGGTTTTTCACAGATTGAAGGATTTGATGTTCAAGAAACTTTTGCACCAACAGCACGCATGACAACTATTCAGACGGTACTTGCAGTAGCTGCACAAAAGTCTTGGCCTATTTTCCAGATGGATGTCAAATCTGCATTTTTGAATGGTCACCTCAAGGAGGAGGTATATGTATCTCAACCACCAGGTTTTGAGGTGTCCAATTCAGAAAATAAAGTTTGCATGTTGAAGAAAGCTTTGTATGGACTTAAGCAAGCTCCACGGGCTTGGTACCAACGAATTGATCATTTTTTCAAAAATATGGGTTTTGAAAGAAGTACTTCTGATGCTAACTTGTATGTAACGAAAAGGGATAGCAAGCTAGTTGTTGTCATTGTATATGTAGATGATTTGATCATTACAGGAGATCATCAGGAACTCATCAATCAAACTCGGATCAGCTTGGGAACTGAGTTTGAAATGACAGACTTAGGTCTACTCCATTTTTGTCTGGGAATTGAAGTATGGCAAAGGAAGGATGGCATTTTCATCTCACAACAAAAATATTCCAAAGAAATTCTCAAGGCATTTGGAATGATGGAGGTAAATCATAAGCTATCTATGGATGATAACATGCCTGATGTAGATGCTAAGAAGTATAGGAAGCTCGTTGGAAGTCTTATTTTTCTGTGCAACACTAGACCAGACATTTGCTATGCTGTTGGAGTGTTAAGCACGTTTTCCAACAAACCTAAGGAGAGTCACTGGAATGCTGGAATGCGAATTCTAAGGTACATTGCAGGAACCTTGGATTTTGGTATTTTGTATACCACAGGTGATACACTCCAAGGATATTGTGATTCAGATTGGGCTGGAGATTGTGATTCTAGAAAATCAGTTTCTGGATATTGTTTCTCACTTGGTTCAGGAATATTTTCTTGGGTAAGTAGGAAGCAACCAACTCTCGCACTCTCCTCCACTGAAGCAGAGTACAAAGCAGCTTGTTTTGCTTCTTGTGAGGCAGTCTGGTTAAGGAGAATTCTTGCAGATATAGGCTTTCCATCAAATATGCCAATTGTACTCAAGTGTGATAATCAAAGTTGTATGGCTATTGCAAAGAACCCAGTATTTCATGCTCGCACCAAGCACATAGAAGTACAGTACCATTACATTCGTGAGCTAATTGAAGATGAAATTGTGGAGCTAGAATATTGCCCAACAGAGGCAAATTGTGCTGACATATTCACTAAAGCACTTGGAAGAGAGCAGCTCAACAAGCATCTTCAACAGATGGGCATAGGACCGAGACCTACTTGATTTATCATCGGTAAACATTGAGGGGGGGTGTTAGTATATGATCAATGTCTACCCCTCATGATTGTATGCACATTTTGTAAGGCCCCCTTTATGAGGAGAAGCCAAGCGTGCATTACCCAATTGATGGGAATCCCAACTTGAATGTTGGATGAAGGTCATATTGGACCATGTAAGATATTATAAGGAAAGGGAGTTACCAGGGTCCCCAATTGTGGTGTCCGGGGCAGCGGTGAGCAGCCCCGGCTGGGGGGTCCAAGGGGGCCAGCGGGCCCCCTCGCTGGGGGGTCCCAAGGGGCCAGCGGGCCCCCTGGTGGGGGTGCGGGGGCAGCGCCCCCGGCGCGACGGTAAAGGGAATATTCCATGGAATATTCCTTGTCAGTGTCAGAAATCCTTTATATTTGTTAGGTCGGTTCAACCAGTCTAAGCCGTGTATGGCAATTACGCGGGCGGTGGCCGCCCACGCTCTACCGCCCATGTATAGCCGTCCATGGCAGGCCACCCATGATCCTATATATACATGACTTCTGCACTACCTAAGACATGAGTTGAGCCAGCATACCTCTACCTTGTATCTCCCTATCTAGAGTTGTCTAGATCACCATTTAAGCTCTACCTTGAGAGCGCACGGGTGGACAACACCATCATCTTTGTACTTGCTGCTAGTAGAAAATTGTTGAGATTCTCCTATATCTGTTATCTTCTCTGCTATTGCTCCTGTGTTATATTGCGTAACTATTGTCTTACATGGTATCAGAGCTGTAAGGTTCGAATAGCTTGAGAAGTATCATTATTTTAGCCTACTAGCAGACTAGAATATCAGTAGATTATTCGAGTGATTACATGATGGCTTCATCATCGAATAGTAGTCTTGGTGCTTCAGCTAATGTTAATGCTGCACCTATTCGAATTCGTCCACCTGCATTCACTGAAGGGAAGCTGGATGGAACCAACTATACACTCTGGAAGTTCAAAATTTCTGCAATTTTGGACTCCTATGAATTACTTGACACTGTCATGGGACCGATGGGATTGGATCCAGAGCCTATACCAGTTGAAGATCCAGCAAATTCAAGATTGATGATTCAGCCAGATCCAGATCTTCTACGAGCTTGGAAGAGGCGGAATGCTGATGCATATGTGCGATTGTCACTAGTGTAAGTGATTCTGTGCTTACTTTAGTTCAACATACTACTAAAGCACATGAGGCTTGGGGCATATTGGCTCGACAATATGAGACCAAGAACCACACTAGGATACAGAATTTAGAAATCAGTTGGCAAATGAAAAACATTCTGATTCTGAAAAGGCTGAAGATTTTATCAAACGGATAAAGCATCTTCAAGATCAATTAGCTGCAGTTGGTGTTGTTATAACACAGAAGAGCTGGCTCGAAGATCTGTACGTGTTCTTCCAGCAAAGTATGATGGATTAGTAACAGCCCTTAACACTCAGGTAAGGCCAACTCCTCTTACATTTGAAGAGTTTTGTGCCATGCTTTTAGAAGAAGAGATGCGGCTGAAGAATCGGCAAAGTACAACTGATGCTGCATTCTCAGCAAATGCAAAAGGTAAAGGCTCTTCAGAGGGATCAAAGAAGAAGCCAAAGAAGAAAAAGTTCACAGGAAGTTGCTTCTATTGTGAAAAGAAAGGCCATGCCATCAAGGATTGCAGAAAGAAGCAAGCTGATGAACGGAATGGGACTGTAAAATCATCATGGAAGAACAAGAGTCTGCAAACAACACAGAGCTGGAACTTGGGTAGCTATTGAAGAGGTATGTCATCTGCTCAAGCTCGTGTTGATGAGCCATGGATTTTAGATAGTGGAGCTTCTCGCATATGACTAGTAAAAAGGATTGGTATAGTTCCCTAGTGCCTCTCGGGAATCCATCAATGTAGTGGTGGGAAATGACTCCAAGTGTCCAGCTGAAGGAACTGGAACCATCTCTTTTATCACTTCTCCAGGTGTTGAGAAAAAGTTATCCGATGTTCTCTATGTACCTACACTCAAAAGAAATTTGTTGTCAGTTTCTGCAATAACAGATCGTGGACTCGAAGTTCACTTCAATAAGAGTGGTGCGGAAATCATGGATTCATCAGGTAATGTTGTAGGTTAAGGCATACGACGGGATAACTTGTATGAGTTAAGTGCTTTAACTGCTACAGAAGATAAAGATGTAAGCAGGTTATGGCACCGATTTGGGCATCTCGGATTTGTAGTTTGAAGGAGATGCAACGAACAGG